>JAVGVS010000011.1:53463-485963 GCA_032718565.1 Distichodus sexfasciatus | reverse complement strand
CAGTTGCATCAGCCAAATAATATAGTTCTGTCCAGCTCTGAAAGACAGCAGTTCTAATGAATTTGTTGCGTCATAATAAGTGAAAATCAAAGACTGCATGCCAATCTGTTTTCAGGGGCCAAGATCCGTCTGTTCAGGCATTTAAATATGGCCTAATGCTGTAGACTCTTTGCCAAGGTTTAGGTATTTATTAGTGAACCAGATCACCAGGCAACTCAGACAAAACACTGAGGCAATACAGAATGTGGAACATTGCAGTGCATGTCTGTTCATGAAATAAAAGTTCATTCACATCAAAAAATGAAATAATCCACATGTTAATATATTTAATTCCACCTTGCAGGCACAGGTAAATTCTTTAGATGCTGGATTAGAGGACATTAGTGGATTTTGCATTTCATATTGTTGCTAATTCTAATCTATTATTTTCTATAAAATGGCTGCATAACCAGCATCTAGCTGAATAGATGTCTGGCCTGAAGTACTTTCTGATTTGATTGAGGAGTTAAAATGCTCCTCTAAAATCTTGTCAATATAGATCCATTACTTTGCAATGCACACAGTGTTCCCCACTTCTGATTTACAAGCCATTCCATCTTGATTTAATGATAGCATCTGTAGAAGCACGGGTTGAGCAAGATCTGTTAAGTCAAAGCAGACCTGTTAGTGTTGCTCTATACATGTCCATCCACAGCGTAAATAAGTAATTTGGTGCAATGCATAGATCAACAGCTTATCTCCGGATCCCGTTAGACTGTAAATGGAACACATGAGACTGTCAGCAACATTCCTTTGAGTTTGTGAGTGAATCTAAATTGACACTGACCACCAAATATGATGTCTAAATTAGGAATGAACCTGAGTATGCCACAGAAACCAACAAAATTATAAACTCAGTTATGTTTCCCACTCCTCAACAGATCCTAATACCTTGATAAACACTGAAGTGCACATATGCTTATTAAAAATTCTCGATTCCAGCATTTTATGTCTTGCTATAAATATTTGCAAATTTGGGGGTGTGCCTGAAATGCGCAAAAGGCAGGTGTATTTGGGGGAATATAACCGGCTCTAAATACGGTTTCCACTGACGTGGAAATAAAAACAGCCAACGTTTGCCGTATAAATGAGTCATAGCCGCTGAGATGGTAGAAGCTGCAGTCACTTTGAGTCCTCTTAGGGGAGGAAAGGCATGTTGATTGGATTTTGCTTGGCGCATACTTTCCTGCAGTTTACGCACTTTTTATTTATTTTTTACCACGGCGTCAGCCCCTGTTCTCCGTGGATTATCCAAGAATAAAAAAAATCATGTTTGCAAACAATTATGCATTTTTTTTTCTAGTTTGTGGCTATAAGGTGTAGACTTGTAGTGGCCCGTATACTGCCCCCATCCGGCAGAAGAGTGGAATTGCACATGCGTTCTGAGCTCTCTCTATAGCCGCTTCTCTGACTTCTCGGATCTCATTCTCTAGAAGATGGCGGACTGCGTTTCACTGTTAGATGAGGAGCTCTCTTCCTTTGTCTTCAATTACCTGACAGAAAACTCCGGGAGCCAGGTAGGAGACGTGCATGGTGTGCAAGGGCAGATTCGTGGCTATAAAACCCAGGCTGTGTTTTTGCATGTTAAACGCCGTAGCGATGCACCGTGGCATCTTTTCCCCGCCGATGCCGTTCCAGCGCTTGCGCTGCCGGTGTCTTGAGGCGACTGACGTGTGCGCTTCACGTGGAGTTCCGAGGAAATTGGCGGAATATGTAAAAAGCGCGTTTTCGAGGAAATAATCACGCATTTAACCTGGACTTTAAGATAGGAAATAACAATCCATATATTTTTCGCACCTATGATTGCGGGTTCAAAACTTGGAAATAACTTGAGCAGGTTTTTTTTTCCTCCTAAATTCATACCAATTGTCCGGCAGAGTCAGACACGTGGGAGCAGGATCTTGACTTGTCAAACGGCCCACCTTGGGGTTTATTCTTATTGTATAAATGCGAGGCGTTGCCTCTATGTTTTGATCTTATTATAGTGAAATAAACAGAAACAAGAATGCGGGAGACTTTGTAGACTTGTGTCTAAATTGGCCGGACCTCTAACGAAGCCAGATTCGTTCTGTAATTCATTTCTGGTGCATTGTGACTGTCGGTGGTTAATTGATTATTTATATTACAGCTAATTAAAAGATTAGATGCTGTGTTTTTGCAGTTAGGCACACAGGAAGAGAAGCACCGTGCCTCTTTTTTGGGGACTCTCCGCCTCAGCGTACGTGACATATATGAACTTGAACAACTTTGTGATGGTTTTGGTATGAGTGTCAACATAACTGCTATTCCTGTTTATATGAGGCGGCCCTAGAGCCTTAATAGGGTTATAGTTATGACTGTAACGGCACATAAAATGTTTGCGTAACTGACGAAGAGTTGGCGTTTGCATAACTAAATGAGTTTGAGAACAAAAGGAAAGAGCTGCATGTGGCATGGATCACTCAATCTCCACGTTATGGATTATGGAACAGTGTTAGTAAAGTCTGTTTGGGGGATAAATTGATCGCGCTTAGGCGAGATTAAATTATCATCCAGACTTATTAATGACCTCGATTACGGCTGAAATCGATTTGCAATTCCATTTGTGAGAGAAATGTCTAAAAATGAAATTTACAAGTTGTTGAAAAAAACAGCACAGGGTTTTAAAACGTGCGTCGAATGTTAATATGGAAATGAATAAATAGGAAGTGCACAGTGACTATATAATACCTTTTCATTTACATGGCTAAACGTATCTCTGAACTCGACAGGGAGCCGAAATGTGACAGATTTGGCAATGCAGTGACAAATGTGTGCAAAACCAAATGAAGCTGCGCATTTCTGTGCGCGATAAAAGGTCTAATTTCTCCGTCTGTGCGTTGCAGATGACGATTTTGGCTACAAAAACGCGCTCATTTCGGGGGTTATCGGGTTGAACTTTACCGTCTGGCCGGTGTAATAGTACTCCATCCTCGTGACTAGAGTTACGGAACGCTCCGCCGCTGCAGTCACGTGCTCGCGCGTAGTACAAGCGGAGGCGTGACCGGTGACGCGAGAGCTCGTGCACGCGCACCGGACCGCCGCGCGCTCCCGCCTCCGTGTTGCGCGTGACCGGCGCTGCGCAAAGTGGACCAAGCTTCAAGTATTTGAATCGCGGGAAATTGGAGTTATTTGCGAAATTCGCGCAAGTCTTTC
Organism: Distichodus sexfasciatus; assembly: GCA_032718565.1. Taxonomy (NCBI): domain Eukaryota; kingdom Metazoa; phylum Chordata; class Actinopteri; order Characiformes; family Distichodontidae; genus Distichodus; species Distichodus sexfasciatus. The sequence goes on along the minus strand of JAVGVS010000011.1, from coordinate 482,750 downwards.
CGATGAGAGGTGACATGATGTCGCGAATTCTTCACGAATTATCAAAAGACGTACTTTTGTAAACACTTGCTAAATCTGTCGCGTTTTATCTCATTATAGAGTTCAGAGATACGTTTAGCTTCATAAAGCCTTATTTATAAATAAATAAAAAAAGTGTTACACGGTTTCTTTGCACCGCATTCATTTTCATTATCATTCGACGCGCGTTTTAAAGGCAGTGCAGATTTATTTTCTCAAATGTCAATTTTTAGGTATTATTCTCAAAAAATGGAATTGCAAATCGATTGCACTCGTAATTGAGGTCGTGTATAAGTCTGGATTATAATTTAATCTCGCCTAGTCGTGATTCTCTTCAAGAATTTGGAGAAGTCCAGTTGCCTTCGATTCGAGTCCTCAGGATTAGTATGTTCTGGACGTACGAAGACAAAGTGGAGCAGGTTTCAGATCACGACTAATAATAATTCACCATTTATACGGTGCAGTCCAAAAAAAAATCAGTGCGTTTCATCTCATTTTTACACTTTTAATCAGATCCCCGATGAGGAAATTTAACGCCAAGGCTGCACAATATATGTTCATAAAAATATAATTCCAGTTTTTTTGCTGCAGTACATAATTGGATCCATTTTTTAAAATTAAGAATAAGGATTTCTGCAAAGAGGTCTGCAATGGCTCTACTAAAAACAATCATTCTACAATAATTGGGATTATTTTGAAGGAAATCAGCTCTGTATATAAACATTTTAAAAAAAGCATAAATAGTATAGTATTTTGGCACAATATACTTATGTATATTTATTTATGTACATATATATAATTGATAAAAAGGAATTAAAATGACTGATAAAAATGCATTGATTGAGGTATATTTGTAATGCATCTGTATAGAAAGTAAAAATAATAATTAAAAACCTAAAGAGTTTACTCTTTGAGTGTAAACCAGCCTTTCAGAGTAGAAATATGAGTAGATTATAACAGACAGACTTCTCTTGTAGATTGGCTGTGAAATTGAGAACTGTGGAATTTTTTGTTTCATGCAGCAAAAAAGTTTAAGCATGGTGTGTTTGATTTAATTCGTCTTATGTACCTTTGCACGTTATGACTTTTGAATATTGTGCATGTGCACTTTGCAATGACGATGCTGAAACAATGTATTGTGCAGGCCTATGTACACCCACCTCCCTAAACACCTCTCTCCAATAATATGGACTGCAGGTTATCTAAAGTAAGCTACTTCCTTCATAAACTCCGCACTAAACGTCCATGTTATCTTACAGTGGTCTTGAGCAAACCTAAAATAGCTGTTGTAGCACAGTGTAGTTTGTAATATCTACATCTCCAGTGTCACGTGAGCGCTGATAAAACTGCTGCGGCATGCCTGAGAGAGGAAGATATTCAGGTGGACGTTATACTGGTTGTACATCGTAACGGACAGAGTTCTTCGTGATACGTGGCACTGCAGCACTCTGTATTCTTCTTGCCTTTATTATGAGTTGAGTCACCTGTCTGCATGGAGGCGGGCGAGCGTATTTACACTTTGCGATGCTTCTACCCACTCCTCCGCTGGTCATTTGATGCTAATTTCCCTTCATTAATATGCAGAGATGACCTGCTCTTTCAAGAGAGGCCTGAGACAATGGTCAGTGTGTTTATATAAGCATTTCCACTGCTTAGTTGGGGAAAAAAATTAAATTAGCTTCGCTAAAACACTGATAGACATGTAGGATGGAGATGTTGCGTTCAGTACAGCGCCAGAAAGCCATCTCATTACATCTAATTTCCCTTTGATTTGTTTTCCTTTTTTTGCAAAATTCAATATCCTCAAGTGTATTAATTTGTAATGCACCAGAAATGAGGGTGGTATTGAACTCTCAGTCGCCTCTCGCAAATGGACTTTTATTTGGGCTTTTATGGCATGATTGTAATGCAGCTCACAGGGCGACGCCTCCTTCCACCTCACCTACTGGTCTCCTTCACATTGATATTTCCTCTATATTACTTTGCAGCGCATTTCGCACGCGAAAGCGGCCTCTCCCTCGGCAGTGGAGCGGGGTGATTATTAAATGGCTGCTTCCTCCGTTGTTGGCCCCAGGGGATGTCGTGCAGCGTTGAGGAGAGCCCATGGGGATGTGGGGGGGGGTGTAGGAGTGTGTGTATCTGTGTGTGTGTGTGTGTATCTGTGTGTTGATGGATGCACAGTCATGGATCAGTGTCCGTTTTTGTCTGCATGGGAGATGCGATGGACTCGGGGGGATCAGATATCAATAATTAATATTGACTAATCCATCATCAGCTGATTTCAAAACTGGCATCAAAGGTTAACCTTTGCTTCAAGTCCCTTGAGAGTGAGATGCTTCCTCTTTGCATTATCTGTTGGAGTTATTAATCCCCCCATAAGGCAGTCGCTCGCCCAGAAATGCTCAGATGGCTCACAGTGAATGACAGTCAGTGGAGCATGAGGCATATGTTACCTGCGCCAGTGCTAGGGGTGTAGCAATACATTGATACATTGATCAACAAACTCACAACATTGATCCAGAATAAAAACATTAATTGGCCATAATACATATTGTAATGCCAGTTTATATGAAACAGGAGGAGTTTTTCCTTTTAAATGTCTGGTAGAGCTCAGAAATTTAAAAAAGTTGATTTTTTTTAGTTGATTTTTTGTGGTTTAATGTTAATGGAAGTGACATGATGTCTCGTATCTAGCTCTTGAATCGTATCGTAGCAGACTTTGTGATATTGACTGATGTCGAATCATTGCCCATTGAATCGATATTATGTTGTATCGTGATTTTCTTATTACTGTATTAACTAAGAGTCGACTGATTATTGGCTGGGCCGGTTATTGAGGTCTGATATTAGAGATTTCGTTGTTTAATTTTGACCATCACTGACATTAAGTAATTACAAGGTGCACTACTGTGGCTCCACTGCTGTCTCTTTTCTCTGTGCCGTTTGCTCTCGACTCGCTGCTTCATTTCATTTAATTGCTTGTTGACGGTCTCTGATTGGCTACATGTCACGCGAGTAGTAGCCAATCAACACTGAAGCCTTGTCACCCACACGAGTGCAGCGTGAAGCTCCAAGAAGGAGGAGAGCAGAGAGGACAGTTTCAGCTGAGCTTGATGTTAGTAAAATTTTAAAAATTGACAGTTTTTCTTTTGTATATCAGTTATCCTGCCCGTTAACTTGCAATAATCGGTATCAATATCGGCCCTGGAAAACCAATATCGGTCAACCTCTTGTATAAAACCTCCCCCTTGTAAGAATTGCTTACACAGATATGCTCAGATGACTCTGAATGACACTTAGTGCGGCAAGTAGCATATGTTACCTGCTCCAATGCCTCTGTTTTTTATTAATCTGAGCTCAGGAATGTGATAAATCTCTCTCTGCATTTCCGTTTGTTCTTTGGAATTCCGGAGATGGCTGACATTAGTATTCATGTCGTCTTCAATCCTCTCAATGAATGATGCATTAAGTCATGTGAGAGGCCGTTTAGCCCATAATAGATACCCAGTCCTCTGTAGCTGGCCCGTTGACCTGACCTTGGGTTGTGCCTCTATGAATATTTCTCATCTTTCCGCAAATGGTCATGTGCAGGGCTTCAGTGCTGTTTATAAGGTGCTCTACAGCTGTGATTTATAGGAACCATTATTTTGGGATTGTTTTTGCACCACCGGGGTTCATATGTTAAGGAAAAGTCAGTAGATGTTTGCAATTTTTGTGTAGCGTGGAAATGAAATGTCTGAATGTTTTTGAAACATTGTTTGTTTTTCCCTTTTTTGGTGCAAAATGAATTATGAAGAGGGGTTTCATGGTGTTTCATGGAACAGATGTCGGAATTCTTAAGCATGACGATGATTCATGAAGTCTAAAAATCTCTCTTGTTAGATACTTTTTTAAGCGATATTCAGGATTCTTTGCGATTATTAGTATTGACTTTAAAATCTGATAAAGTAGGTGTATTTAAAAATGGGTAACTTTGGCTCTGAAGTCATCACTCTGTGGTCTAAGAGCATTGCCTTCATTTGTTAGAGGTCAGTCTAGCTTAGCCAAATATCAATCATCGCTCTCCTTGATTCGTTATAATTGGTATCGGTATTGGGTCCTAAGAAAATATTGGTTGACCCGAGAGAATTTTAAGTGCTGTAGCAAAGCTAATGTTTACTGTCTCTATATACGTAGATGAAAACATTGTCACTTGTTTATTGGAGTAAATCATTAATGATACTAAAACCAAATGTTAAAGTTGCCCAAACCAGGTGCACCGAGTTGAACCTGCCTGAGGTTAGGTAGGCTGTTGAGGTCACACTTTGTGGTGGTCATCATTTGCAAGGCCAGACCGGCTTGGGACAGCAGTTTTGCAATCTAAACAAGGTTGCAGGTGTGTCATCCCCCCCACCCCTACAGTATAGCTCCCACCTGCTTATTGTGTGAAATAAATGCACACAGGATGCTTTGTGTAGGACGTAGTCTGACTTTAGGACATTTAGGTGCACTGGGGAGAGAAAAAAATAAACAATTATGGATTTGGTGAAATTGAGCGTAAACACGGCGCGTTCTATAATTACCTGCGAGGCAAATTTCCTATTGCTCACTTTTGGATCTGGAACCCATCCTCTGTGATCTTTCTCAGACAAGGGCTGAAGATAATTAAAGGTTTGTAAATCGGTGATTAAAGTCTGGGAGCCAAATCTTGAATCGCAGAGGCAGGGCTGAAAACGAAAAGGCTGGTTTGAGGTGTCCGACCAGACAAATTAGCATTTTTCAAGAAAATTGCACACTGCCACCACTGATAGAGCCTTGCATAATACAGTGTCAAGCAAAGGTTGGCAGCTGTGGAAATGCAAAGACTCTACCGGGGATAAGGTAAAGCGTCGCTCCCTATTAACTCTTAAAGGAACACTCCCTGAAAAAAGTGGAAATAAATCTGGTAAGGCAAGCAGCGTGGCATTTTCCTCATTGTCTTACATGTTGCTTTTTGGAGGCAGAGAATTTGTTTGTAGTATCTAAAGTGTTTGTGGAAAACAGGAAAGTCCGGGTCCTATGGTCACGGTCTTGTTTGCTAACACAGATGTAACCGTTTTGTTGTTCTCTGGCGTTGGCACGGCTCTGGCGTTAGCCTGAAGCTTGCAATAGATTAGTTAACGGCGGGGGGTGAAATTTCCGCATGTTTGGGATCACTAGAGGAACATTGCACCAAGCAGTGAGATCAGCGGAGGGCATGCTGAGACTGGTGAGGACTCACATGAGACGAACACAAACCTGTGAAGCACTTCATTAAAACAGGAGTTCGGGGAGTTCAATTAGATAAAGCCTTGGTGTTATGAGCAACAACTATCAGCCCCGGTTTGATTGTGTTGAGCAGCATGCAAATGGAGTTTGGCTCCAAGTCCGTCCCATGGAGTTTTATGTGTACTTCGGTTTAGGGGTTGACCGATTATCGGCCTGGCTGATTATCAACTCCGATATTTTGCTTTTTTTGTGGTCATATTTTTAACTGATATACCAATTAAATGAATTCATTTGATTAATTGAGTAAATGAATAATTACTCTTGATTAATTGATACAGATTTTACCTTTTATTAGACTTCAGGTAGATATTTTACTTATTTATGCATGTATTATTTTGTTTACTAGTTTAAAGCAACACAGTGTAGTTTTAAACAAGTAAACAAATATTTTTCGAGATCATTCTGATGGTACATCAACTCACAATGGGTTCACTTACACCTTCGTCATCGCTTGAGAGCGTCTGCATCACCTGCACAGGCACTATGCAACATAAAAAGAACTACAAAATTTGACTGCTTTACGGCATACGCCACATCCGCCCTCCCCCTTCAAAAGACGAGGCAAGTAAAGGAAATTACGAAGTTACAAACTAACAAAAGCTAGAGGTAGCCTAGCTGTCATGGCTAAAGCGGCAAGGAAAACGAAGAGGGTCAGAGTGCAGTCAGAGGAGACAAAAAAAAAAAAACAATGGTAGAGGAATAAAGTAAGAGCCCGGACAACCAGTTATAGCGCAGGACGAGATGAAAACCAAAAACTTTCTTTTAATGCCGTTTTTTCTCCAGTTTGCTTTTGTTTCTAATGTGTGTGTGTGTGTGTGTGTGTGTGTGTGTGTGTGTATATATATAAAACTATATTCATGTTTGAATAAAATTTATTATTACTGAGACGCAGGTTTTACGAAACTTGTTACAAGCAGTACCATTCTTCGTCTTTAGTCTTTAGGCCCTGTGAGCAAATCTTACATAGTGTTGCTTTAACTTTAACTTAACTTCAGAAACTGATCTCTTATGACAGTGACAAATCTCTGTGAAACAGAAAAAGGTTTAGATCAGAATGTTCCTTTATGCCTTTTTCAAAGGTATATTCAGGCATAAATAGAACTTGAATTTTGTGTATAAATTCTTACAGCAGCTTTAACACCTCATTAAAATACACAGTTGGTTAAAAGGTAATCCAAAAGTATATATTTGTTGTATTGCATCATTTCATATTCTTTTATGACCTCTGCAGTTCTTCAAGAGGTCAATCGTCCCGCAGTCGTTCTTATCAAAATGCGACGGATATAAATCTCTTTCATTTATCTCACAAACAGGACAGGACAGTGCTGTGGTTATACTGCACATCACTTGGGTCCAGTTTTTTGTGGTTTTTTTTTTTTTTTTTACTCGGGGAGTGTCTTGAGCGAGCTCACGCAACAGATTATGAGCGCGAGGCTTCGCGCCCAGGGGAATGTGGCAGGAACAGGGAGGAACGGGGAAGATCATGAGTTGGCAGATAAACATGTTGCTGTGGGCTATGGGGATTTGGTACACAACGCTACCGAGTTTGTGGAAACCGGCGACGTTTTATAAAGGCCTCGGGAAGATGCTCGCCTCTCTCAGCAGGGCTGGGTGATGTGACTCAATTTAAATTGCAATAATTGTGAACCAAAAGACGATCCACGATGTGTATCTGTATTTTTTCCTATCCAGTATTACTCGAAAATGAAGTTGCAAATTTATATTAATTTATATTTAATAATTAGGGTCTAATGGCACCTAAACAAGTTTATATTAGGATTGAATATCAAAGGTCTGTTCACAATACGATATCATATTGACTCATTGTACAGCAATCCGATGTCTGACTATATCACCAACTCATCTACAATATGATTTAGATTCGATTCAATTCTCAATTCAGGAGATGACTAAAATCAACTATAATATCATTCGATATTCATTTAAAAAACACAAAGTGCAAGTATTCTTTTAAACATAAAGATAACATGGATATAAGTAACTTAAAATAACTAGCAACTGAATAGTTAGCCTTTAAAGATAAGGAAGATAAGGCTTTTAATGTAAATAAAAAAAACTCTTTCCTGTAGTACATTGCTGTTACAAACAAGACGGATCAACTGTAAAATTACGTGTCAACAGCTGTCAATAAGTAAATATCACTGATTATAAAAATCGCTTTATTTCAAGGGGAGTTACAATACATTGATCAATGCACCAATTCAGTGGTCAGCGAGCCCATAGCATTGGTCAAAAATGAAAGCATTGATCTGACAAACTTATTGTAACGCCCCTCACCAAAAAAGAGTTGCTTTTTGTGATTTTATATCACTGGAAGTAATTGTGTTGAAATCGTATCGAAGCAGACATCGAATCCACATCAGGTGGTTTGGTTGCAACTTTTTAAGCAAGGAATAAAAATGTCAAATGGTATTTTAGGTGCTTTTTGTCATTTGATGTGATTGTGCCAAATCATATCTTGTGACAGTCACTGGCTCATAAATGGAATCGAATTAAAATCATATTCTAACAGACTTTGTGACATTTCAATAAAGTTTTCAATTAAATCAATATAATATCGTATTGTGATAAAACTTATAACATTGTAGGATTTATAACCCTACTTATATCATGGCACTGGATGTATTGCCCAGGCCTACTTTTTAGAAACCTATCCTTCCAGGACAAGGTGAGAAAGGAACCACGTGAGGAGCAGGGAGTGAGAGACTCACGTTCCAACAAAGCAGGGCATTGTTCGTGCCCGCTGTGTTCTGCAGAGGCAAAAATTGCAAAACTGGGGAGGTCTTTTTACTGGGACACTCTTTCTCTCTATTGCACTAGTAGCCATATGAACTCCTGACTCGCTGGGCCTCCTGCCAGCAGCCACAAAAAAAAAAACACACTGTAAAATTCCACTATCTTCAACAAGGTGGACTGGTAGGACAAATGCCGTTCTCCAGATTGCCAGTGCGATTCGGCAGGTGAGTGGAATTTTCCCTCATCCCCGCCTTGGTGCGTGTGACCTGCTTCAACGATGAACTTTTAGCTCGGCAGGCAGGGCTGACTGTAGCGTGACTGCCGCTCTGCAGTTTGTCACTTTCCCAGCCGGTCTAGACTGGATAGGACTGAGCTGACTGAGTGCAGTTACGCTGAACCCTAGTCCCAATTAAATAAAGAGACTTTAACAATGCACATAGGAAAAAAAAGGAAAACCTTGAGAGGGATCCGGTTGCAGGTGTAGTTGGGCTTGTTTGGGTTCGACAAGGAAGGATATAGGTTACAGGCTCAGCAGGAACAAGAGGGTCCCGAACGTGCCGAGACGTCCTGTTCCAGGCGTTTCCATCAAGTCATGTAGCTTGCGGGAGATGTGAATTTACCTGCAAAAGAGACCGCCCCGCTGCATTTTTTCACCCCATCCCCTCCCACGTTACTGTCTTGCTCATCGTGATTTAGCATTCTCGCTGGGTCGTAAACATGTGCCCGTGCTGTGCTATTATGACACTGCACAGGTAGAGATGTTATGACACTGTGGTACGTAATAAGGCAGAGCATGTTTTGCCTTCAAGATTTAACACTGTAATTGGCACATACAGTGCCCAGTTAAATAAGTTCAAGTAGTGAAAAGTCGCCTGAACTTTGCAATAAAGTTTTAATTACAATTAGTAAATGTAATATAATTCTTTATTTCTTACATGCACAGTTATGCAAGTAAGACTAAATTGTAATGAAACTGCCTGAGACGTTTACATTTAAATTTGAATATTGCGCAACATAGAGGTCGATGATATTGTTTTTTCAGGGTCGATATCGATGCCGATTATTGCTACCGATATTTGGAACTGATATGCAAAAAAAGATAAGCTTTCAAATTTTAGCATTTTACAAACACCAACACAAAATTTTGTTTAAATAACTTTATTGTGTATTATTATAATAACTTTATAAGGCTGCAGCGTTGATTTGCTACTACTTGTTAAAAATGGTACGATACCACTTTTTAAAAATGTCCGATACCAATATTGTAAATTTGGATGCCAATACATATCCGATACAGTCTCGCAGTCTTTTTTTAAACAGTAAACAGAAAATAACGTTTAAAAAAATGTCTGAATACAGCTATAAGCTGGCTTTATCTCGGTGCCACTGCTGATGCATAACTGATTGAGTGTGCACGCGTTTACAGATTGGCTCCATAGACTAGCCCAGTGCCACCGATACTCGATCCAGCTATTTGAGTTGTTATCAGACAGATATCCGATCCACGTAGCAGATCTGTCCCATCTTTACTACTGGTGTGACATATAGCCAATCAAAGACAGTTGTGGCCGGGACATTAAATGAAGCTGTGAGTCGAGAGCAAACAGCACAGAGAGAAGAGACGGGAGTGGAGACCCAGTAGCGCACCTTGTATTTACGTAACATCAGTGAGGGTCAAAATTAAACATTGATACTGATAATCGGCAAAATGGCTAATATCGGTCGAGCCTTAGTGCAACATTAAACACTGAGCAAATGTAACAGAATTTATGTACTGTAAACTGTGATGTGCTAGTTTGCTGTTGATGTAAATAAACTTAACTCGATGGCAGGTGAGATATAGTGAGGTAAGACAGTTGTTTGCATTTTAATGAACAGTAAAAATGAGAAGTAGTTGTGGTGGCATGTCCTGAGTGTAATGGCCACCCTTAGCAAAAAGTAGTATACTTGAAATTCATTTTATTAAGTACGCTTGAGTATAAGTATAGCAAGTATACTGCGGACCATGTACCATTTACCTTGTAGTGTACTAGAAAGTATACTAATTTAATACTTCTTCGGACTAAATTGGAACATTTTTAAGTTTATAAAAGTATACTTTAAGTATACTTCATAAGGTCATTTTAAGATTACAAAAGTATACTTTTAGACTTTAATAGACTTTTCTTTATACTTATCAGTATAAGTCAATTATACTTCACTATACTATTCTTAAGCATATAAAATATAGTATATAAAAAGTAAACTTCAAGTATACTGCCTCAGTTTTAGTATATAATAAGTATACTCGTATTACACTTGAATAAACTACTTTTTGCTAAGGGCCATGGATAGATGTTCCTTCGTAATAATCATAATATTCCTGATTCTGACTGAATTAACAGCTCAGAGTAGAGTTACTGGTGTCCTTTTATAATATCTCAAGCACTCACTTCCTGTATCTGGGCTCACAGGTTATGAGACGTTTACCAGTAAGAACATGCCCTAGACATGAATCAGCAAGTGCTTAAAGAGATGTTTGTTCTCTTTCACAAGGTATGAAAAACATGTAGCAGTGAAGAGTTGCAAAAGATCCGGAAATGCCTAGAGTAGATTATAGATGCTGTGACTCTAGTGTGGTGAAATTTTTCACATCCTGATTGTTCTTCAGGTTCACTGAAGTGTGAGGAAAAGAACTTTGTTGTAGGTGATTTATGTTGTTTTTCTAATGGTGCTAATGGTGACCATGTAAAGACATTTTTCGAGTGAGTATTTGTCTTTGTGAACACAGCACAGTGCCCCACAGCAAAATGTGACCTCTGAATTTGACCCACCACGACCCCAGTTGGGATAAGCGGTTCGGATAATGACCGAATAAATGAATTTGACCCATCCGTGAAGAAGCAGTGGGGACCTTTTTCTTGGGGCAGCATTTGAGAGCAGTGCTTACTCATGAGTACCACAGTGGGGCATTTACCAGTCCGGGATTTGAACTAGCGACCTTCTGATCACAGGAGCAATCACATCACATGCCCCATCACATCTCTGCCTTTCTGCTTTGTGGGGGCATTTATAAATAGTGAAATATCTCCCATTTTGCAGTCTATAGCAAATTCAGCATCCTCCATGCCATCGTGCAAGAGGACCAGCTGAATTTTTCATCAGTAGCACAGCATTTCACTGCCGTAGCTTTGCTCTCCAGCCCAGTCGAGTGAACGAAAACCTCAGAGAGAGAGAGAGACCCTGGTTTCAGTTGATGTTCTTTGCCACCAGGCAGAATTTTAGCAATCACAAGAGAAAGTTCCGGAGTCAGTTTACTCTTTGTCAAAGGCTTGAATTCTGCACACTATTCAGAATGTTGTTTTTTTTTTTAAATCCCTTCCCCTCCTTTCATGCACTTCTTGTGCTTTTCACTGGTTCTCTGATGCAACCAGGCTGTGTGTGACCCTATTTCCAGTTTCACTGTGCCTCTGAGAGCAGGAGCAATCTCATTGGGTAGCATTAGCATTTCCGCTGCATACATTTGAATATTTGGCTTTCCCACTTGATCACACAAATAGCAATTCATGGCTCTCTCCTGATAATTGATATCTTGACTCTTGATGTCGAAATCAACGTGCATTGTTAATCGGGCAAGAGCTCGTGGGGTGGCAGCATTTTGAAAGAAGCTATTATTTATCTTCTTTGCACAGACCCTGCGACGGATATTGTGGAAGTTTCAGGGACTAGTCTCCTCTGGCACACGTTTTAGAGAGACAGACAAACATTGGTGGAGGTTCAGATAGGGATCCAACCTGGCTGTGATGGCTTATTGATTTCTTTGGATGTATTTCTCCAGAGGTTATTTCACAGAAGGAAAACAATTTGCACTCCAACATACTTGCTTGACAGTTCCCCCAAAAATGTGTTTTCTGCTTCCAGTGGGTTATATTATTTCTATGGAATAAAGCCGTTTGCGATTTGAGCTTTTGTAAGCTTTCTTGACAGCTGCTCCAAAACAAAAAATGATAGAATTCTCAGTCAGGTGGCCTAATGAGACAAGTTATGCACATCATGTTAAACCCCCTCCCATTCGAACCGGGACTCGCTCTTTTATAAAATGCCTCTTAAATCTGCCAGAATGAGGGTACAAGAGGCCCATCACATGGTGGGGAATCAGTTGCCAGCGAGTGTTTTGGTTTAAGATCCCCTCTACTTAGAATTCAAGTCAGGGAGGATGAGAGGTTGGACTTCCATCTGAAGAACATGGTTTAGTTTTTGGTAGTGCCACTATAGAACAGCTTGTTCATCAAGAGATTGACCATGGTGTTGGATAAAAAGGCTTTGGGGCGTCTCTCCCTAAAGGGGCATTAAAATGGGAGAGGCACTCTAGTAGTGTGCATCAAGCCAGCAGCTCAAGTTGGTACAAAGGCTAAAGAAATGACAGGACTGGGAAGACCTGTAGAATAGGTTTTGTTGAATATTCCTGCACTGCGTCTCTCTACAGAGCGGTTAAAACCTCAGACAATAGCTCATACGTTAACAACGCTGATGACAGTTTCCTGTCATTATTCAACACGGCTCAAGGAAACGGTTTCCCGACAGTATTGCATTGTATGTTAAGAGACAAAGAGGGAAAAATCAGACGCCTGATCCCTTTGGCTTGTGGCCCTGTTGTGTCATTTTACACTGGACGGGCTGGAAGTAGCCACAAGAGGAAATATGAGGGGATAGTGAAAGAGTAAAGCCATCTTGTCTTGCGATAGCTCACCGCCACTTGCATAAGCGGATCCTACATTTCCTGGCAGACACCCACTAATTCACACTGGCAGAAGCCCTAAAGGTGTGAACTCCCACTCGCTTCCAGAATTACGCTGCTCTAATGGTGATGTCGATTGCTGGGCGCTCGTCTTTCTGCAATTTTGTGTAGAGTGGGACAGCTACAGGTATTTTGCGAGTCTCTAGGCGCACGCAACTTTCACTGTGAGCTTTCATTAAGTCACTATCCGTCACTATGCGGTTGTTAGGTAACACTAGTTTTCTTGAGTCTGAGGCACATGGCATGCAGGGAACACGGACAATGCAGGTCCGTCAATGGGGAGTGCCTGAGGCAGCCATTAGTGGAATGGTTTGGCTGTTAGTGGTAGAGGAGTTACTTTACCCCCTGTGGACCTCTCTCTCTCTTTCTCTCTCTCTCTTTCTCCCTCTCTCTCTCTGCCCAGTACCAGAGCTGACAGGAACAGGGCTTCTGTCTAAGTTCTCAGTTGTCCAGGAAATGGTAGACTTGAGATCTTGATTCAAAGGCAGCTGGACTTCTGTTAGGTTCTTCTGTTCTGAACTGAAGAAGCCTTTTGGATCAGAGTTGAAGTGTCTTTATGAACCTAAAAGAAGTCCAGTTGCCTTCAATTCAAGTTCTCACGAACAGGGGCAGTGTGAGAGTGAGAACAGGGCAGTGAGACGGGGAGCTTCAACTCTGATCTGCTAATCTGCTGATGAGTGGGGTGAGAAGGGCCAGAGATGGATTACCTGCCGGCCCCTTTCCACTCTCTGGCATTTAGTCCAAAGTCCCAAAGGGTTATCACAACTCTACGCAACTGTCCTTATCTGCGAGATGTGTATGGGAAAGGGCCAGGCGATTAACCAATGTCCAGGCACATGTTGTAAAGGCTGATCTAGGAATGGGAATTATAGGAAACATTGCTGAAGAAAGTGATCAAAACAGATGGAAAAGTTCCAGCCTTTTGGGTCAATCAGTTGAGACCCTTACAGCCAGATGATTGCCACAGCTTGTCATCCTGTCTCATCCAGATTGATGGTCTTGTGAAAGGACGTAAGCCGTGGGCGTTTGCCAGGAGACTGTAGAGGAGGTAGTCGGTCCACAGAGCGAGGAGAAGACAAGGTCAATTGTGGTCATGCTTCACAGCCGTGTATTATTTAGTGCGGCCCAGTAAAGCACCTGAATCTGACTTTAAACCCGGCATCCAAGATTTACCGCTGAACTGACAGAAATGAAGCAGTTTTTCACGCACTTTGGTGCTTGCAAAGAGAGGAGATGGATGGAGATCCAAACAAGTAGCAGGCCTTCTCCATCTGCCTCAGGGTCAGCTTCATAGGAGACCAGGATTATCATTATTTCTCTGGTCCTTGGAGAGAGGATAGGGGAAAATAGCAACCTTTATTTCATCCGATGCCTGAATGAAGCTAGAACTCATCAGAACAGACAGGTGCTTGGTAGCTCTTTTACTTTTGTGTTTCAGATTATAATTTACATCTATTTGGTCTCCTGAAATGAAGACATAACCTGGTGTAGATGCATTTAAGCGGGTATTGGAACAAGAGAGAGGGGATTATTTGTTTGTGGCGGTCTCAAAGGGACGTCCCTGCTTTGATCTGGCAGCTGTGAAGTTCAAAGTAGCCCTGCTTGTTCAGAAGAGCACAGGCGCTTTTGTGGCTCTATTTGTGTCCTATCAGATAACGGCCACATTCGCGTGACCGCGTTGCTTATCGTCCCTGATACCTTTAATTAGATTGATTGAGGAAATATTGGTTCGATTGTCCTCTTTTTGCCGTGCTCCAGGAGGAGGGAGACTCGCTTAACCGAGAATCTTATCAGAAAAGCCTCTGCTAATGCTCTTGGTCTGTGCTTGACTCGACGCAGCTTGCAGTCCAAATATGGCTGTGGTGCTGTGTGTGAACGGCGCAGTCACGTGCAGCGCGACCACACAGATCTGTGACACGATTCTCATAGTTGCCGCTCCTTTGCCGGGGTTATTCCACTGTGTAAACAGGCGTGCTGCACTAATCTCTTCCCATCATTTTTTTTTAAACATGAGGCATGCACAGGAGATTGTACATTTTAGTTTCCTACTACAAGCATAGGCCACTGCTTCTGCAAATTCTGTAATTCTCTTAGCTTTTTTTGGCTGACAGAAGCATCTCTGTCAGATTAAGTTTTTGTACTTCCCGTCTTTTAGTCTGGGAAGTGTTTCACAGAGACGTGCCAGGCTGGACTCTTCTATCCTTTCCTTTAGAGGATAATGACATAGTGAAGGCTAGGTCAGGTGAACTGTAGCATAATTCCGACCGTTTCCTAACCCGGTGAGCAGCCAGGGCTTAAGCACTAAGCACTGGTTATCTCCTCACATTTGGTTAATCTTCCTTTGCAACTGCTATTTTGACTGGCTCCACCTGACCTTTCAGTGACTTTACCAAGAAATGCGAAATAGGTTATGTTGTAACCAGCCCTTGCCTTAAGTTATTTTACGCATTATTCATTTTTTACTCTGCTTTGTTCTTGATGCCAGACATTGCTTCTGACTCTTTGAGAGCAAATTGAACTGACGATCTCGCCGAGTACCCTTTAGGCATGGGGAATCTGCTTTTGTGCAGAAGAGTCGTTTGAGGTGAACATTCGACGGGCAGCCATCCCTTTACTGCACCCCCTTCCGAGGAGGCGAGGGGAGAGCCGCTCTCCATCTCGGTAATGAAAAGACCCAGAACACCTGCTACTTAGGCAAGAAAACGAAAGAACATAGCCACGGAGGCTGACGATGCTGGCGCAGATGCCTCCCCTGTCAGCCGGCGTCTCTCCACCTCCCTTATCAGTCACCGCAGACGTGGCAGGCGAGAATGGTTGTAGCCCAGGGATGGAATCTCGCGGCTGTAAGTCAGTCACACTGGCGCGGTGTAAATCTCTGGTGGGTTTGTTTACATGAGGACAGACTGTCCAACCCCTGGGTGATTGTGGTAGACCAAGAGGGGAGGGAGGATTCTGGTGTGGTGAAGGTGCAGGTCTGGGGTGTGATTTAGCTGGTTTCACATGACAACTGCAGTCGTTGCGGGGGTGAGTGATGCTTGGAGTAACGTGGCAACAATGTTTCACTTCCGCGCGCCTCTCAAGGACTTCTCCGTGTCCGTGCTGATTACATTGGCCCAAACCCAGGCGGTGACCGTCAGTCCATGCATCCTTCCATCCGTCCGTCCGTCCATAAGGCCGGCCGGCCGAGGCGGGGTTTGGCTGGTGGCGTTTTATGGCGATTTTCAGGCATCCCAGCAGCACAGTGTGGGTGGGGGTGGAAAATGCTTCCGTACCACGCTCGCACGTCAGTCTGAACTTGCGTGGCGTGAAATGCAGCTGGCTGACGCGCCGCAGTGAGCGGCACATGTGTACCCTGGCTCACGTGACTGGCGCTTCTAGGTTGAATCTGAAGGCAAGGGTAACGGCCATGTGATCGTTTCCCACGCAAGGGATGGCAGAAGCTGCGTAATTATGCGCAGCACAAGCAAGCCTGGCGTCTTAGTTTGTGGAAAATGAAACATTAGTAATTACAGCTCTTGGCTAATAAGTACTGATTTGAGACAGAGAGCGGGATCCTTAAAACGGCAGTTACAGATCGGGAAGGATTAGCTATAGAGGGTGGCGTCGTGATGTGAGTGATGACGAGGAGGGGGTGGGCTGGCGGGGGGTGGTTGTATCCAGGGATACAAGGGGGCGGTTGGGGAGAGTAATGGCTGCCACCTCCTGTCAGTTAGAGCAGACCTTGACAGCCATAAAAAAAAAGGTTGCAGTCGGGAAAGGGGAACGACATCTGCCGTGACCTCCCAATACTCTCCAAAGATGGCTGCGCTCGGATTTATAACACTCCAGGCAGTCACGCTCACTGCTGTTTGTGAGTGTGTGTGTGTGATGTTAGTTGGTTGGTGTGTAAGCAAGAGATAGAGGAAGGTTTAGATAGAGGAGGATAGTGCTAGTGAGTGAAAGTGTTTGTGTGTGTGTGAGTGAGTGTGTGTACTCTGGCCTACAGCTATCTGAAGCACGTTTGTATGTTAACCTTCTACAGACCTTTGTGTTTTGACGATCAGTACCTGCTGACACCACTACATCACCAAATTTACAGCCGTGACTTCCACCTGTGAAGATGCTGATACTGCCAAGTCAAAGTCCCTTCAACTACTGTCAGAAAGTGAAAGCAGGTCATAAATACACAAATAACAGTCATTCAAACTAGAGGTCGACCGATATTGGTTTTTCAGGGCCAATATCGATACCGATTATTGTTAGTTAATAAAAATGTCTTGATGTTTTACTTGTTTTATGTGATTTGTTATGAATGGAAGTGATTGTGTTTAAATCAGCATGATCAATATTGTCTCATATCAATTATAATCCTATAATAGCAGACTTTATGTTATTGGCAGATGTCAAAATATTGTTGTGATGAACCTCGTGATTTGCACCGCTGTTAATTAAATGTTGATACTCACTGACCTCGGTGACTGCTGAAATTACACCTGGCTTTTAGGGGTGGTGAGCATGAAAAGGTGCACTGTAAAATATCACTGGAGAGGAAAGAAGAGTCTCTTGCCTGAGGGCCTGGAAGAGCACTTGGAGATAATTAATTGCATCAGTAGCGAAGCGATAGCAGCATAGAGCAAGCAGGGGCCGAGAAGCGTAATGTGTGGTCATGGTTATGCAGAGGAATTAACTTGATTGGATGTTAATATAAATATTTAATGAAACTAATATTTCAAGTTGCTTGATCACTTATCTGCGTGGTAATTAGAGTCTCATTATGTCTAGCGTAGTTGGTGGCTGGAGTGTGGATTGTGACAGCGTGAGCCGAAGGAATTCCCTACAAAGTTAGATTTGGTGCCTTTAAGGGCTCTGTGGCGATTCTCCATTAATATAGTGTTTATGGCTATGAGTCTCAGTGCTTATTTTTTATGATATTTTGCATTGTGTTATTTAATATATTTTATTAGACTTATGTTTGCAGTTCTGTTCATGAAATAAAATGTATTTGTTACCTGCATTGTGTCATATTATCTTGGTTTTGACTTAAAACATTTTTTTTGTTTTGTGCTATTATATAAAATCAAATATTGTGAAGGTGGGGTAAGATCGCAATAAAACTATACAGCCAGGACTGTGAGGTTCAGTTTCGCTCCACATCGGAGACCAAAAATGTAAAAAAAGAAACGATAATGTATCTATAGGACTCCCGAGCAGTGAATCTGGGCCACTGCAAGTGTAAGAATCCTTGAGGGACAAGGACCACTTTCTTAACATTTCAGTCGGATCCCTGAGGAACGCTGGCGGTACAGGGAGTGCAGCGTTGCCCCTTCGATGCTCGCCGCGCCCTTGCTGCCTTTTTGCCCGTCAGCAGATTTTGGCTGGAGGAGATTCATGCCGTGGTCTAGTGGGAGGTCATCAAAGACACTGAGTGACAGGTGCGTCTAAGAGAGCCTGAGGAAGTGTCTGCTTATTAGCAGCGTCGCTCCACCAAAAGTGTGCTGGCAGTTTGCAGATCGGAGTGTTGGGATTGTATTAGTGAAGCTGAAGATGTGGGGGGAGGGCAGCAGGAGTAGTGAGCTGTGAAAATAAGCCAAAGTGATGCGCCTTTCAACAGTGGTCAGCAGCAGTCAAGTGATTTAAAAAATGTATTTGGAAAAAAATTAATATTGACAGATTATATCACATTTTTTAAACTGTAATCCGTGTCTGTCTTAAAAATCCTATATCAGTCCGGTTCTAAACTCAACTGTATTTATTAGAGGTTGACCGATATTGGTTTTTCAGGGCCCATATCGATATCGATTTATGCAGACAAGAAAAAAAAGTCAAAAATTAGAATTTTACAAACACAACACAAAATTTTATTTAAATAATGTTATTTAATTGTAGTCTTGCAAATTCAGCAGCAGGTTGTGGTGATGAAGCTCCACTTTACCTAGATCTCGTGTGACATATAGCCAATCAGAGACTGTTGTGGACGGGACATTAAATGAAGCAGCGATCCGAGAGCAAACAGCACAGAGGGAAGAGACAGCAGTGGAGCCACAGTAGTGCACCTTGTAAGTACTTAATATCGGTGATGGTCACAATGAAACACTTTTACAGATATATCGATCGCTGATAATCAGCCTGGCCGATGATCCAACGACTCTTAGTATTTATAGCGGTTTACTACCCATTTAAATTGGCCAGAAGGTGGTGCAAGCTACTGGTCAAACTGTACACAGTGAGGATTTGAGATGTTTAGTTTCGTACCACATTAAAGACCAACATGCTAATCAGCAGTCAGTAGATGGACACAGTCTGCAATAGACTTAGCAGGCACATTTTCTCTTTTGCTGCCCAGTCACGTCTTTGAAGCTAGTTAAATTCCGTAATGTGTTCCTCCTTTGTTCTTTCCCTTTGCTCAATTGTTTATCTCTCTCTCTTTTGCCCTGACTCACTTCGGTAGGCGCTTTGGTCACATGGGACGTAGGTTGGCTGAGGACATGGGTGACTGTCTCAAGCCCTTTTTCATCCTACGTGAATTGCAAATTAAAAAACGTAGCATTCTGAAAAAGCCAGCGTGTCGAAAGCAGGCAAGTGCTCCTCCATGCCACAGCACAGTTGCTCTGGCGGTGACAAAATAGCGGACAAAGCGCTCTTGATATCGCATGACTCTGCACCCATCTGCTTGCTGTAGAAAGGGACAGGGACAGTCCGACTTTAGTTTCACAGAGCCTTGCCTCTTTCCACCGTTGTCTGGGTTTTTAATAGGGGTGTAGTGATAATGTTGACTTACATCTATACCTTGATTCAGAGCCCAGAGCCTTGATCCAAAATGAAAACATCTATCAGACATACATACTGTAACATCACCACTTTACACTGAACAGATCTGTTTTTAGTAAAAGAGAGTTTTTCATTAGAACGGCTTGAGCTCAGGAATCCCAAATGGTATTTTAGGATGCTTTTTGTGATTTGATTTGAATGGAAGTGATTGTGTTGAATATAGAGGTAGACTGATATTGTTTTTTTAGGGCCGATACCGATTATTGCTAGTTAAGGGGGCTGACAACCAATATTTGGAGAAAAACTTTTCAAATTTTGAATTTTGAGTGTGGTATGAGTGTCAACAAGGCTTCAGCGTTGATTGGGTACTTCTCGTGTGACATATAGCCAGTCAGAGACTGTTGTGGCAAACGACACAGAGAGAAGAGACGGCAGTGGATCTACAGTAGCGCACTTTGTAATAGTGACTAGTGCCTGGAGTTGATGGTCAAAATTAAACACTCTGGTGCATTTCCCAAAACCATGGGTGCTAACGTATTGCTAACTATGTTAGCAACATTATATTATATTATATTATGTTTTTAGGAAATGCACCCCTGGCCAATAATCGGTCGAATCAAAATCGCATTGTAACAGACTTGGTGATATCCGCACACATCAAATTGTTGTAAAACTCGTGATTTACACCCCTAGCTTTTAATAGCGTGGTGATGGCAGCCTGTTTTCACAGAATCAAAGTTAGACGGTTATACAGTTCATGACGTCGGTCACCGACATTTAATTGCTTTCTGCTCGCTTGGCTGTGCTCTTAATTGTTATTGACTGACCTTTTTTAAAACCGTCATCAGACTTGGCGTGAGGTTGGAGTTTCTCAGCAACCGGGGGAAGCATTTCTATAGCTGCGTGCTGGAAGAAAAAACTCAATGAAAGACAAAACAATGAACTTGCTTTGGCAAACTAAGGTCTCTGTTACACTTCACACTAAAGTACAGCCCAGTTATCCAGATTGAAGATCTGCCAAGGAAGCTCACGGCTCACAATCAAAGCCAATTACCATGTTTTCGTTCCCTTGGTTGCATATTATTGGCCACCGGTGTTCATTGGGTAGAGAGCAACAGATAAACAGGTTACTCTGGTATTTTTCCATCGCCCACCTGACACGAGCCTAATGAACTAGTCAGAGAACAACTTTGCAGGAGGGAGTCAAGCTAATGATACACACTGCATCTAATTAAATCTCTCTTCTGATGAATGGAAGACACCTTACCATTTTAAGGCCCAGACGTGGATCATCGGGTCCTAAGAGGTGGTTTCATGGTACGACTTGGATTCATCACCGAGCCTGAGGGTTGCTGTGTCCTTGTGATGGATTGTGGGCGCTCGGTAACCTGCAGTTCTTGCCATGGGTTTGTGTTTTTCTGTGTGGCGATACAACGTTGTAATAGCCGGCCTCAAAATCAGGGCAGCTGATAACAGTTAGAGCATTCACCCTGTTATCGGAAGGTTGCAGATTCGAATCCCAGGACTAGTAAAGGTACCACTGTGAGGTACTCATGAGCAAGTTTCTG
The DNA here is from genome assembly GCA_032718565.1 of Distichodus sexfasciatus. NCBI lineage: Eukaryota > Metazoa > Chordata > Actinopteri > Characiformes > Distichodontidae > Distichodus > Distichodus sexfasciatus. The sequence goes on along the minus strand of JAVGVS010000011.1, from coordinate 461,597 downwards.
TCCCCACGCACTGCTCCCCGGGCGCTGCCCATATTAGCTGCCCACTGCGCCTTCACGGATGGGTCAAATGCAGAGCGGAATTTGACTAACACAGCTTGTTAATTAAAAACTGGCGTTGGATCGGTCCTCGGTACCGGCTGATACCCAAAGCCCAGGCCTTGATATCAGAACTGAAATAGTTAGATCCCTGCGTCCCTAATCCAGAACAGGCTAGTCTTGAGAATGTTGGCAGCTTTTCAGGTTTCAACTCTTATTCTTGATGGATGATGAAAACAAGAAATGTCTTCAAGGATCTAAAAGAAGTCCTATTGCCTTTGATTTAAGCCCCCAACCCACCCACAAGAGTGTGAGGTTGGCAGTCATAGTCAATTCTTGAGTCTGTAAACCACGTTGTGGCTAAGCTTTCTCCTAACCACCTAAATTAGTTAGCAGGTGGTTGCAGTTAGTGTAGGGCTCAAGGAAGAGTTTGAAATGAGCCGTTACCCTGCTGTTACCATCTTTATTATTAATGGGTCTTGCAAGAGTATGAGATGACGTTAATTCGATCCTACCTGGAACTGACTTAAACAGGTAGTTGAGTGGATCGGGGCACGCAATCGAGGCAGCTTCTACTCTTCCAGTGCCGCAGTTGATCTCTGGGCCGTGCAGGGAAATTTGGGAGTTCTGTTTCCCCTGTCAGTCCCATGCTGGAGCTCCTGGTGTTTGCACCAAAACGGCCTGACCTTTCGGGCAGTAGGACAGGGGGTGAGATTTGTCCCGCAGGTAGTCCCAGGACGTGGGACGCACATCCGATCTTCACCCACTCAGACTGAGGAGGCTATATGGGGTCTCTGGGACTCTGGGGTCTAAACGATGCCCGCTAGCTTTTGATGCAAAGGGCTCGGTGTGAACTTCACAGGCCAAAGGTCAGAGATGCCAAGGCGGTGTTGGATTGCCAGAGTTCAGCAGAATTTGGTCATTATTTATGTGTAAGTACTTGTAATCAGCAGTGAAGCATTTCATCTTTCTGAAAAGCTGTTCAAGTTCCCAAGACTACACTGTTTTAGACTAGGGATGAACCAATCCAACTTTTTCAGTTCCAATACCGTTGCTGATACTTGGGCTTTGAGTATTGGTTGATACAGAGTACCGATCCAATACAAGTTTTAAAGAAAAGCATGTAGCAATTTATGCATTTTATATATTACTTTTTACCAACCTGTGCTACACTTCAGAACTCTAGGACTAAACCAATTTCCCAGTTTAGGATTAAGCCTAGTCTTATGATATGTTTTGAGTTTCAGCAGTAAATCTCCATTGGTACTACAACTTAGTCCAAGATGACGCTTAACCCATGTTCCAGAAAGCAGCCCTAGGAGTTTGGTGGCCACTACTTGTAGATAGAACTTGATTCTCTCATTTGATAAGTCTGATTTTTCACCGACCGCATTATTCGGTTGAAATGTTATCAGCTACACAAAGGAAGTTGAAACCTCCTCTTTGTTGGCCCAGGTGCCTCCAGATATGCAGCAGTACATGCAAAAGAAAATGATTTGTCTTGGTGCCCTGCCAAGATGGGAATTAATAACAGTTTGTCACAAAGAGCAGTTTATTCAGTTACATTGAACTTGACATTGAACCTCTGTGGTCGGGCCAGACAGAGTGGGAATGGTTTGAGGAAGATCTGTTCAGACACTGCTTACTGGGCTGCTCGTATAATAACCTGGAGCTTGGGAAGGAATTCTGAGTTTATTGCATATCTGTTGAGAAAAGTGATATTTTTTATATTGTCTTATATTTAAATTGAATCTTTATGATCTGTCTAAGATTGGGGGGAAACCCATGGGAATGTTCACAACGTCATATTTGTTCATGCCTACCTTTTTGAATTGGATTGTAGAAATAGAATTTTGGTGCTTAACGAGTATAAAATAAAAGAAGTAGAATGAAACAAAGGCGCTGTTCCTCATTTAGAGAGACGTTAATGAATTAAAGGGAACAGAGATGTCAGATTAGCGGCTTAACCAGTTCAGATCCTGCCGTTTAAAGGAATGGAATGTGCAGACGGATTTGAGGTGGCTTTAAGAAACCGATTAGCCTTGCGCCACCGAGGGGGTCCCTGATGCAGAATCTGCCTTTTCACCTAGTGAAGCAAAAATGAGGAGCAGCCTGTGATATTCCTATGGGCCCATTCCAAGCACCGTGGCTACTCTGCCATGACCTTCAGCTCCCTCCGACTGACTGACTAGGGTTTTTTTTGCGCAGAGCACATGGTCTAAGCTTCTGCAACGTCCTTGACATGACGGCTCCCTCCACAGCCCGGGTGTGAAACTGACGTGGAAAAGAAATCACAGCTACATTAATTACCCCTAATGACCTTAACCAGTGGCTTATCCCGAATGATTCATTAAGAGCCAAATACAGGTTGTTGTGACTGCTAACCCCTTCACAATGTGCCACATGGCAGCAGCAGCCATTCTCAACAGGGTATGCTCCCTGGAAATAGAATAGGTGGCTCAGAAAGCGTCTCTACCCGTGACATTTGAGTAACCTGAGCGTTACTGCTACTCTTTCGATGTGATGCTTTTATCATAATAAAATATTCAGTTTTACGTTACAGAAGGAACAATATATATATTCAGTTCTGTTGAGTCGAAATGAGTCCAAAAAAAAAAAAAAAATCCTGGTTTCCTGGTATTCATATGGCTACACTCTGTTGGTTTCCGTTAAAGCCTGGTAGATGGAGGAAATGTCCGAACAGCATCAGAAGTGGTTGTTGTACCATCTTTAATAAATAGAGAAGGAATAGTGCAAGTTTAGCACAATTAAGCAATGGGAAACACCAACTACAGAGTCAAAAGGTAGAAAAAGACGGGGTCACGAAGACCAGGAAGCTACAGCTAGGTTGAGTTTTATTTTGTAACACCCTACGGTTAGGCTCTCTGCAGCAGTGGCTTGATGATGAGGCCTGGCAGATGGCATTGCCTTCTGTTTGAGCATTAGGAATTCAGAGTGAGTCATCTCTCAGCTTCAGAGCTCACCCATACCGCCTGGACCGAGCCGTGGACCTCTTGCAATTTGCCCAAAGGCCTAAAACACTGCTGACTCAGGTCTAATACTTTGACTTGTTTAATGGGCAGATATACTGTTGGTATTCAGAATAAGGGTTAAGTTGGCCTGAGGTTTCTTCATCAAACACGTGAGAGGTTGTTGGAGGAGAGCTGTGTGTGCCATTACCCTTGGCAGGGGTTTGGGAAACTTGCACAAGCTGTGTAGAGTTCTCTTGGGTCATGTGCTATCAGCCCTGCAACTTGAGGCAAATCTTCTGAAATGTCACTAATATGCATTTCAGTCACGAATGACCCTGAGATCCTCCTATAGATCTCTTTAAGCATGACCTCCATTCTTGCCTTTCAGAAAACTACTACGTCTTCGAAAACGTTTACTATTTTATACCACAAGTGTTTTTATTTTAAGGCTTGGCATGAGGTACAGTATTTTAGTATCGGCACTTCTAAATTGCTCCTGCTGTGGACCGCTGCCACTTGCCATTGCGTGCGACTTGAACAGCTGTGTCTGAGCGCTGTCCTTTCAGGCCTTCCTGTAGCAAAGGTCAGTTCTGCACTTCAGTCAATTCTTGGGTTTCAAAACAAATCCCTTTCCCTCAGAGCACCCCAAAATAGAAAAGGGAAGAATTTTTTGTGCCTTCATTTCTTGGCCGGCTGAAGGAAAAACTTTGGATGAGAAGCCATGATGCTGAACATGACCCTCTGCATGCTTGGAAATGTTTTGCCAAATTATGAATTCTTTGACCATCATGTTGTTTTGAAATATCCTCCATGCAGTGCGCAGCATGACTTTGACAGGGTACCAATGTTCAGCTCTCTTCTTTTCACCTCGCTGCACTGAAACATTCCCCTGAGGGACAGCTAGATTCAGACCACAAGATCACTGCTGCAGCAGCTTTTTCCATATTTAGGCAGAGGTTTAGGTTCCGTTTTAGAAGGCCAGTCCATTCTTTTTGATGTCAGGGCTTCACTGTAGACTCATGAGAACGTATTTCTGATGGTGACCCGCGGTTGCCCCTTTGACACCTTGCGCAGGCCAATGTAGTCTGTTGTGAAATGAATACTTGGCATCTATATTTAGGAATTGCTCTTCAAACCTATCATGTCAAGGAATGCATGACCTACAGGGCTCTCTGGAGGTCAAATTATGTTGGCTGGGAAACTTTAGAGTCTCGACTGGCCTCTGGCGGTGCTCTTTAGTCACGTGGGTCATTAATGTTGGTCAGCCAAACCTCGTGGACCAGGCAGTAGACATTTGATAGTGACATTTGTTTAAAAATGGGAATGTGTAGTTGGTTGTAGTCGCATTGCCCAGGCAAACTCATATAAAATACCGCATTTCTGTGTGGCTCAGTGGCTAAAACCCTTTGTTGATGACTGGAAGATTGTTGGTTTGAAAGCCATGTTAGTCCTAGAGTTGAAAATAGGAACCATTCCATCAAAGTTCGGCCCCTGCTGAAGGTTCTTAACCCCAAAATCACGCTCCGCAGAGGATGTGGGTGTAATTAGAAAATGCCTGTTGTTATGGATAAGGTGTAAATGAACATTACGGTTTTCTTCTCCTTACTTTCCATTTCATCCATCACCAGCAGAGGATGCCTGCATGTGGCTGATATAGCACAGCACAAGGACACTCCACCCTCAGATGTACTGTACTCACAGCTTCCTGAAGAATGGTCATTCTGGGACAAAAAAAATACACCTCAATATCTCTGACAGTGCCTTCTGCTTCGCTGCTCGAGGAGAACCGGCAACAAAAGCGTTTTGATTTAATTACTGCCATCCTCGTCGGCTAAGAGCAAGCACACAGACGGACGTTGACTCCAGCATGCGAATTAGGCCGGGGTTTGGGCTGATGCCATCTTGCTCGAGCTGTCGTGACTTGGGACATGTCTGCGTCCACCCCAATGTGAAACAGCTCATTTGATCCCCCCACCTCCCCGCAGCCATCCCCTTTTCATCTTAACTTCTCCCATCATCCTGATCTGAGTCTAATCCCACCGAAGCCTGAACAGCCTCAAGACATAATGAGAAACTGCTCACCCACTTACACTTAGCAGGATGAGTTCCCTGCTACAGTTTTGCCACATTTAATTCTGTCACCTTGATTTATCATACCATCGCTTGTAATTTCAGATCGCCACGTTCAGTCTCGTCCCGTTTGAGTTTCCTTTCTGCCTCACGTCTGCCTGGAGATAACAGCCGCATTGTCCTGCCTCTGCCTCAAATACCTGCCCCCTCCCCTCCCAAAGTCGTGACTGCGTCAGGTACGATTACCTCAGCACCCTGTAGGAGCCACGAGCCGTTGCTGATGACGTTGTGGGCAGCAGTTTCCCTGGTTTTGCGACACGCTTATGATGCACGGAAGCCAGCCAACAACCTTTACACAAGGGCTCTGAAACCGGAGTCGTGGCCTCACGCTGCTCCCCGGAAAAGGATCTGGCCTGGGAAACTGAAGTGTGCTGACAAGCTTTTAGATCTCCTGCTGATTCCTCATCTCCTCAGACTTTGAGTAACCTGCCGGCCAGTAATGGCAGTTAGCTCTTGGACAGCGGCTCCAGACATCTTTAGGCTGCTCGTTCACATTTATGTGCTGCGCTCTGAATATTATGTTGGGGCTGAGGTTGGGCTTCTGCATATTTAAAGAGGCTGGAGTAAAGGAAGCTCATGTTGGGGTTTAAGTCGCAGAAACTCTTGTTGATAACTATATGATTTGGAGTTTAAATCCCAAGAGAGTCTAAAAGCTGAAATTTGGCCCCTGGACAAGGCGCTGTAATTAGGAAATGTCATTTGGAGATAAAGACCATTAATGTAATTGTCAATTGTGTAGATGTAGAGCAAATCTCATGGCAACCTAATGTGGGTTCAGGTCCAGCTCTGTTCTACTGCAAGAACTACCATCATTGGGCAACTGTGCAAGGCCCGTAATTCGGAAAATCTAGATAAGAGTGTCTGCTAAATGCCGTGAATAGAATTCAAAAGTGAGCAAGTCGTGGGCATAAACGTTGTCATTTTTTTGTCTGGAATCTCTTGTTAAGCGTTGGGTAACATGAAGTACGTAAGTTTTTTCAATCAGGTATTACATGTGTAGCCTTTGGTAACAGGTTCATTCAGGCATTTCCATCATTCAGTAGGCGTAACCTGTTGGGTAACTGAAACACGTTTGTATAAACTGGTGTATAGATAGTTTTCATACGTGACTCATTTCTCGGCACGGCAGCAGCCTTTATTAAGCCGTTGGCCTAAACATTATTACTCGCATCTCGCAAGGCATCAGGAATGGCATTTTGCCTGTAATTGGTTGTCAGAAATAGATAAAAAAGACACTTTACTGTAGTGTTTCCCTTTTCATCTTATTAACTGGCATGTCAGGCTTGCACTCTTGGTTATGTGGTCATATATCCCCGCAGAAGAGACGAGCACACTGGGGCTGCACAATATGTCGTATCGGCATCGTCATTGCGATGTGCGCATGCACAGAAGTCACATCGCAGGGCGTGCAGTGACAAGAAGACAAATTACATCAAGCTAAAGAGAACTTATTTTCGTGACAACATAAGAAGCCTGAAGGTTCATGGCAGAAAGTAAGGAATGTCAAAAATGCCTTCACCTGCAAAATTACCCAATCATTCTTAAATGAATCATTGTTTCCAAATAGAGCTGATTGTTAAATTGGTTAAAATTTGCTTTGAAATGTCATTTGATCTTTTTTCCCCCTAATATTGTGCAGCCCCATTCTACACTGAGCAACTTCTTGCAGACAATGACAGTCAAGCATGAGAGAGTTTGTAATTTGGTGAAAAGGTTGATTATTTTGCTTGGTTCTCCTGTCTGTTCTCCTCAAGCAACGTTTAGCACTGACCCCTCTTCTCCAGATCTCCATGAAGTGTAAGTGTTCATCTTATTGAAAGAGAGATCTATGTGAGACTGATCCTTCCTGTTGGCAGTGCCCAAAACAAAAGAGGCTATTTTTAGATAAGCGGCCGTAATCCTAAATTAATTAGACAAGAACTGATGTGCAGTAGAGGTAGAGGTAAAGCTTCCTCTGGGAATTTTCTCCTCAGTACTTCTCTGAATGCACCATATAGGTGGCTTCGGTGACTGGATTACTTACTTCTGTTGCTACTGCTGTGTCGCTGTTTTCCTCTTCTAAAAGACTTTTGGTGTCTTATCTAACATTGTCTTTCTCATGATCTTCACACCCCAGAAGATAATGTAATGACTCCTAATTAATTAGATGTTATCAGTTTGAGTAATGTTGCATGGTCTCTGGGCTGATGCATGAGACAGGTAAAGTTGGAATGGCTTATTAGAGCAAAGTCTTTATATAAATAAGATTTAGGATTCTGTGCTGTACATAATAATTCAAATATAACATGGTGAAATACACCTTAATTCCTTTTAAATAATTGAACTTAACAAACAAATTACATTAATGAAACCTTACAAAAACTAAATCTTAAAAATTTAAATATTTCGAAACAAAGCTAAAAAAGTTTAATAGAAATAGTCCATAAGCGCTTAAACAGCAACTGTACATGCGCACATTATGGGATAGCTTCATTAATAGGAAAACTACATGATTGCTGATCTGGAATCAGTCTGCACATATGCTAAAAAGGGATTTAAATTTTCTCATTTTAAATATTGATGCCAGTTCTCGTTTTTTAAGTGAGTGATTGTCATTGTGAACACACCACAGCACCAACACAAAATGTGACCTCTGTATTTGACCCATCCGTGAAGGAGCAGTGGGCAGCTGAGATGGGCAGGGCTTGGGGACAGTACCTTGCTCATGAGTACCTCAGTGGTACCTTTACCGGTCCAGGATTTGAACCGGCAACCTTCCGATCATAGGGCGAACGCCCTAATCTAAATAGTGGTTCAGAATATTGATTATGCTTGATTATTAATAATTGGTATTGGTATCAACCCTGTAAAAACATATTTGTTGCTCTCTACTTTAAATAACAGTAAATACATCTCCTTAAAGAGGTGAAACCTGATGTCGGATCAGTGGTAGGAAACTAAAATAAATATGGGTCAAGAGAATGTCTGTGTGAACTGAAGCAGCTCATGAATGAACCTGGAAGAGACTGTCAGTGGCTGGACAGAGTGAAGATCTCATCTCTCCAGAGTTAAAATTAAAAGACTCAATATCCTTTAGTTCTGACTTTTTGTCATGGGACAGTTACAGTAACTTAATAAGTGGCGTTTCACAGTGACCATAAATCTCTTCCAATGGCTGAAAACTGACTTTGAACCCGTATTTTGTTGAAGCTAGGTCTTTTTTCCACTCTCGTTAACCTTTCATGAGTTTTGACCTCTTCGTCTTTGACGCTTTTCTAAAATCTTATTATGTACTTAAAACATGTCTGAAGAGTCTGTAGTTTGTCAAAATTGTTTAAAATAATTAGACTGCCGTAAGGACTGTCATGCCTTGAGCCATGTGACAGGAAGGATGTAGTGATTGAGGCTGTGTAAAGTAGTGAAGAGCTTAGAAAAGGAGAATGGAATAAAATCCAGCCAAATTGGTCGGATTCCAACGTTTGGCTCAGGACGCCTCACTGACTGTTTCCACTTGGGAGTTAGATCAGTACCGAGCGTCGGCTCGTAGCAGATCCATGATTAAACGCCTGGTTAATCAAAGCCGCCGACTGTCTGCTGTGTGCTGTACTACAAGTTATACTGTATCTAGCAAGAATTCGAATTAAGGCCAGAATATTGAACTGATCTTTTTGGAATTGATGTAGTAGGGAGACTTCAGAGACTTAAGAAATTCATGACGAGCAAGAGAGAGAGAGAGAAAGAGAGATATGGTTTAGTTGATGGTTGGCCCCAATTCATTTCTCTTTACTTTTTGGATCTTTTTTCTCCTTTTTCAATACAAACGTCAGAAATGAATTGGCAGTTTATCAGTGGAGCTTTCTCCAACGGCTGAATCCTGTTCCTTATCAGATCCCATTACTGACTTGGATGCGTTTGAGGGCACTAGGACTTGGCCGTCTTCCATCTTCACCCTCCCTCGTCCTCCTCCTCCTCCTCCTCCTCCTCTGTCCTTCCACCTCCAAGTCACTGTCCGTGTCCTTCACTCACACTCGATATGCCACTCAGCCCTCAAAGACTTAGTTTGACTGCTAATCTGACAACAATTAGAGCAGATTAAAATTGGCCTTGGTGGCACTTTGTGTACCCGTCCTCTTCACATGGCAGCTTTGCTGCAGCTGATATTGAAGCGTCTGTAAACTCTGTCTCTAGAACCACCGGGGTTATGACAGATGCTGTAGAATTAAGTTTGGTGGCACTAGACACCTGTTTTTCCAAGAGGGAACGACCATAGATTATAAGAATCTTTTGGGCCCTGACTTAAGGGGTGAGCGATCTGTGCCACAGGGTGAAGGCAGGTCAGAGAAGACCGCCAGTCCAAACAGAGCCCGTTTGCCCTAATCCATTTGTAATCTCCACAATCCCGCAGAATAAACTGGTGGAAAAATGGAAGACGGCAGTCCTGCATTAATGTGGGGATATGCAGGAAAAACAATTACTTGACATCTAAGCTTAAATGGGATTTGCCTGCTATGCAGCCTTGACAGATGGATTTCAAATTGCAGCGTTGAGGGTTACAGTTGTCCAGGAGTCCTTGGAAATTTACTACTTTTGGACATTTCCCACTCAGGAGGATAGGTTAAGTTGTAGACACACATAAAAGCTCCGGCTAACTGTGCTTACTGGAGATAAAATTGCTCCTAATGGTGTGCAAATGCATTGTTTTGAAAAGGGAAGATATAAAAGAAGAGTTAGGGTTTAGGGACTGCATAGAAGGCCATTTGGACCTTAATTTCTCAACATTTGTGAGCCTTAATCAGTGTTATGAGGGAATCAGTACAGCTAGATCCCGACCAATAAATCGGCATGTCGACATTATTGGGCGATATGAGTGTAGTTGCAGATAAATTTCTATTGATAAATTGATGACATTTAAAATGTAAACTTGTGGGTGGAAGAAGCTTTTAATCATGTTATCAGTGTAGTTGTGTAGTTTGTCCTCTAGAGGGCACACTGCAACCTTATTGGATTGTTTTTGTGTTTTCACACATTTGACTGAAGCTTATATCATATTGTCAATACCCAAAATGTAATGGAAAATATTTGTCTTTGTGTGGGAAATAAAGGTGTTGGCTGATATATAATTATTGGATTTGCGCCAATATTTGAAACCTTGTCAGGTTTAAAATCAGTTAGACTTAGAGTACGCTGCTGCTCTACGCCTAACACTTGGCAGTTCATTTAACTCCCTTTCATATGCTCCTGCAAGAACTGTCCAAGAAGAGCAAATTTAACAAGTCAGTCCTCACTTAAAGCAGGTAATGAGATGTGCCATCCATTTGGTGCTTCGTCCAACAGGGCCAACTCCTTGGTAGTGCGTTAGAAGTGGTCAGACGTCTCTTTCTCATTTGGTGCCATGCGGTTGGAGTTCACATAGTCAGAAAGGAACTGGATTGATGATGGAGGGAGCGAACATGGCCCTGTGGCCTTCTTCATCGCTACATTAGCTGCAGCGGTTAGTCGGCGTAATTGACAATGTTGATAATAACCATTCATCGACGGTGCAGAAAGATTTACCAGTTTAAGCTAGTGTGTTTTGTTGATGCCTTGTAGATATTTCATTAAGTCTGCTCCTTCACGGATGGGTCAAATACAGAAGTGCTGTGTTCACAATGACAAATAATCCCTCACTTAAACTTTACCAGTGTGCAGGGTTGAGGAGGCGAGAAATCGATATATAAATTAGTCGATTACCAAAATAATCTTTAATTACAGCCACTACTGGTCCCACATCTCCCTGTGAATGAGTTAATTGGCTGCAGAATTCTTCCTGTCCGGTCCAGTCTGGCTGGCCAACTGCTACGACCCGGCTTTTTTGGGAGCTGACTGAGGGGGGAATCCATTTAGCGGTATCTGCAGGACATGTCTGGGAATAAGCTGTAGGGCTTTGAGAGAGTGTGTTTGTGTGTGTGAAACGGAGGGAAGAGAAGAAGCGAAGGCCACGAGAGGCACTCAGCCCAGGTCCATCTGCATTTGGCATGGGCAGTGTTTAAAGACTGGCCCGTCAAAAGCAGCTTGTGTAAGAGCCAGTCATAAGACCAAGGATAAGGGCTATATATAACATACCTCAGATAGCAGCAGGCTCAAAGGGAACACAGCGCCCAGATAAGAGCCTATTAACTCGTGGGAGCAGGAGATGAATGAGGGGTTCAACACCTTTAAGTCAATCACTGCTTTTTCTCTGCCGTGTTTGAATGACGGCAATCCTAAAGGCGAGATGTAGGGCTGGGCAGTATGACTCAAAATTCATGACTCACAATATTTTTAGCCCAAAAATATCAATATTTGGTATATGTATGTTCTTTTATATATGATATACGTATGTTAAATGTCGATATACAACAATAATGCATATGTGCAATATATCAAAGGTTGACATACAATATGCATTGAATAGCGTAAATCAACATTTAAAATATGTATATTGTGTATCAAATGTTGATACAAAAGCATTGCTTTTGATATATGATTATACGTATATAAAATGTCATTATTCAGTATATCGAAACACATCGTATATTGACATTTGATATAGATACATTGTATATCAAATGTCAAAATACACTGCCCTGCAGTGCACGGTTGTGCAGTGGTTAGCGCTGCCGCCCCACAGCAAAAAGGTGCAGGGTTGGAGCACCGGGGACAGCTGTAGGGCCTTTCTGTGTGGAGTTTGCATGTTCTCCTCGTGTTCACGTGGGTTTCCTCCGGGTGCCCCGGTTTCCTCCCACAGTCCAAAAGCATGCACTATAGGTTAATTGACGACTCTAAATTGGCCCTGTAAGGTGTGAATGTGTGTGTGCCCTGCGGTGTGTTGGCACCTGCCCAGGGTTGTTCTCCGCCTTGCGCCCGTAAGTTCCCGGGATAGGCTCCGGTCCTCCCGCAACCCCAGTTGGGATTAAGTGGTTCGGATAATGAATGAATAAATGAATGAATGTCAAAATACAGTATGTGTGAGTATTTTTTCCTGTAAGGTTTTACTGATAAAGGAGTCTCACATTCATATTTTTATATATGTGACCCTCCACGGCAAAACCAGTCGCTTGTCGCAACGGAGGTTTCCGAGAAAAACGACCGTTGATGTTGCGTGGGGTAAAAATTTGGATTTTTTGTTTTTAGTGTTTTGAAACAGTGGAAGGTCTATACTGTACTGTTGTGAATAAATTTGGCTGAAAAACTTACCCTTTCCATCCTAAAAACGTGACTTTCTTGAGGTGAGGAATTCAATTCCAGCAGAATGTTAAAAGTTTCTGTTTTGACCGCTCTACTTCAATATTTACGGTAAATCCACTGGTTGACTAGCGTGAAGATATTTCTCCGGAATCCATCTTCGTCTCCCGAGTTCAGTTAACCTAACGCAGGTAGGCTATCCGTGTGGCTGTGAATGCAGCGTAGGCTACCGTAAATGCAAACGTAGCCGCGACCGCACCAAGCGTCTGTGAGTGCTACGGCGATAGTCAACTTCAAAGGCAGATTTCTCCGTTTCTCACTTGGCGCGACAGGAGAAACCCGACTCCTTTGAATGTTGATATCTCAGTCATATGTCGTCCCATTCATTCCATATAGGTATCGTTTTGAAGCTTGATTTATGTCCTTTCATGAATAATAATAACTCAATTTTGAAAATTTGCGACAAGCGACTGGTTTTGCTGTGGAGGGTCACATATTTCATTATTTGGACTAGGAACACATAGTATTAATGCATGAAAGCCAATATCTGACTGTACTTAGTGTAATGTAGGAGTAGCTGTTTTAATTGTTATAGTAAATTTATCATAAAAAATACAAATAAAAACTTTAAATATGCTCTTTTAGCACAAAGTGTTATAAATAAATAAACTGTGGCAAGAGCAAGACTTAAGAAGCTACGCAGGAGGCAAGTTAAAGAAACAGGTAGTTACAAAATATTGTTCATATCGCGCCACTCAATGTAAATTGCCCAGCTCTTGCAAAATGTCCTAATGGGTCACGGAGCAAATTTGATGTTCGATACGCATCCTGCATGGAAAAAAAGGATCAAAACACACTTTCTTTTTGTTTTTCCCTTGTCTCTGTCGTAATTCCGTTAACGCGCCCTTTCGGAATTTCCAGGTCGTTGTCCCTTCCTGCTCATGTCCTGCTCATGTCTAGTGACCTTGCCACCGGTTATTCGCCACCACACAACACGCCCGCTTCTGCTTGGCTTGACCTTGTATGGTTGTGAGTTTAATACCGGAACTCGAGTGGTCGTGACTCCGCTGCGCCGGGTTGCACTTAGGAGCTTTTATGTGTTTGTGTCTGGTGGTGAGTGGAGTGGTGGGGTGGTATGGGGGGCGGAAAGTGTAAATGCCCCTATGGAGCGCAGGGCCGGTTGTTTTCACGTTCTTTTATCACGATGCCCTTCGACCGAGTCTTGTTTAATGTACACACCAAACAGAGGCCCTCACTATCAGGTGAGCGCTAAAAATTAGTGACAAAACACACACGTGCACCCATTAAATCCAGAGTTAAGGTCGTGATTCGAGTCGTTGGAGAGACTACGTTTGAATAATTTATTATTTTCAAGTTAGCCTCAGCAGCTCTATTGCTGGCAGTCTGGGTTGCTCCCGTGATCACGTTGCTGCTGTTTATCGTGCTAAGCCTTGGGTTGAATTTTCACACTGAAATGATGCTTTAATGACAGTAATAAAAAATCTTTTTAATGAAGTAGATGCAGTAAATTAAATATGCATGTAGACGTTAACTTGCATGTCTGTCATCACAGATGGTTGGGGTCTAGTGCTTAGGGTGCTCGTCTCTGGACCAAGAGGTTATGGGTTCGAATCCTACCTCCAGCACTACCATCATTGGGTCCCTGAATAAGAACCTTAACCCCAAGTTGCTCCCAAGGAGGCTGTCCCTGAAATTAGGAAAGTGGAAGATGCTCTGGGGTGTGTTTCCCAAAAGCACACTTGCTAACATATTGCTAACTATGTTAGCAACACTGTGTTAGTTGTTAATGTTCACTCCGTTAGTTGCTAATGTACACTGTTATGCTTTTAGAAAAGGCACCCCTGGATTTAGCATCTGCTAAATGCTGTTAATGTAAATGATAAGCAGCCAATCCATTTTAAAGTATCTTTTGGGTTTTTTCTCACCCAATGCTTTAGTGAGTTTTCAAAAATCAGTTAAACATCAAATATATATGAATTAAAGCCTGACTGATAAATTGTCATCGCCACCGATAATGACTGATGAATGACAAAAAGATGGAAGATGAATCATTCAGCAAGGTAGTCAGTGGTGTTATTTAATACTTGCTCCACTAGAGGTCACACTGCAGTTGCGCTGTTGACTTTTTGTGTTTTTATACATTTGACACCTGTCACAGCAGCGATTATTGTTGTATTGGTCATTTTTAAAAACTCTCTCTCCACCACATCCTGGTGCTGTTCAAATTAAACTATTCATTTAGAGACACATTGTACTTGTCCTATGTACTTTTGACTCCTTAGATCAGTTTAATAAGCTTGAGGGAGCTGTTTTATTTATTTAATCCTTGTTTGTTTAGTTGTTCAACATAATAATATAAAATAATTAATCATATTCTGAACGGCATTTAAATATAAACAGTAAGCAGCAAAAGGCATTTAAATTCAGTTTTGTGATTGAAATATTTGCTATTGTAAATTCTGAAACCACTTCTTGACTTATAATCATTGGTATCGTCCCTGAATAACTCACATCGGCCAACCCCTAGTTTAAACTGCTTTGTGTCATATCTTAGCAAGGACACTTAATGAATATTGGTTGATATATCAAGTCAAAATCCTCCATCTATTTTAATAAGTAAGTGTTAAAAGATACAGTATCGTTAACCAGACCTTTTTAAAATAATAATAAAAAAGGGGCACAGTGTCTTTCACCAATGACAATGCATTGATTATGACAGTTCTCATAAATATTCAGACGGATGACACTGACTAAGCCTTGTAGCCCTAATCTTCTTCTCAGCCCCCAAAGATCCTTCATCGGATGCTCTTTCCATGTGCTAAAGCATGTATATTTTTTGACCTTAATTATACCTTATGAATAATGCAACACCGCCCGAGCCGATGTCGTGTCATAAAAATGCAATCAGTGGGTTTTGTGTGGACCTGGCGGGTGATATTGTAACGGATTCTTACAGCGTCAGTGATGGACAGAACTGGAGGACAGCCAGAGCTTTTTGGAATAAGGCAATTTCAGGTTCAATTCAGTGTCATTTGTATAACGTCTTAAACTAACGCAAAGCCGCCTCACTCTTATTTCTACTAGCTAATGCACATTTCTGCTAGTGTTTTGCTAACAAGACTCATTACCATTATTCATATGTTCTCTAGAGAAAATTTGGCACTAGCTAGCAGAAACTAGCGTCAGTTTTGGGGTTTTTAGGATCATATCTAAAACCCTTCCTCACTGACTCTCGCTAGCTAATGCTAATTCCCACTAGCATGTGATGCTTATATTGCTGTGGATGGCCTAGCCAAAATTAGCATTAGCTAGCAGAAATGATTGTCAAAGACAGTTTTTGAAGGCATCTAAAACGTAAACCTTCATCGCTGACTCACGTTCCTATCCAGCAGGAGAGCCAGAGCTTTTTGGAATAAGGTCAGGCGATGCATTTGGTGTGTGTATGCGTGTGTGTGTGAGTCACATCTCAGCCTTGATTCCCCGTTACACACACACGTGGCTCGCGTTGAGCCGTTTGATACGCTGGAGCCCTTAAGCACAGAGTGCTGAGGAGATTTGTATTTTCGGTGTGTCACTGCATGCATTCTGTGTGTGTGTGTGTATGTGTGTGGGGAATGTTTTTATGCATTGTGGGCACCTTTTTGGGCTGTTTTGTCCCCTAAAATCACATTTATTCATGTTTTTGGAGAGGTCTCCATGAGGAGAAATGACTATAGAAAATGTACATGTTTTATTTGAGAAAATAAAACGGGTAAAAGATGTGCATTTGGTTACTGAGGTTAAGGTTGGATTAGGGTTAGGGTTAGGATTAGCTGTAGAATGATATACATCTAGTCATTATGGAGGTCTGTGAAATGTCCTCACAAAGATAGTTGTCTATCTCTTTACAGGAGGTCATTAGAACAGTTGTTCTTGTTTAAAGAAAAGATTATTTTTGCTTTTTCTGATTTGATATGAAGAGGAGTGATTGTGTTAAATCAGCATATCGATCACTGACTCCTGAATTGAACTTGTATCGATGCAGATTTTGTGATATCGGCAGGCGTCAAATTGTTGTTTTTCGAATCGATGTAATATCGTATCGGGATGAAACTTGTGATTTACACTCCTACCCGAAAGATCAAACGCATTTCTGTCAGGGATTAAGGGCCTGTGTCCACCAAACTCTTTTTTTTTTTTTTCTTGGCAGCACCTATTTTAATACAAATCCACTGAGCTTCAGCGTTGGAGGTGTTTTT
This sequence comes from Distichodus sexfasciatus, assembly GCA_032718565.1. Taxonomy (NCBI): domain Eukaryota; kingdom Metazoa; phylum Chordata; class Actinopteri; order Characiformes; family Distichodontidae; genus Distichodus; species Distichodus sexfasciatus. The sequence continues at coordinate 445,018 of JAVGVS010000011.1, read as the reverse complement.
TGTCGCAGTGCTCAGAGAGCTTTAAGCTGAAATCCGTTCAACTTTTAGAACAGCGCTGCCCTCGTCAGTGTCACTTGTCTATTGCTAGACATTCAAAATCGAGGAAGGGGCGGCACATACACTGTCAAGAACTCGCCACAAATAGCGGCGTAGCTGAAGCGGCTGGAGATTTCATGCGCACAATCTTGTCTCGAAGACATGAGAATCTATTTCAAACGCTGCCACTATTGCTAAAGTGTGTTTTCTCTCCGTCTTGTCGGCTAAACTAGCGATCTCAAAGAAACGTTGAAATAGGAATGAACGCGGAACTGCCCGCAGAACTTAGCAACAACTAGCGCTGAAAGAAAGCACAGAGAAAGTGCTCTGGAACTGAGGTCTTGAGCGCTCTCTGCAGAAAAATGGCGTTAAAGCAACGTTTTCACTTGAACAACACATGACAACTGTGAGCAACAGCTATCAGTTTTTGCACTTAAAAGTTACAAAGTATACCCTCTTTTCGCATGAGAACAGGCACGAAGTTGTGAATTCGGCAGGTCAGTTGCAACGACCCAACACTTTTGGGGTTTAATAGCTACCTGTTTGTGTGGCCAGTATCACTTTGTTTCAGTTTTTATTAAGAACGCAACAATGACTGAATTTTGAAAACCCTTTTTTGAATCAGAGTGTAGGCGCTTACACAGGTATAATCCCAACCCTTACTGGTCTTTGGCTGTGGCCGCAGTTTTTAAAAAGGTCTTTACGTCAGCACTGGCTTTTATCTGAAAAGCTAAAATACTTCCTTTGCATAATTAATGTTACTTACGTTATGTTTAGACCAGACATGGCAGTTATAGAACTGCAGTAATTTACAGTTTGTCCCTGTGTGTGTGTGTGTGTGTGAGTGTGTGTAACAGCATGTGCGTGCACGAGTGACCTTAAACCTTCAGTGCTGAAGGAGTTTCCTATTGATTGATATTGAGGCTCTGCGTATGAGGAGCGATGAGAGCGGATGAAGAGGAAGCTGAGAGCCAAGGAAAAAAAAGGTCAAAAAAAAGGACAAAGGCACATGTGGAAATGTGAGGCGCTGGGTGCATGCTGAGATTGATTAACCGGGGTTCGGACACTCCCCAGAGTGGAGGATTGTGGGATTGAGTGGGGGGTTATACAGGAGGAAGAGGAAGAGGAGGTGGAGAGGGGAGCGATGACTCAGGGGCACATGGGCGAGGATGTAAGGAGAGTTCTAAAAGCAGCAACGACAAAAGTCTGTGTGTGTGGATGCTAGGTGAAGACTAGTGGGGTAAATCGCAGGTTTTATCGTGAAACGATATTATATCGATTCTAAGTCGGTATTGCAAAGTCGATTTCAATTTGATTCAGTTCAGGAGCCAGTGATCGATATGAGACAATATTATATGCTGGTTTAACACCGTCATTTCCGTTCACATCAAATCACAAAAAGCAGCTGAAACATCAGGGGGCCACGATTCAGAAAATCTCACGATTCAGAAAATCTCACGATTCGATTTCGATTCTTGGGCTCACAATTTGATTCAAAATCCATTCACGATTCATAAATGATTCACGATTCAATAGATGCATTTGTTTCCAGATTGCTGTTTTGAGTTACTTTTCCCATTTGATTGTGGCAGATCAACAAAAAAATCACTCTGAATCAAATGTTTACTAAGTGTAATGCATGTGTACGCAAACTGACGGCATTTTCTTCATGCGCACGTGAAGGAGGTCTATCTGGGCAGATTTCCACACTGCGCCATCTATAGGACTGGTGAGCAGAACTCATATAAAAGTCAACTATTGCCATTACGTTAGTTGAAAAATATTAATCAATTTTTTTTGTAATTTTTGAATCGCGATTCCATTCCATTTTTTTGCGGACCTCTATAAAATAATATCTGACATTTCTGTTCCTGAGCTCAACCAGACCTTTAAATGTAAAACAGTCTTCTCTTGTATTAAGAGTAGACGTCCTGTTCAAGATCAAGTGATGTTACAATGTTTAAGTGAGTGATTGTCATTGTGAACACACCACAGCACAGCACACACTGCCCCACAATGAAATGTGACGCGTTTGACCCATCCGGGAAGGAGCAGTGAGCAGCTTTTTGGCAGCACCCTGGGAGCACAGCTTGGGGATGGGTTTCCTGCTCATGAGTACCTCAGTGGTACCTTTACCGGTCCAGGACTTGACTCGTTACCATTACCAACTGCTACTATTTAAATGATCGAGGAATTTATTTTGAATTTATTTATCGGTGTAGATGTATCATGATATGTATTGTTTTTGAAATATGAGAATTTGGTCATAACGCATAGCTCTAGGAAGTATAGCAGAAGAGCATCAGTTTGGTTGAGGAGTCGTGACGTCTTTGTCTTAATCGTGACTGTGGCTGTTTTTAATCTGTCTGCCATCGCGGCTATTGTTGCAACATCACTCTGATTGAACCCGACACTGGCACAATCAGCTGATGCGGTAATGATATTTCGGGATGCAGTTACGCCGTTGAGGCACGTCTGGAATAAACCGTGTAGCTCGTGGGCGACTGTAATTAAGGACAATATTGAGAGACCGGTCTTCGAGAGCGGAGACAGGACCCAGTATGGGGGGTGTGTGTGTGTGTGTAAGAGAGAGACACCGATGCTGGAGTTCAACTAGGGAATGTAACGATGCATCGGTTTAGAGCTGAAACGATTATTCAAATAACTTGAATAATTCGATTGCAAAAAATGGTCGAGGCAATTCTTCCAGAATCGAAGCTTCGTTTAAGTCATTTTACTCGCTACAGCATGCGCTGCTTGTGTTTCACACAGACGCTTATTAATGACGCACAATATTTTCAGTGGCGCGATCAAGACGAGAATAGATCCCTCTGTTTGTGAACGTATATGTGAGATATTCCGTGCCCAAAAACAGAAGTAAATGCGTAAAAACGCATAAATGACATTTTTTGCGATGTAAACACACGCGCTGTGTTTGTGAACGCGCGAGCGCCCGCGTAAGCGCCATTACTCGCTAAAACGCTCCGTTTCCGTCAAAACGCCCCCAATATTACAGACAAAATGCATATTTTAGCTGATAAATAAACTATATATTTATATATATAAAATGAATTGGATGAAAATGATGAAAATAAATGATTAACACTTTAATTTTTGAAAGCATTCTTTGTTTACAGCATTTTTTCACACCTGCCTAAAACTTTTGCACAGTACTGTGTGTGTATATATATATATATATATAATGAATTTACACTGTACCTGAATTTAGCATTCAACAAACTCACAGCATGGATCCAAAATAAAATATTGATCAGACATCATACATGAACAGGAGGTTTACATAATAAGCCTTATATAAAATAGGAAGTCTATTTTTATTAAAACACAGGATGGTTTTTCATTTAAATGTCAGTTTGAGTTCAGGAATTAAAAAATGCCACAAGATAATTTAGTTTGTGATTTAACTGAAAGATTCAATGTTGTCAGTGTCACTTTTGGCTATTTTTCAAATAAATATCCAGCCCTGTAACAGAGTCCTTTTTGTAATAAACAGATTTTTTTTTTTTTTTGATGAAAGTAATCAGTATGGGAATAATTGCATCAATCAGAGGTTCATTTTTCATTTAAATGCCTGTTTGAGCTCAGGACTAAAAATGTCAAGTGATAATTAAGTTGTTTTTTCTGATTTGAGTGGAAGTGATAGTGTTAAATCAGCATCTGATATTGTCGAAATCAGTGGAAATTGTATTGTGGCACACTTATTGATATCGGCAGATGCTGAATCGCTGTCCGTTGATATAACGTCATATAATGTGGTATCGTGATGAAACTTTTCTACTTTTGCCCCAGCAGCAGCAGCAGATTGGGCTGATCGTGTTATATAAGCACAAAGAGTAAAGAGCTACAGTACACATGCAGTAAGAGGAGGAGATGTGATGCTTTTTCACAGCCACCCCTTGGGGTTTAAAGCACTTCCCTTCTCACAGTACTTACTCTCTCACATGTGAACACACAAATACACACATTTACCCACACACACACACACACACGCGTGTTTCTCACATCTTTGTTCAGCAGTCATAAAGACGTCTCGTTTTAGCTTTCAGACTTTTACTGCCTTTTTAAACCCTTTTCCTCCCCATAGTATTTGAACAGTGTTAAGGGTTTACATTATTTGAATAGTACTCTAAGCAGTGCTTGGGTACGGTACCTTGCTCATGATGACCTTAGTGATACCTTTATCGGTCCGGGACTTAAAACGGCGACTCTCTGGCCACGGGTCCAACTACCTGACCGTTACTCTACTATCTAACTATCCCAAGATCAAGGTTGACCCCGATGTGATTTGAACCTTGTGATCTGGAGTCAGACGTGCTACCGTTCCCCTGCAAGGTCTAGGCTGATTTATCTGATATAAAATAAAATGTCATATAGCGTATAGACACGGGGCATCAGTAGATGCACTTAAACCTATGTTCAAGCATTTTCAAACAAGCAAACGCGCTCTCCTCTTCCTGCGCTTGGTGCACTTTTCGTGCGCAAGGTGCTGCTCGGCTGATTTCGAAAGCATGTTTTAGTGTGGTACAACACTCGCTTCATTAGCGTTAATGAAGTTGCTCTGAGGGAGCCGGCTGACTCATATGACGCTTCAGTGCTGATGATAGCAACGCCGCGGCCGTTATTCAAGGGAAAGCAATGCAGTTAGCGCAACACAAGGCCCGCTTATCGATTACGCTCAGCGTTCTAATGCGTCGGCGTATTATTAGGGAAGCGTCCATTGTGATGCAGGCCTGAGGCTGGGCGATTATGAGCTGAAATCAATATCATGATTAACTGATCATTTTACGTTTATTATAATTAATGAACAATTATTTCGTTTAGGTTTTTTGTTCGTTTTTTGCCCTCACTTTGAGTGAACTGACAAGCTTTGTACTGTGAATATGCTTAACTGTAAATATTTTTAATAATAACAATGTGCATATGTTTCTGATTTTAAAATATTTGAAGGAAACACAGATGTAGTGGTGGGAATGTTTTAAAGGGATGATACATGAACACACTGGGGAAAGTATTAGCAGAATTTAATGGGCGAAGATTACATCAAAAGGTTCTCCGTGTCGGTTTTGGTTATTTTTTTATTCATTGCCCAGCTCTGTAACAGAATATTTTTTTTGGAATAAACAGAATTTTAAAAAATGATTGAAAATATTCATCATGGCATCAATTAGGGCCTGTGTCCACCAATCAGGTTTTTTTCTGCTGGAAGAGCACTCAAACCCTCACTTCCAGAGCGCTTTCTCTGCACTTTCTCTCGCCGCTTGTTGTTGCTAAGTTACTAAATGTGCCATCGGCCACTTCTGCGTTCGTTCCTATTTTTTGAGATCGCTAGTTTAGCCGACAGGATGAAGAGACATTGCATCTTAGCATTAGTGGCAGTGTTTGAAATAGATTGGGTGCATGAAATCTTCTCCAGCTGCTCCAGATACGCCGCCATTTGAGTTCTTGACAGTGTATGTCCCGCCCTGTCCTTGATTTTGATTGGCTAGCAAGAGAGAAGTGACATTGACGTATCCACCGGTGGTTTTTTTCCCGCTGAATGCGTTTAACTTAGGATTTGTATTAAAAATAGCCGCTGCCAGTGGAAAAAAAACGTGTTTGGTGGACACAGACACATAGAGGTTCTAATTGTGGGTTTTGATTAATTTTTTGATTAATTGCCCAGTCCTGTGCAGGCTTACGACCTCACTTTTTGTTCTCTCTCTCTCTCAGTATGGGGAGGAGGAGGTCTGCTCGGACCGCCTGGACACCGATTTCCCCGACTTCGACCTCTCACAGCTGGACGCCAGCGACTTTGACTCTGTGAACTGCCTCAGCGAACTGCACTGGTGCAATGACCACTCAGACAGCTCCCCCGCCTCCATCCATAACAGCGTGGGCGACCCCGAACTCTTTGAGGTCAGAACCCAACTTCCCCAAAACCCAACACATCATCTCCTAACTGTTCCCACCGGAAGGAGAACCAGCATAGTTGGCAGGGGAACTAAAATGTCCACCGCGTAATGCTCCTTAAGTGTTTGCCTGGTTCCAGCAGCTCAGACAGACAGTTACTGGGCCGAGACGAGTTGGCATAAGAACTCGGATGCAACGGAAGATCCGAGATCGTTCTGTACATCAAATTCGACCTCGCAGTAGTTTTCATTGATAATTCATTACTCACGTCGCGGGATTCAACGATTCAATTGATTTCTTTAGGGGTAAAAATACCGCTATAGGAGTTTGAGACACAAGATAAGCCATCGATCTCACTGCCAGGGTCAGTTCACCTTCCGGCTGCGCAGAACTCTGTAAGAAGAAACCTTCTCCAGAATTTGTTACTAAAGTGAAACACGTTTTCACAGATAAATCCGTAACATGCTTAAAAGTTGCCAGATTTTCTAGTTTTTAAGAAGTCCTTAAAATATAACTTGGACATTAATTATTCGTGAAATTTCACATAAAATGACCCCTAGGTTTTTATTACTTCTCCATTTATTTCATTAACTGCAGATTTTTGTCTTTGGAAAGTTGTTGAGTGAACAACTATAAATGAAAGTATGTCAAAATGTATGTTCTTATAGTTGTTCACTCATTATTGCATGGAAAGACTATGTAAACATGCATAGTTGACATTCTAGTTAACTTTCATCCCATTAGCTGTCAGATTATTATTATAATTATATCAAGTGGCTTTTATAGGTCAGCAGTGATGAATAATTTTTTTAAAATGTTAGAACATTGCTATGACATAAAGCAAATTAACATTTGTGAAAATTAACCATCAAACCCTTTTATAATTCATATTCACTCACGTTTTTTACATAAAAGTGTCTTTTATGTAAAAAACGTGAAGAACAATCTGTAATCACCTTAAATTTGACTTGGCTTGAGCCCAGGACCTTCTCGTTGTGAGGCAGCAGCATTAACCACGGCGCCGCCCCTTGATCATTTTTATTTCTCATATTTCTTGCGGTCAAAAAATTTGGAACTTGGAATTTGGAAACAAGTCACACTAAAAGATCAAAATTAAACACAGATACTGATAATCAGCAAAATGCTTAATATCGGCCCTCAATAGTCGACCGCTTCGATAATCGGTTGACCCTTACTGCTCTGTGACAGCCTCTGCTGTAAAAAGCAGTATACAAATTAATTGGAATTGAATCTTGCGCCCCCTACAGATAGAAGAGGAGAACGCGGCTCTGCTGGCCGCCCTGACCGACAGCCTGGGCGGGGTGGGGGTGCTGTCGGTCTTCCCCTCGCTGGGGGATGAGGAGGAGGAAGACGAGGAGGAGAAAGAAGGGAAGGAACATGAGGAGGAGGAAGATGAGCTCCCCTTGGACAGTGAGCCCTTCCCCGGCTCGTTGAGCCCAGAGACTAAAGACCCGTCTCTAGTAAGAACCCTTCCTTCCTGTTTAAAGTGGAATTGGAGGGGCCTCGGACTACCCACGGCCCCACAGCATGGGTATGATAGGCACAACAGGTCTGAATTTTTCTCATTTTGGGCTTTTCTTTTAACAACAAACTTTTCTCTTTAGCAAAATGATTTAATACCAAATCCTCTTCACAGGCAATCACAGGGGCGGTGCTTCACTACATCTTATTATATGTGCTCTCTCTCTCACTCTCACTCACTCTCTCACTCTCTCTCTCTCTCTCCTAGTCTCTCTCTCACTCTCTCTATCTCTCTCCTAGTCTCTCTCTTTGTCTCTCTCTCTCTCTCTCTCTCTCTCTCTCTCTCTCTCTTAGTCTCTCTCTCTGTCTCTCTCTCTTTGTCTCTCTCTCTCTCTCTCTCTCTCTCCACTGTCTTAGTCTCTCTCTCTCTCTCTCTCTCTCTCTCCTGTCTTAGTCTCTCTCTCTCTCTCTCTCTCTCACTGTCTTAATCCCTCTCCAGTCTCTCTCTCTCTCTCTTAGTCTTTCTCTCATCTCTCCTTCCTCTTTCTTTCTCTCACCTCCTCTCTCTCTCCCCTCCTCTCTTAGTCTCTCTCTCTCTCTCTCTCTGCCTTCCGTCACGCTTTCTCCCCTTCTTCACTCTCTCTCCTCCCCGTCTCTCTCTCAGCCACTCTCTCTCCACACCTTTCTCTTTCTCCCCTCTTTTCCTATCTTTCACTCTCTGTCATTCTCACACTGTTTCTCTTTTCCTATTTTCTCAGCTCTTCTTTGTCCTACTCTTTTTCTTTCTCTTCTCTGTAAGTTTCTTTTCCTCTGTCTCCCTTCTTCAGTTTTTTTTCCTTTTATTTCTCTCTGTCTCTCTCTGATTCTTCTTTTCTCAATCTCTATTTGTCTGCTTCAATCTCCTACTCCATCTTCCCAACTCCTTCCTTCTCCCACGCTCTCGTCTCCCCCTCCTTCCCTCCTCTAGCTCCTCCTCTTCATTTCCACACCTGTTTGTGAGGTTCTGTCCTCCTGTAAAATGCCACTTTCAAGGGGAAAAACATGTTTTCTCTCTCCTGCTTCCCTGCAGCCTGCCAATAAGCCTTGCAAGCAGTAGGCAACCCTCTCTCGTTTTGTTTTCCTTCCATTTAGGACTCTCTGAATCAGCGTGGCCTCCCTCCGCCAAACAGCGTTAACTGAATTTTGTTTTCAGTCCATTAAATGAATTATGTGATCTAACGAATGAATACCTGCGCGTTGCTCCTCCCTACCACTTCCCGTCTTTACTACAGCTCTTATTCACGCTGAAGTCATTGAGAGCCTTAATTTCATGAGCCGAGTCCAGACCAACCCACTGGATTCTGAGCTTATTAAAAGTACTAAAAGAACTGGCTTTGTTGAGGATTTTAATAGTCTCATTGTTGCTTCGGTGAAAGCACGTAACTCTGTGCCGGTGTGCAGCATGTACTTCCTTGAATGAAATTGGACTAAATTGCAAGGGTGAAGTGGGGGTTTGAAACTTTAAGGAGCAGGTGCCTGGGGCAGAAGCTTGTTCTTGAAACAATCAAATTAAAATGGCTCCTCGTTCACTTACTGTTTCATTTCAAATTTGAACCAGGAGTTTGCATGTTATATTGCCAAAACTCTACGTGTTCTGTATCTTATAGACTACGTTTGGAGAAAAATGCCTTTTAGGGAATTAAAGCTGAATTCGGTCCTCGGAGGATGCTAATTCCATTCAGTTCCATTCAGGCAAAGCGGGGCCAGTGTTTCCGTACAGCCTCATAAATCTTCCGCAGATGTCACTTAGATGAGTTAAAAATAGGAGTTGATCGATTTATTGAATGCTTTTACTTATCAGTGATAACGATATTTGTCGGCAAAACCAGTCGCTTGTCGCAACGGAGGTTTCCGAGAAAAACGACCGTTGATGTTGCGTGGGGTAAAAATTTGGATTTTTTGTTTTTAGTGTTTTGAAACAGTGGAAGGTCTATACTGTACTGTTGTGAATAAATTTGGCTGAAAAACTTACCCTTTCCATCCTAAAAACGTGACTTTCTTGAGGTGAGGAATTCAATTCCAGCAGAATGTTAAAAGTTTCTGTTTTGACCGCTCTACTCCAATATTTACGGTAAATCCACTCGTTGACTAGCATGAAGATATTTCTCCGGAATCCATCTTCGTCTCCCGAGTTCAGTTAACCTAACGCAGGTAGGCTATCCGTGTGGCTGTGAATGCAGCGTAGGCTACCGTAAATGCAAACGTAGCCGCGACCGCACCAAGCGTCTGTGAGTGCTACGTCGATAGTCAACTTCAAAGGCAGATTTCTCCGTTTCTCACTTGGCGTGACAGGAGAAACCCGACTCCTTTGAATGTTGATATCTCAGTCATATGTCGTCCGATTCATTCATTCGGTATCGTTTTGAAGCTTGATTTATGCTCTTTCATGAACACATAACTCAATTTTGGAGATTTGAGCGAAGTGACTGGTTTTGCCGTGGAGGGTCGCATTTTTGAACCAATACGTCAACTTTGTCATAGATTTATGCTATATATCGTAAAAGTATACAGAGAGACAAGACGACGTGACTACAGTTTTAACAGTGAACAGAAGATGCTCTAAAAAGAGATGGCTGTGTCAATTCCAAGGTGGCTCATTTAAGGCAGTTGGTGAACTAAAGGTTGATGTGTTCGCTCCCGTGATCAGAAGGTCGCCTGTTCGAATCTCAGACTGTGGCCAAAACTGGTACTGCAGTCAAATTCAAAACCTGTACGCTGTTTCCCCTCCACCTCCTCACCAGACTCGAGGTTGCCAGATTGGTTGGCCAATCTAGTATCTAAGGTTTGGTACTGCCATAATTAGCGTGCTAATGTTTGCACGGTTAATAAACTGTCTCAGCGTAACACGATGTTAGTCACCACAAGTCCTCATTTTTGTTTCAGTTGGTTCGATGACCCACCTGCACATGGGCTACAATCTATGATGCAACATAAATAACGTTATTCAGCTGAATGAAATATTCATCCCTGCGTCTAGTGGTGATACAAGTTAACCAACCTTGTCTAGATCTTACCTGTCCAGTAGAAAATAAGCCACTTCAGCATCTGTCTTCAAATTCTTCTCTGCTTTCAGCCGTCTCCATCTTTCAAACGCATCTCCTCTGCTGATCCTCGTTGTGTTTCTGCTTTTCTCAAGACGTTTTGAGAGTCATAGCGAGGCCTTTTAGTTTTAGTAACGCCAGACATTTGTAATCCAGAACGCTTGTAGCTGCAGCTCGGTGAATCACTGGCAACCTGGATGCTGAAATGCTACTGACTTCGTGATTGGGAGACAGCAGTGGGTGGCACTACAGGCCAAAACACAAAACCAAAACATAAACACGATTTACGTGCTGTAAATTAAATTTTAAAATGGGAATATTCTGGCTGCGCTAATTTTGTCAGTGAGATCAGTATTTCAAATGAACATGATTCCTTAATCTCTGGTGACGTATTAGGTTCATTTTATTATGACTTGCCATAAAGTTCCTACTTATTGCTCCTACAAATATCGGCCAGGTTGATAATCGGTCAACCCTCTTCTCCTAAGCGACTTCCTTAAGTTAATTACAGAGTGCAATTTTTTAATGGAATGTATGTGTAGCTGTTAAAGCTAAGTGATCGCATGGAACACTGATGATGATGACGATGATGATGATGATATATGCACAGGTAATGATAAAATGGTCATTAAACACACTGACCACCATGAGTATTTATTTTCCCCCCTCTCGCACACGGTCACGCTTCGTTTGCGGATTGCGGCCCTGCAAGCAGAGGATTATTTCTGTGTGTCATAAAAATGCAAAACAGCTGCTCCCCCCACTACCCTCACCGTGCTGAACGTAACAGGACTAGACAGATGCATTTCTTTCCGTTCAGTCGTATAGCTAATGGAGCCGTCGTCCATCCGGCTCGCTCCTTTTAGACAGCTTTTCTAGAGCGGGGTTTTTTGTCTGCTCAAGCTCGTGACTCGCGTCTCGGAGGACTCAGAATGCCCTCTGCTGGCCCGAACTGCAATGCCACCACTTTTACCCATTCCCCTCAATGAGGCCAGTTTGTGCTTTCAGGAACAAGGGGTGCATTGAGGATTTGGGGTGGGGTATTGGGATGCACTTTATAGAGAGAGGGAGACAAACACACGTTTTCATGGTGGTAGAGGGCCATAGCGTGCCGGTAGCGTTTTGTGGGGTGAGACGAGAGCCCTTCTGTGCCCCCTTCTGCCCCATCAATGGGCCCTGAGAGGGTTGGCGAGGGGAACTGCCAAAATCGGAGCGCCAGCTAGAGATAGAGAGCTGATGCAACTCGGTTTGGCCAGGCCAGAGTCGGAGTTGTTGTGCTTTTTGGGAACTCGAAGGAGCGATGAGTAAGACTTGATGTACAGGGCCGTGCAATTAATTGAAAATGAATCCAAAGTGGCGTTCAGAGCCTCTAATCAATTTAATCTTGGGCATTTTGGTTATTTAGTTATTATTCTGTTAATTAGGGCTGGCCAATTAACTCGAAAATTAATCTAAACCAACATTCAGAGCCTGTAATCGATTTAATCTTGTCAAATATATTATTAATACTTGTGCACTGTTTTATTAGGGGAGAAAATTTCATCATTAATAGCTATAAAAAGAACTATAACAAGAAAGCCCTGATCAGTATATTTATTCATTAATCTCAAACATGATAAAATGTTCAATTAATCGTGATATTGATTTGCGGTCATATCGTCCAGCCCTACTGTGTTCCTGCACTGCTTAAAGGTCCAGCGCATTTACAGTACAGACATAACAAAAACCTGCAAATAAATTAGTTGTTTATTAATCATAATCGGGGCAAAATCGTGATACTGATTTGAGGTGGTATCGTCCAGCCCTACTGTTAATACTTTCCACACTGTGTGTTCATCTACTGCTTAATGGTCCAGCGTATTTACTCTACGAACACAAACCCTGCAAACAAATTTATTGTTTATGAATCATAATCAAGGCGAAATACGAGCAGATCTCTGTCGGATGTGATTCTGATTCGGAGTTATGTTGCGGTGATTAAAAATGAAGCTAGAAATCACAGCAGTTCTCATGCGCTGATGCCCGGTGCGGCTTGGCATTAGCATGGCCGTTTGATATCCTTCTCCCCGCCTCCGTGCTTCCTGCATTCTGATGCTGTGTTTATAACGTGGACCTTTTTTCCCTTTTTTGGCAGGAATCGAGCATGGAAGAGTGTTGATGTTGTATTGTGCGAATAAAGCGAGTGCCATGCCTGCTAATTAGTTGTCCCCTTCTCTCTCTGTCTCTCTCTCTCTCTTTCCTCTCTCTCTTCTTTTTTCCTGTCTTGCCTTTCTCTCCACGCAGCTGGAACAGCTCCTGCTCTCGCCCCCAAACGTGCCTGTGGGTTTGGACCCACACAGAGAGAGCAGTTCGCTTCGCAGGACGCTGCACCTCAAAACTGTTCGCCCACTGGCCAAGGTGAGTTGAGCTGAGGGCTGGGCGATATCACCCCAAATCGGTATCGCGATTAATTGAAAAAGTAATTAATTAGCCTCGATTACGATTAGTGAACGATTATTTTGTTTTGGGGGTTTTTTTTTGCCCTCATAGTTGACTGACTAAGTTTGTACTGTAAATATGCTCAACTATTAAAGCTGGGATTTTTTTTTTCTAATGAAATAATGCATTTCTTTGTCATTTTAAAATAATTGAAGGAAACACACACAGATGTAGCGTCAGACTGGACGGGACGGATTCACATGACATTTTTTTCAGTTTATTTGACCGCACATTGGTCACTTTGGGTTTGAAGAAACAAATACTGAACAAAAAATTGTAAAAATGAATAAAGGAATGATGCACAGATTGTTAACCCCTCTGCGTCTGGCCGCATCCGAGGGCTTGGTGGCGTTAGCGTTAGTGTTGACCGCAGCCATCTGTCGCTGCAAATCCGTGTGCACCGGTTGCCCAAAGGACAAACCTGCCTGAAACCCGGGAGCTTATATAAAGCCAGACTCGCTGCTCAGCCCCTCATAACCTGTCCTCGACATTGGGTCATTTGTCACTTTAATCCCAGCGAGCGGCCGACAAGATGCGGCAGAGGCAAAGTCTGGGCGTAATGTAATTATTTTGGCGATTTCAAGCTGAGAGGCTGAGTCACTAATAGTGGATCAGCGCTGGAGCTGCGCGATACTGCAGTTCAACATCGTCACTGCAATCCATGCACGATTGGCCGATGGCTCCTGGTCTTGTGATTGACTGCACACTACAGACAGTTTTTACAGATAAACCAAAGATGCCGTAGAAAGAGGAACGGCAGCAGGTAGATTAAACGCAAGTTATAGTTTATCAATCTTATAATTCTAATTTAATAGTTAGGTCTTACGCGTTTAATAAGCACGCAATCAATGGCTCCCCTTGCCCACATGTCTGTCCCCAATTCAACATAAACACAGATGCACAAGTCAATCACAAGACCAGGAGCCATCGGCCAATAGGATTTGCAGGCAGAAGCTGCCAAAACCCAGCCCCCAAACTGCCAAAACCTACCCGCTTTCAATCCGCGAGCGCAGAAATCTTACTCGAGCAAAAAAGCCGCTCGTCGGTAATCTACTTTGCGCGAGGACATTTAACACATCGAGAGAAAAAATACAGTTTGCGCGCAATATGATCACAACTGTGCACTCGATTCTTAATTTTGTGCTCTCGAGTTTCACATTTGTGCGCGCGACTTTGAAATTTACGCCCGCGAATTTTTTCCGCCAAGCCATTTTGCGTGCTCTAGTTTTGGCATTGATGTGACGCCATAGCGCAAGCAGTGGTGAAACGCGCATTTATGTGCGGCAAATTAAGTCAACTTTTTGGTTGTTTGAAAAAGTCATTTTTAAGCGTTTTACTTCAAATATTTTTAAGGGACGTGCAAGCCTCTTAAATCTAATCCACCTAACGAACGTCTTATTCCTTCCTCTCTTTCGGCAGAGCGACAGAACGTATGCGGTGGAGAGGAAGCCCCGAGCGGTCAGGCCGGCAGGTCGCCTCTGCACCGAGCTGCACCGCCACCTCACCTCCTCAACCCAGAACGAGACCGCCGACGCCGAAGAGACGCACTCGCACGAGACCGAGGTGGAGGAGGACGAGGAGGACGAGGATGACGAAGAGGACAGTGACTCGGAGGACGAAGAGGAAGAAGAGGAGGAGTCTTCCTCAAGCAGCGAGGTGGAAAGCTCGGCCCCCGTCGAGCCACCCAAACCTCAGTTCACCTCCGAAAAGGAGCTGCACTCGGTGGTGGAACTCGTCCGCTACATGCACACGTACTGCCTGCCGTCTCGCAAGCAGGCCAGCTGGGACCGCAAGGAGCGCGAGAGCGTGGCACGCAGGCCCAAACCCGAAACCGCCGCGGCTTCCCGATTCCCCAAAGCCGCCCCCATCCCCATCCCCGTCCCCGGCAACGCGGGGGGCAGACCCCGGATCCCCTTTGCCCGGCGGAGGGAAATGAAAGCTCACTCCCTGCTGAAGGAGCTCCTGGAGGCCGTCACCTCCTACGACGTCAGCAAGCCTTACAGACTCCACAGCGCCCCCTACGTCCACAGCAGGGGTCCCGCCGATTCCCCCCAAAACCGGCCCAAAGCCGATCCCAAAGACTGTGGCCGTGGCAGCGATGGGGGGCATCAGGGACCAACGGCCAAGCGCCCCAAAAGCCCAGAGGAGCCAGAGGAGGGTTCGTTCTCGGTGCGCCGCTCGCGCCGTTTGGCGTC
The DNA here is from genome assembly GCA_032718565.1 of Distichodus sexfasciatus. Taxonomy (NCBI): domain Eukaryota; kingdom Metazoa; phylum Chordata; class Actinopteri; order Characiformes; family Distichodontidae; genus Distichodus; species Distichodus sexfasciatus. The sequence continues at coordinate 429,837 of JAVGVS010000011.1, read as the reverse complement.
TTTCCCCAGTCGCTTTGCCAAAAAGCTGCGACCCGCCGACGCTTTGCACTCTGGCAAGGAGCGACAGCGCTCGGCCGACACCACTCCCCTCGGCAGCGACTCCCTCGTCGCCCCTGACGACGTTGTCCCGAAGACAAATCCAGAGAAACGTCCAGAGAGCCAGGATTCCTGCTGTAATGGTGAGATACGGGGAGATGCTGTTTTTCTGGCATCTGGTGTAGGGCTGGGCAAGTCGTAAATTAGTCGTAACTGACATTTAGACCCTCTAATTGACGTAATATTGTCCAGAACGATTAAGCCAAGCACTAAATTTATTTTGTAATCAACGAAAAATGTTTAATTCTGTGATTGCGGTGAGCCGTCGTTATCCCGTCTTAAAATGAAACGTAATCCATTTTTTTATTCCACACGCTACTCCTTCTACAGTTTTTGCGTTAGAAACGTGCAGCCTATAGCGGTGTGGGGTGCTCGTACACTCGTTTATGATACATGCACTCGTTCGCGAGTTCTATCCATTTTTGCGTCTATTTTTCCCTCTATAGCTTAGCAACGGAGCAGACGTGTTGACACTTTAGCGTGCCGCCGCTGTTCTTCACATATCCACCAAATTCGACGTAATTCACGGGCGCATGATCCTCTTGACATATCTATAGGCGCCATGTCCCACGCTCGTCTTTTTACTCCTTTTTTTCTATCGTTTATTTTTCCCATAGGAACACACGATGGTTTTCACACGATGGTCAACACCGTTCTTACACCACCTCACTGAACACACGTCTCAATCCGTTTCCACCCACACTCGTCTTTTTCTCACTTTTATCATCCCTCGTTCTTTCCCCACTCACTTCAGTAAGTCTTCCTGCTCGGCCAGTTTTCATGTCACGTTCGTAGAACTTGAGCAGTCACACGGGCGTTTTCTGGTGGAAGTGCATCTCTAGTTAATCGTGATGTTGATTCGAGGTCATCAGCATCACACCGCCTTAACCTGGTGCTTGATTTTCACGTTTTCTAACCTGCTCTTTTCTCTTCTTCTGATTGCAGAGAAACGCGCCTGCCTCTGTCTGCCGCTGACTCCCAAATCCACAGGGTTTGTGTCGCCTCTTCTTTGTATTTTTAAAATAATCTCCTCTCAATCGCTGGCGCTGGTCCATAGCGCTCCTGGACGTCCCTCAAATGAATTCTGGGAGCCTTGTTTAGTGATATTGCTGCTTTAATATCCTTAAGTGACTCACCAGCCTCTGGTGGATACAAAGGTCTATAAATAGCCAGAGCGCCAGTTTGGATTTCTAATTTTAGGCCCTTGTGGTGACTTGAAACTGGTGTGTGTGTGTGTGTGTGTGTGTGTGTTGTGCAACTCCCATTTAGCGCTAAGTGAATTTGTTGACTAGATTTAGAGCTTTAATTCACTAAATCAGACAGATACTTACTCAGTTGCTGCGACTTTCATTTTCAAGAGCCTTAGAAGCTTGATGTTGACTGTGCAATGTCTCTCTCTCTCTCTCTCTCTTGTCCCTCCTCCCTCTCCCTGTCTGTGTCGTCTTCTTTCTCTACACCATCCCTCTTTCCTTGTCACGAACAGAGACGCTCCGTACACCAGCAGGCCCTTTGAGCAGACTCTCTGTGTAGAGCTGTGTGGCACAGCAGGTAATGTCACGCACTCGGGCATCGCCAACCGAAATCCACCCTGACGTGAGGGAGCATTCACCACTCACTTTAATTCCTACGTTCAACAGCAGGCCGAGAAGGGAGCACTTTTCCACACTCCACACTCCCAAAAAATGATTTTACACTTTACGCGACTGCCGTCACTTTAGCCTTACCTTCTGTACATACTTTATAGACGTTAACCGATTTTCAGTTCTTTCCATGTTGCGTTCAGAATTGCATTTGCAGCAAAGTGATTATTATACTGCCCAGCACGCGTTAATGGTGTAGATGCAATACTAGGGCTGTTGAAATTAATCGATGCATCGCGATGCACACGTGGACGATTCTGCATCAGTGCATTGGCAGACCATAATCTATTACAATGGAGGTTTTCAGCCGGCGGTCTGCTGCCCGCTAGTGGTCCACGGTGGTGTTGCAGGTGGGCCGTGACATGCAATCCACTTTCACGACTGAAATCACTTTTTAAAAATTATTCCTTTTTTCATTTTTCAAAACATTTCCAGACGATTTGGGCATCTGTATGAATAATGAATTTAATGCAAATATCTAAAAAGTAATACAAAAAATATCTCCCCCGCACACAGACTACTTAGTGTGAGTGGTAGTGCCTGGGACAGAAGCAGTTGAAAAAGGCATGGATTATATCATGACATTGCTTGGGGATTTTCTGGCCACGGCATAAAAATTCAAGATAAAGAGAACATTCCGGTAGTAACTATGGCTGCACGATCTGTGTAGAAAAATTCATGCCATGCACTGTGATGCATCGTGATATCGGATTGAATAACATTGTTGAACTAATAATCGGAATCGGAATCGAATCGTGAGACCAGTGAAGGTTCACACCTTTATACAATACCATGATATTTCATATTACTGCTACATGACAACTTTAACAGTGAGCCATAAAATGTCTTTTTTTTTTGCATCAAACAAAGGCATGAAATCGTAAACACCACTGTTGCATCACGTCAATGATGTCGCTCCAGACAATTTTGAACAAGTTTTAAAATATATTGTTGCTAAACGTTTAGAGTCAAACATAAATTTAATGTAACGTAAACATAAACTGCAAATTCATTTGCCAAAGTTGCTTTTGCATTACAGAAATTATTTCTAAATGCTAAATATTCTTTATGCACCTTATGTTTTTACATTCATTTTTATTATGCCCCTGTTTTTATTTTATTCAGTTTGAGCTTTCGTGTTATTTTTATTGTGCGAAATTTAAAGGGAGCCTTGAGTCCAAGCATTTCATTACTTGTAATTATCCTTTATCTTTATGTGACAATAAAGCCCGAAACTTGACCTCTGTAAAGGAAATCCACCTTTAACCCTACAACATGAGCAATGCAACAGCAGCTGACGCAATGGGTCAAGTTTCCCAGTCGAGGATTAAGCCTAGTCCTAGACTAACTTTGAGTTTGAATGGTAAATCTCCATTGGTACTACAGCTTAGTCCTAGGCTTAATCCATGAGCAAGAAACCAGCTCAGTGTGTTTAAAGCAACATGACACAGTCCAGTTCAATATCAACTTAACAGAACACACAGAGAGACATTAAGGGGAGACAAAGGCGGCTTTTGCACTGGCAGTGCCTATTTTTGATACAAATGCAATGAGCTTCAGCGGTCAGAGCGCTTAACGCCTTCAGCGGAACACTTCAAGTTGAAATCTGTTCAACTTTTAGAACAGCGCTGGGCTCGTCAATGTCACGTTCCTCTTGCTAGCCAATCAAAATCGAGGAAGGGGTGGCATATTTAAATCGGTGTTACTCTCCCAGCTGTTTTCATGCAAGGTTTATCTCACGTCTATACGTCTCGAAGACGTGAGTATCTAGTTCAAACGCTACCGCTAATGCCAAGATCTGATTTCTCTCCTTTGTAAAGATAATCTCTTTTAATGTCGGCTAAACTACCGATCTCAAAGGAACACGTTACCGTGTTTGCATGAAATAGGAACGAACGCTGAAGCGCCCGATGACGCTTTTCGCAACTTAGCAATAACAAGCGCTGAGAAAGCGGTCGGGAAGTGAGGTTTTGACTGCTGTCGACCCAAAAAAAAATCATTTGGTGGACACAGTCCCTAAAAACAGCAGGTTATCATATCACACACAGACATTTTTGTATATTTGTGTGTAGTGCATGCACATGTTTTATGAATATTTTGTGTATTCCATTAAGTATTAAAATTGTGTAGTTTAGCGGCATCGTATACTCATTAAACATTGCCGACTGGCTCTTGCTTGACTTTTTTTGGCCATCTCACGAGCTCACGTCTCGTCCTGCAGGCCTCACGCCCCCGACCACGCCGCCCCACAAGCCGGTGGAGGAGGAGCTGTTCAAGCCCGAGGCCAAATCCGACCCCCCAGCCAAGGCCTCGTGTGGGCCGCGGGCACACGGCCGCAAACTGCCAGAGCAGACGGAGCTGTACGCCCAGCTGCGCCGCATGGGCCAAACGGGCGAGGGCAAGCGCGCGTACGGGGACCACGACTACTGCCTGCTCAACCTGGGCGAGAGTCGCAAGCGCTCCGCCGCCCTCCTCGTCCTGCCCCCGCCTCCACCGCCGCCCGAAGAGGAACAAGGCGGGCAAGTAGGGCAGAAAGAGGAGGAAGAGGAGGAGGAAAAGGATATAGAGATGGAGGACGAAGCGCGACCGGCCCATTCATCCTCCCCAACCTTATCTCCAGGCGAGCCCATGCGAAATTCACCGTCCCGCTCTCCAACTCCGGAGACGGACGCCACCGTCTGCTCCCCGCCCTCTCCGTACCACCAGCTCACCCTCAGGTAGCGGGAGATTCCAACCCTGAATGTAATCGCTGCAGTCTACAGGGGTGTAACGATACATCGTTTTACAGCGCTGCCTGCCGATATAATACTTTGTGAAACCAAAATGTTCTTACGTTCTTACTTAATCCTGATATGATCTAAGGGTTAACCGGTGTCTGTTGAATCAATAATATCATATTGTTATAAAACTTGTGGGTTTAAGGCGTGAAAGTTGCATTTCCTGTCCTCTCACAAACTCTCTGTCTCTTGTTGTAGCTGTGAGACCTCTGGAACGTTCTGTCGAGACACGCAGAGAAATAATGCTAAACATGGACAAGAGGAGACCGGGGTGAGTGGAGAGCTTCAGATTTGGACTGCGCAAAACAAACACACGCGTTTTGGGAATGTGAGGCGTTTGCAGTAGGGCCGTGTGATGTGACCACAATCTCATATCCCAGTCTTGGTCATCTCACGTCCTGATAATGATTTACGATCACAATATACTAATTTTTTGTAGGCTTTCTAAATAAATAGAACTTAACAGATTAAGTAAAAAAATTCATGGTGGTGGTCTAGTGGTTAGGGTACTCACCTTTGGCCCAAGAGGTTGTGGGTTTGGATCCTACCTCCTGCACTACCACCACTGGATCCCTGGGCAAGACTCTTCGAAGTCAAAGTAAACTTTATTGTCATCTCTGCTATATACTGCACAGATTTACAGAGAGACGAGACGACGTGGCTCCAGTTTACAGAGTGCAACAAGGAACATATAGAAGGGCATATAGAATAAACAGTATATAAATAAAATACAAAATATACATTTTAAACTAGAAATTGAGTGTTAAATGTAAACTTTAAACTATAAGTAGAAAGAGAGACACTTTAGATGCAGTATTAACCTACAAAAGTGGAAATTGACTTTTACATTGAATGTGCATGAGGTTAGTAACAATAGGTTAGTTTCAATATGAAAAAATGTCTGTATCCAGTCTGTTAATAAAACAGTATCTCTTAACCCCAGGTTGCTTCAGGGCAGACTGAACTATAATTACTATATTGAAGTCGCTCTGGGCACGGTGGCGCAGTGGGTAGCGCTGCCGCCTCACAGCGAGAAGGCCCTGGGTTCGAGCCCCGGAGATGGCGTGTGGAGTTTGCATGCTCTCCCTGTATTCGCGTGGGTTTCCTCCGGGTGCTCCGGTTTCCTCCCACAGACGAAAGGCATGCGATATAGGTTGATTGGCGACTCTAAAGGTGTGATTGTGTGAGTGTGTGTGTTCCCTGCGGTGTTGCTGTTGGCGCCTGCCCAGGGTTGGTCCCCGCCTTGTGCCCGTGAGTTCCCAGGATAGGCTCCGGTCCCCCCGCGACCCCAGTTGGGATTAAGCGGTTTGGAAAATGAATGAATGAAGTCGTCCACTAAATAGCTCAAACGTTGATGTAAACAAAAGATACATAATGGAAATGGACACTACATGTGCAGATTATGGGCTAACTATGACACGGTGGTTAGCGCTGCCGCCTGACAGTGAGAAGGTCCTGGGTTCGATCCTGGGTGTTTCTGTGTGGAGTTTGCATGCTCTGCCCACGTTGGTGTGGGTGTTCTCCGGGTGCTCCGGTTTTCTTCATATCTTACAGCCGTAATTTGCAGGATTGATTCTTCTCGACTCAAACTTGCGTTTTCTGTTCTCAGGACAAGTGCCAAGTATTCTACATTCACAACCTGCCGAGTGGCGTCACACAGGACATGCTGCGCAAACGCTTCGAGGCCTTCGGCAACCCAGAGGACTGCAAAGTGCTCATCAAAAACGAGTAGGTTCCAAATTCTCTCCGTCTACCCTTTTAGAAACGCTTTGGAAAAGCGGAAAACTCGGAAATCTGACCTCGTGTGTGTGTGTTTGTGTGTGAAGGGAGCGCTGTGGAGTCATCACTTTCAGGCAGAGCCAGAAGGAGCTGAACGTGAGACACAGGCGAGACTCTCTGGGTCAGCACGGAGGCGGCGGCGGCGGCGGTCGGAGGTTCGGCAGGAAGCGATACATAGATCTGGGTAAGAACCGGCACAGGCCGGAGCCAGGAAAACGGTATTTTTACGCTTAGTCTAGCTGTACCGGATTCTGAACTGTAAAAACGTTTATATTTTGGTCCATTCAGACGAGGCGGGACCAGGACCGGTGAAGAGCAAGTATGACGCTCTGGACTTTGACACTCTCCTGAAGGAGGCTCAGAGGAGTCTACATCGCTGACACGCCTTGCGGAGAGCTCAGCGCCCCGCCCCTCAGCCGAGGCTGCACTTCCTGTTTACATTTTGAACATTGGAATCGAAGAAAAAAACAAATAAATAAATGAGTAACAGACCTCGTCTGTCGTCACTGAGGACGGGAAAGCCGTCGGGGTGCGAGGACGAGGCCGAGAAATGAAACAACAAGAGCTCCAGCCGACCGAGCGGATGCAGATGCACATGCAGACGCAGAGCATCGCCCTGTTCACCGTCACAGACGACAACGACGACGGCCATATTGGAGCGGCCCCCGGCCTCCTGTAGCGAACCTTTTGCTCTTTCTCCCTCTCTCTCTGTACGTGTGTAAGCGTGTGTGTGTGATTATTTTTTTGTAACCCTTTGTCAGTTTATTTTCTTCGGTGGAACTGCTACTTTCACTGGTTTTGTCGTACAACTATATAAACAATAATTGCTTTATAATAGCAAAATCGTGGATGTTCAACTGTGTGTGTTACAAAGTGCAAAAAGCGTGGGGCGACGTGGAGAAGAAAAAAATAACAAAAAATCTTGAAGACGTAGTTTACAAATCGAAAAGGAAAAAAAAAATGTCTTTTTCCTGTAATTTAGTGCTTCCTTATTTCATCTATGCACTCAAACGAGGTAGCGCTTGTGGGTTTTTCTCTCCTCTCCTCCCCTCCCTTCCCCTCCTCTGGAACGGATGGGTTTTCGGCTTGCTGGCGGCACGGATAAAAGGCGACGGAAGCCCAAAAGACGACGACCTAGCTGCTGCACTAGCCACATTTGCACCTCTTAAAATGATCCCAGAAAAGAAACGTCTTGACGTTTTCCCAGAAAACCTCCAGAATCTGCCAGAAATGCGACTGGGACTTTTTCTGGTTTTAATGTACAGCATCGATCACAGATCTGAATGTAGTTTGCCCCCCGTCCCCCCCGATCTGTAACAGTTTTGTTGCATCTGTTGCCGTCCAGCAGCGAAACCCATCAAGTCCGTGCTCCGGCTCTCGTTCCTTTTTTAACGTTTGCGTTGTTACGGGTAGCGCTTGAGAGATGGGGAGGTGGAAATCCAGAAGGTGGGAAGATATTTCCAAAGCTCCCAAGAGATACCACTGTGTGTATCTCTACCTTGTTTACATCTCCCTCTCTCACACAAACACACACACACACTCGTTCTTTCCCTCACTTTTTCTATTCCCTCCCGTCTCGTCGAGTACGTGGAACATTAGCGGGTGTGTTTTTCTAGCTCCTGCTTTGTGCTTGAATCTCTAATCGCTATCTGCCGTTCTCCGTTCCGAGTGTGTCCACGTGTATCCAGACGTGTTGTCTCTCGTCTTGCGTTGGCTCCAGGTGTGTGTGTGTGTGTGTGTGTTTGTGTGGGTTCGGCCCTCCGGCGTCGAAGCGGGTGGGAATTGAAGTCTTTTCGTTCCCTTCCCGTGCCTTTCTTCTTTTTTTGTTGTTTCTGCTGAGGATCGAACCCTAACCTGTGAGTCTCGTGTTTTTGTGTTTTCGCACGGTCGTCCCTTTGTAATCCAATCGCCTCCTCAGAAACACACCAGGAAACTGAATGTTTACATCACTGAATCCTCCTTTGACTTTATTCGAACGCACACTAAGTACGAGACGCCTTATTCCGTGTTTCCGGAAGGCCGGACCCATGAGGACGAAGGCTCCTCATGGGCTTTTGTTTGGTTTTTTGGTTTTGTTAAGGAGAAAACGGCCTCACGGAGCACGACCCGGACGCACACACTCGCCACTGCAAAGCGGAGGCGAGTGGTGGAGTCCAGCGAACCACCCACACAGACCCTGAACGAAAAACAACAACCTGAATGCGTGTTTGTGCTTAGTATGTATACTACTAAAGTGAGAGAATGTGCTGGTTTACATAATTATATGAAAATCTATATATATTATGAAAATATAGGTATATAATGTGTACATAGCACTGTGTCTAATGTAAACATGAGACGTACAGTCGCGTGCTGTATAGCGATGTGTTCACGCGTGTGTGTCGTGAGGCGGGGCGCGGTCAAGGTGGACTTCTCTGGGGCAGAAAGGGCCGGTTGATGCAAGGTTGAGCAATACAGGGACGTAACCTGAAGGGAAGTTTTATTTTCTAATGGACGTGGCTTCATAAGTCTGACACTGTTGTAAGTTGTAAAGGTAACCCTTTAGTAAAGCTTTCATTGTTTTTATAATCGTAATTAAGCAATTTTCCTTTTCTTATCAGAAAATACGATGCAATACATATGATCTACGAGAGCCTTTTCCTCACCAATATAAGGTTATATTTAAGAGCTCAAGTAGAGCAATCCTTACCACAAGCTGCTGTAACTCGCCAAGCGTCGGCGCTCCGTAGTCCTCAAATAACAATCGGAATTTTTTTTTTAAAGAAGCTGTCCTGTCGTTTAATTTCGCGCACCAAACTCTACGAATTGTACATGGGCGTGTTAGGGTCCCTGTAGATTACAAAGAAGCAAATGGAGCAAAATTTGGAGAAAAAAAGTCAGAAATTCGGATTCAAGATTCTTTATTCGTCACATACGGAATTATACAATTACAACATGCAGCGAGATGTGTCCTGAAGCGCTCTTTCTTGACTGTGCAACTCTAGAAAAAAAGTTAAAAGTAGAACGAGGAATGTAAGTTAAAAAGATGAAATATGTAAATGTGAAAAAAATACGTATACAGTATTTAAATGTTATTAAAATACAGGTTTAAACAAATATTTACAGATGTGAAATGCCAGGTTATAAATTATGGCCCAAATTGCTAGAATAAACCTTACATATGCGAGATGAAAAGTCGGATATTCTCTGAGATTAAAGTGGCAAATTTAGTAGGAAAAAAACACAATTTTGTGATTTAAAAAAGTTTTTAAAATCCTAGATTAAAGTCGTACATTTACGAGAAGAAAGTAGGATATTCTCTGAGATTAAAGTGGCAAAATTACGGGGGAAAAAAACTCACAAATTTGCGAGGAAAACTCAGATATACTCCAAGATGATGGTCACAAATTCGCCAAAAAAAAAAAAAAAACCAAAACAAATTTGCCAGAAAAACTCAGATATAGTCCAAGATGATGGTCACAAATTCGCAAAAAAAACAAACAAACAAAAAAAACAAATTTGCGAGAAAAAAAGTAAAAATATTCCTAGATTAAAGTCGTACTTTTGCTAGAAGAAGAGTTGGATATTCTCTGACATTAAAGTGGCATATTTACGAAAAAAGTCAGATATTCTCCATGATCATAAAGTCACAAATTTGCGAGAAGAAAGTATGATATTCTCTCGAGAACATAAAGCGGCAGATTTACAAGGAAAAAAAAAGCACAAATTTGCAAGAAGGAAAAATGAGATATTCTCAGAATGTAAATGTCAAGTTTTCTTGTCGTAAATGTACGACTTAAATCTTGGAATTTCTGACTTTATTTCCTCAGAATTTTAGCCCTGTTTTTCTCCTCTCCATTAAAAAAAAAATCTGCTGTGTCCCTAATACACTGTCGTAGAATTTAGTTGTGAGTCTGCACTAGTTTCGGGATCGACTAAATTTGAACTCTGACGCAGTGTCAAGAACACAGTCAAGTTTGAGGTGCAAACTCAGAACACAGTGTGTGTATGTGTGAGCGAACGAGAGAGTGTGTATATGTTGTGTGTGCAGTTGCTGCTGAAGGCCTGCTGAAGTCTTGAGATTGTCAGACAGCCCTGGGAAACTTCAGTAGGTCAAATAAGGGACGGACTGAAGACTCCGTCTCACAGGAAGAGCCTTAGAAGCCGAGAGGAAAACGCAGCTGTCCAGCTTTTAAATAAATAAAAACAACGTTTAGTGTCCTTTAAAAACGCCAGTCCGTTTTCTTAAATAAACCTTTTCAATACAGCCATATTGAGTGTATACGTACATATAAATATATATGTATATGAATATATGTATTTGGGTTTGTGTAGATATCTATAGATGCTATAATTTCTTAAAGAGATCTTTAACTTTGGTTTTTTTCAGCGTTTGAAAGCACTTATATTTACATTTCAACATACAATGTCAATCGAGAATGTACAGAGCGAGATGATCCAAAATTTAAGGAATAATAAAAAGAAATGTCCAAAGGGAACCCACTTTAAATGCAATACATCTTCATTTCAGCAATCACGATCACGAGACGAGCTGACCAAAAAAAGGTGTGTTTGATGTTTGTACAGGAGAGGTGATGGTATGGCATTAAATCCGTTTCTTGAATGAATGTTACTGTTAAACTGCTTGGGTCTCATTGTGCGGGTGTGTCTCTCTGTGTGTGGGGAATGGGTAGGGGGTCGACGGCTTGTGTGGTTTCTTTGTGTTGACTTGAAAAAAACAAAACACAAACCATGTCATTACCCTCTGAACTCGATGTTCACTGCGTATATTGCAATACTGGAAGATTTGGCCACTAAATCACCACCTTGTATTTGGGAAATGTTTATATTGTCTGTGCTGTACCACATTATCAAACTCCCATTTAACGTATTTTTTTGGCGCCAGCGGCTCGGCTGATCCAATGCCTCTGATGTCTTTGTGTATCCATGAAGCCAGTGATGGTCACAGTCTTGCTGCTTGGAGACCTTGTCTTTGGTTGGAAACGAGATCGGCGTCAAAGGGCATAACGTTGAGTTCTTTGTTGTTTCATTTCTAATTGATTTTATTTTCATCTTTACATCTAATGTCTATCAAATTCAACATGATTTTTTTTCCCTTTTTTAACTTAGTTTTTGGTATACGGTAAATACAGCTAGTAAGATTTTATATTTTTACATATATTGTTTTTATTTTGAGTTTGTTCTCTTTTTTTTTTATTTATATGCCACTTAGCTTGGACGTCTTTTAACGGTGTTTTTCTTTATATTGTGTGATTTCATATGTCTTGAGAATGGAGACAAATGCATTTCAGTATTTTTGAATTGTTAAAATCTAGTTTCACAGATTATCTATACAGTGGAAAATTATCTGATGTTATAAATTATATTTTAATTCATGTAAATAGTTAAAAGGAAAAAAAGAAGACGGCTTTTAAACTGAATACATTTCTCCTCTGAGATTGTTTACATTATTAAACTGTAGAAATTGATCCTCACATACTGTAAAAGGTATATATATATATATTCATTGATTGGCCTCCAGAAAATAAAAAATCCTAATGAAAAACTTTTTTTTGGCCTGTGCCCATATTTTAATATCTGCACTGTTACATTTTTTCCTGTTATAAACTTTATTTCAAGAGTAAATACCTGATGAAGATTAGTATAGTTAATGTTTGGGAACGGAACATCTTCCAAGGCACTGTCTGTCGGTGTTGTGTAATTGTTCTTGGAATGGGTATTAGGGAACAGTCTAGTGCAGATTGGACGAGAGTTTGTGGAGGGCAGCAGAAACCTCAACAGCATCTGTTCTGAAAACGACTTTATCCCTGATTTTGGCAGAATTGCAAGTTTTTAAGACAGAGATGCATGGGAAAGGCTGCTGGGCTGGATATTTAGAAATAATGCGGAGTTCCCAACAAGGAATTTAAAGATACATCAATATACATCGATTCAGTGGTCAGTGAAGCCATAGCAGTGATCCAAAATGAAGACATTGGTACACATAATATATTGAGCACAAGGTCTATTTTAAGCTTGGGCCTCTAGGGTTAGGGTTAGAGTTAGGGTATCGGTGGCACTGGACCGATCCATGGAGCCAATCTGTAAATATGCACACGCTCAATTGGTTATGCATGGAAAGTGGCACTGCGGTAAAGCTGGTTTATTGTTCGACATTCGCTCTAATTCGTACATATTGATAAGACAATGAGCAGAACAAGCAAATCACACCATTATACTGTTTCATTTCCTTAACAAAACCAGCTCTCGCTCACAATCTCTGTGTTCCTGATGGTTGTAGTGCTGCAGGATTAAATGAATAATTTGTGAGATGTTATTTTAATAAATAATTTAGCATGTACATATCAGTGTGTAATTATTTCATTATTTTAGGAAAACAGTATTTAAGTCAAGTATTTCCTTAAGCATAACGGAATAATCAGTCATGTATTCAGACGTTTAAAAGCATTATTTTCTGTTTAAAAAATATTCAGAGACTATATCAGATTTGTATCGTATTGGCAGATATCTAAAGTTACAATATCGGTATCGGACAATAAAAAAGTGGTATTGTACTAGAGTTGGATGTCTCGAGACCGGTCTCGAGACCACTTTTATGTGGTCTTGGTCTTGTCACAGTCTCGACGGTCTATTGTCTCGGTCTTGTCTCGGTCTTGTCTTGGTCTTGCTGTCTCAGATCGACATAGTGGTTGGGAGATTTGGAGCCAACAGTATCCATGACACAACGTAACGTTCGATAATGCAACATTATTATTTCAGCTTTCGCGCGCTTCAAATGCAACCCTTCAAATCAACGACATACGTGTATTTTGTTGTGATTCAGACATTGACACTCATCCAATCAAAATATGCAAGTGTAGCGCTAGTTAAACATTAGATCCAGCATCACAGTGAGCAGTAAGCCTAGTCAGTCAGTTACAGTAATGTCAGCAGTATTAGGCTAGTCAGTTAGTTACAGGAATAATGTCAGCGAATTCTTCAGTCATAAAGTTTGCTTTCATAGAACACAGTGTTTTTTTGCAGCACAGGTTCGAAAAAGAAGCATTCGGCAAAATGCAGATTTTGCAAAGTCTCCTTGACCGAGACAACACCCCTCACCCGCAGTCACATTTTGCACTGGGAGCATTTTTGGTAGGGTACATTAGTCTATCGAATTATGCTACCCTTGATATTTTAATTAAAGCTAATATAATAGGGCATCAAACCATAAGTATTGATATAATATTATAAGATTTTGCAATGGGAACATCATGTGATAAGGGACACTATTTTATTATTATTTTTTCATAAATTTGATAAATAGCATGAAACCTTGCTCCACATATTTTTCTTTTTAATTAAAAGAATGACAAAAATATTTCTGTGAAACATATACTGTTATGGGAAATACACCATTTAAAAAGGAAACCATAAGGTAGCATTTTCCAATGCGGTGGCGTAAATCGATAGACTCTGCCATTTTTCAACAAGGCAGCATAAATCGACAGAACACCGGGACTATCTCAACCATCACCAGGCACCTGGAGCAAAAACACCCTGAAAGGTAAGATAGCCAGTAGCCAGCTACCCATCTTCAAACTCTTTTACCTACCTTTCCAGCCAGATCATGTATATGTATTATTGTTATTTATCACGTGTTCTTCTCACACGCGCGGTATACATTATTTTGGGACAGATTTATATATTTTTTGCAAGCTTCTCTGCAGACAACTTTTCTGGTGAAGAACTACATGCTAAGTACAGGTAGCTAGCTCTATCAGTGGCTATCGGCAAGATGTCAGAATCTTTTAAGCACTTGTCCTTATTCTTATTAATGCACAAGTTGATGTGCAGTTTGTATTGGTATGTAGTATTTGTAGTTTGTATTTGATTCATGTGACGTGTGTGCACGTCTTTATATTGTTTGATTACAGTATTTTACTTAAACTGGTGTTGTTTGACTAAATAAATGTGACCATTGACTTTTAAATAACATCTGCATATCACATTGTGTTGACTTAACAGGCCTAATCCATTTCAGGGAAGTTGATATCATATGGCGTAATTTGGCTAGTACTACTACAATGGGACATGATGTAATTTCAAGTTTATAATTGTGTATCTTCAATTTTATGTTACAATTTCGTCTACAAGTTAAGTATAATTGAAATCAATTACATATTTACCATTCTTTAGACAGTTGTTGGAGGTGTTAGCTGTTTTGTCAGATGACTTTGGGGCCAGTCAGTACCCGTCATGTCAGTCCTCAACAGCACACAAAAGTTAAGGGAATCTTCTTTTTTTTTTTGGTCTCGGTCTCGGTCTCGCCTCGACTTTGTCTTGGTCTTGACTCGGTCTGTCTTGGTCTTAGTCTTGGTCTCGATACCCTCTGGTCTTGGTAGTGTCTTGGTCTTGGTTTAGGCGGTCTTGACTACAAGTCTATATTGTGCTATGTTCAATATTGACTCATTCACTAGCATCTCACGTTTTTAAAGAAAGTTAAGACAATTATAAACAACTTAACACAACTTAAGAAAACAAACATGCATGTAGTAAAATTTGTGTAAGCATTCTTCACCACTCTTACCTAAGAACAAATAAGAGAAGATTGGTGAATCTTCTAGAATCTTTGTGAAACCTGTGTAACAGCGTTTTAAATACAAATTACTTCTTGGTGGTGGTCTAGTGGTTAGAACACTTGCCTCTAGACCAAGAGCTTGTAGGTTTGAATCTTGCCTCCAGCACTACCATCATAGGGTCCTTAAGCAAGGCCCTTAACCTCAATGCTCCAGGAAAATAAAATAAATAAAATTAGGAAAATGGATGTCGCTCTGGATAAGAGCGTCTGCTAAATGCCTTAAATGTGAAAAATGACTGGTGGATGAGGCACAATGTTTTCACCTTAAAGTCTGATTGTGTTGAGAAATAAAAACATCAAATTATATTTTCACTGCTTTTCGTGATTTGATATGTCATTGTGTTAAATCAGAATATGATATTACCTCATATCAACTGCTGTCTCTTGATTCAAATCATTGTAGCAGACTATGATAATGGCAGATTTGGATATCCTAGCAGAACACAGCAAAAACCCATTAAAGTAGGCGCCGGTGGGGACGCTGGAAGTTTGCCGCTCCGCTGGCTTGTGATTTAGATGTCAGTGTGATCACAAGGCTCACAATGTACAGACATCTCTCTCTCTCTTTCTCTCTCTATGAGGTATTGGCACTGTCAGCAATCCGTGACGTCACTCGGCTGCTGACGTGCTGCTGCTGCGTGCGTGGGATGACGTTAGTGCTATAAACAAACCTCCTCTGCTCCCTTCTTCCTCTCCAGCCAATCAGATTGCCCGATTGCCCCCAACACTAAATTCCCCCCACCCTCCACACTGGCTTTTGTACGATCATTATACAAGGTGTCCCAGTGGGACGACCAGCACGCACATAAACTCAGCCGAGTGTGCAGCTTCCTCAGGGCACACTGCTGCCGTTACCAAATATATACACAACATGGCTCTGGTACACACATGTACTGAAAAAGTCATGTCAGTTGATTTATTTTCTGCCCGGCTGAATTGGTGTCAGGCTGCTGAACATAATAATGCAAGCTTGAATCAAAGGCAAATTAATTCTTTTCAAAATTCTTGGAGACGTTTCACCTCTCATCCACAAGGCTTCTTCAGTTGCAGAGGTGGACAAAGTAGCTAACATCATTACTTACAGTGCATCCGGAAAGTATTCACAGCGCTCCACTTTTTCCACAATATCCTATGTTACAGTCTTATTCCCAAATAGATTAAATTTATATTTTTCCTCAAAATTCTATACACAATACCCCATAAAGACAAAGTGAAAAAAGTCTATTTGAAACTTTTGCAAATTTATTAAAAATAAAAAACTAAAATCGAACATTTACATAAGTCTTCACAGCATTTGCCATGACCCTCAAAAGTGAGCTCAGGTGCATCCTGTTTCCACTGATCATCCTTCAAAAGTTTCTACAACTTGATTGCAGTCCACCTGTGGTAAATTGAGTTGATTGGTCATGGTTTGGAAAGGCACACACCTTTCTATAAAAGGTCCCATAGTTGACCATGCCTGTCAGAACACAAACCAAGCCATGACGTCCAAGGAATTGTCTGTAGACCTCCAAGACAGGATCGTGGCGAGGCACAGATCTGGGGAAGGCTACAGAAAAATTGCTGCAGCATTGCAGATCCCAGTGAGCACAGTGGCCTTGTGTGCAGAATTTTGAGGTAAAAGATGAATTTAATCTATTTGGGAATAAGGCTGTAACATAGGATATTGTGGAAAAGTGGAGCGCTGTGAATACTTTCTGGATGCCCTGTAAGTGAAAGTACAGATACCACTAGTCAAATGTTACTCCAAAACAAGTGAAAGTCGTACAGTCAAATTGTTTCACCACATTGTTGCATTATTGCCACGACACCTAATGCCTCTGACTAGCTTGTAGAAGCTGTAGAATAGGGAACTGGTAGAATGTTACAGAATAAAACACAACCCCAACTGTTAATCAGGAGGACAGTGCAATAGCTGTAAAAGCAGCTCAGAACATCAAATCAACATTCCAACCTGCTTAAAATCCAGCTCTACACCTCTAGCTTCATGACTTTCCAACAGCAACAATGTTTTAATCAAGACAGAAAATAGCACATCTGTCTGAACTTGGTTTTATAGTTCCAGTCTACAGGCGTGATGTAACTCTGATTACTGATAGACTGTCACCTGCCAAACAACCAATTACCTTTTAGAAAAGGTGGAATAACATCCACATTATTCACAGATTTGAAAGTAACAAGTAACGAGAACCTTCATAGAAATGTAGTGAAGTAAAAAGTATATTTGTCTTTCAAATGTAGTGAAGTGAAAGTCATTAGTTTCCAAATAAAATACTATTCAAGTGAAGTACAGATACTCAAAAACTCTACTTAAGTACAGTACTCAAGTAAATGTACTCAAGTTACTGTCCATCTCTGTTCAGTTGTGAACTTCGAGATTTCTTTTAGGTTCTTCAAGACGTTTCACCCCTCATCCAAACTGCACACTCTTAGTCATCGAGGACATGGTCATCTTGAGAGTTCGATTCCAAGGCAACTAGACTTCGTTTTGAAATTCTGGAAGAGAAAGGCTTCCTCATTTCTTAAAATCTAATATTTATCAGACCTTCCAGGATTTCGCGATGTTGCAACTATTAGCGCAGATTCAGCCAATCCCTGCAAATTCCTCCCGACCTTGCAGTTTTGACAAGTAATTGTCATTTCCCACAAAACGTTAAGGCATACATGTGTTAAAAAAATGACTAAATAGTTAATGGTTAACAAAAATAATTGTGGTTTTGATTTTTTTCTAATTCATTTATTAATTAATTTAAATTAATTGTTAAAGAATAATTATAAAGGGGAAAGATCGCAACAAAACGGCTAAAAACATTTCAGCTGTAATCACTTTTTTTTTCTTTTTAAAGCTGCTGCAACATCAGGCATTTTAGACCATAACAATCTTTTTAAAAGAGCAGTTAATTTCTGGAGGGACTGATTTATTTATTTTAGTGGGGTTGTCATCTTGATAGTAGTCTTTGACACACTAGAGCAGGGGTAATCAATTCCGGTCCTGGAGGGCTGGTGTCCTGCAGGTTTTCCATCCTGCTGGGTTTCAGAACGTTCACACCTGGTCTCAGGTAGATAACCACCAGAAAAGACTGATCAGGCAGCATGGAAAACCTCCAGGACACCAACCCCTTCCAGGACCAGAATTGATTACCCCTGCATTAAGATTAAATACCTGGAACTTCCTGTCAGATTTTTTAGAACTGAAGAAACATTTTTCGTTGTGAGGTTAAACATCAACAAGTTTGAAAAGAAGTCCAGCTGACAATTAAGAACCTTCACAGACACTGTTAAAATAATTTTGGATTTAATATGCACAATAAGCCTCATTCACCATCATTTGTTCATTAATGGGTCATTAAAAAGTTCAAAAATGTCAAACAATATGATATTATATAACTGTAGAATTGAAGAATACCCAATAAGACAGACCCTGCAGGATTTCACGGTTTTGCAGTAACAACTATTAAGCCAAATTCAGCCAATCCCTGCAAATTCATTACTACCATGCAATTTTGACCAATTACCACAACTTTTCTGCAATTTCTGACCAATCATTGTCATTTTCCGAGCCATATGTGAGCGAACTCACTTTCTTGCTACATTTAGAAGATGCAGGAAACGTGTGTGATGAAAACGCTTCACATTTACCTTCAAAAATAACCAAATGATTAATGCTTAATAAAAGTAGTGGTTTTGTTTCTTTCGTTTTAATTAATTGTTAAAGAATCATTATGAAGGGGGACAAAATAGCAATTTCTGCAACTTTATTGCAACAAAATGCCTAAAAACACAGCAACTTTCCTTGCAATTTTTTGAGAAAAGCTGCCACAAAATCAGACATCTTAGGAAAAGGAGTACCTAGTACCTTCGCTGCTAGGAAAAGGAGATAATAGGAACAGTGATTTATTGCAATATGTGTAAGCATGAAAAAATCAGTCTTTTTGGAAGTACAATATAAAGCAAAAAGGGGTGACTAGACTTTTGCACAGTCCTGAATATAATGAAAGCCCATTTATATACAGTATGTGTAATACATTTTGCAAATCTGCATAGTTATTCATACCGTTTTGTACAATGCTGTAGTATGAAAATACAAGTTAATTTCTTCATCATCGAAAACTGAAGTTTATTTTATACATTAAGTTGTAGATTTGTCCCTCTATGCTTGATCTAAGCTTTGAAACATGAAAAGATGGTATAATATTGTGTAATTTCATTACTGAAGGAGAGGATTTCCATATTCCATATTTCTGATGCCTAACTGAGGACGCATGTCTTGGACTGTGCAGCTGGTGCTTGAGGTCCTGTAAGGTCAGAGAGAATCAAGGGGGTTCGTAAGACATATAACTTAAGGTCACTACATCCCACATACAAAGACTCATCACATAGTGTCAAAATCTGCCCCATTAGCATGAGAGCTTAGAGAACATTTTTACACCTCTCTCTGTTTCTTAAACCGCACAACGTTAAAGGTCATGTCAAGATCTAATGACCACTCCACACACATGAAAAAGAAACTGTGGATTCTGTCATTTCAAAAAGGTCACATTTGATCAACAGACAGCAGCATAATGTCGGTTATTTATGGATTTATAAATGTCCACATATGCAAAAAATAACATTCACTCACCGTTTTTAGACGCAGATGCTGCTGCAGCCTCCTCCTTGGCCTTCTTGGCTTCTTCAATCTTGGCCAATTTGGCCTCATGTATTTCCTTAAGAGCGTTCCACTCCTTCCTGTTGTTCAACAGTCTCTCCAGCATAGGTGTGATCTCCACATGGAAGCGAGAGAACTCCTGCGGTAGGAGATGGAAGAGTGTGAAACTGAGCAAGGTCAGATTAAAGATGTCTATAGAAAACAAACAGTGAAGTTAAAGGTCAGAGATTAGCTTTGGAATTCACATGGACAACTTTGACCAGCTAAAGTAACCATATGGATTAAAACTAGTCTTGGACTAAATTGCAATACCAATGGAGATTCACCACTGAAACTCAAAGCCAGTCTAAGTTTAGGCTTAATCATAGTCTGGGAAACATGCCAGTTGCATGTACAGAAATGTACCTTCAAAACATATAGTACTTTATTTGATCATGCAACTGGCATGAGAACCACTGAGAGATATAGGGGTTGTGGGGTCTAGGATTTTAGTCATCACAAATGTTTACCACTTAGTGTTATAAGTTAGTCTTGTTACTTATCTATGAACGTCATAGTTTCAAGACCAACTCTACCCTACCTCCATCACCATGGTGTCCTTGAGCAAGACGCTTAACCTCAAACTGTTCCAGGGACAGTGTCCCTGCATGTAGAAAATGTAAGTTGCTCTGAAAAAGTGTGGTAAAAAGCAAACAACATTTGTGATGACTAAAATATTTCATGATAATGGGAGGTGGAACATCTTAGACCGATCCTAGCAAAGCTAGATGACTCATTATAGGGGTCAGTTACATGTGAGAACATGACCTCTGTATGAATAATGTTTCATATTCGCTCACTGCATTTTTACACATTTCTAATATGTGTAATTGTGATATCCATAAATAATACATTATGCACCAATCAATATAGCAAGCAGTTACAGTGATGTACAGTGTGTTATGGTGCCTTTCTATCAGAACCAGCATTAACATCATCAGGAGTCTGAGCTACAGTAGTTTTTTGGATCGGACAATACTGGCCAGTTCCCCACACGCATCAATAAGCTTTGGCCGTCTGTGAACCCTGTCATTGCTGGTTCGTCGGTTTGCCTTCTATGGACCACTTTTGGTAGCTCTTGACCACTCCAGACCAAATAGCTGCTGCAGTTTTGGAGATGCTCTGACCCAGTCGTCCAGCCATGGTGATTTGGCCCTCATTAAAGTTGGCAAAACCTTACATTCGTCTCTTTTTTATGCTTTCATCACATCAACTTCAAGGGCAAAATGTTCTCTTGCTGGCTAATATATCCCACTCATTTCCAAAGTAATCAATTAGCCTCATACACCGATTTCTTCTTAAGCTTGGTTTTGTTCTTAAGACGGTTCCTAAAACGGTCTGGATTCATGATGTGACTCTTACAGCTGCTGAATTGTTCGTAAATATGAATGCAGTAAAATTTGAGTTCTTTTCTTTTCAGCATTTGTAGATTATGTTGTTACCTAAGAACCAATCTCAAATAAGAAACATTGGTCATTGTCAGAATCTTGGTGAAAACTGCATAAGTGGGTTTTCAGAACAAATTTCTTAGGAATGGCTGATGAATGAGGTCTAATATTATTAACCTACACAGTGTTCCTGTTGTAATGGTTGATAGAGAATGCAAACGTAGAATCTTAAAAACATCAGGATGGGTTTAAGAGCTGTTGGAGCATCTCACCTTGTACACAAAGGCGCAGACGAAATCGATGAAACCACACTGCAGTTTGGGCAGGTCGTCTGCTTTGTTCCTGTCCATCATGGGCTAGTAGGCAAACGACATTATGTTGGTCTTGTGTGAAAGTGGAATCTAGCTTTTACCAAAAAAACCCCAAAGCCCCATTGTTTTAGCTGCTCTGAATTGTTGTACTTAAAGGACGTTAGTAGCCATGTGATGGCAATTTGAGAAACTTGACATTAAAGGATCTAGAGTCAGACTTGTGTAAAATAGGGGAGTTAGAGAACGGTGCGGCTGACTGGGCCTCTATGACCGCTCTTTCTGATTCACTGCACCACATAATAGGCAGTACATCACTACGTGGCCCATGGGAAATTTCTCCTTTCTTTAACTCCTTCTCTTTCTCTCTCTCTCTGCCTCTCCCACCACTGCCCCCTCCTCCTCCTCCTCCTCCTCCTCCATCCAATCATCCCATAGAATGTCTCACAATGGGCTGCTGCTCCAGCACGGTCCTCTCCAGGTCACCCTGCTCCCAGAACTCTGCAGCCACAGACAGCGCCACCTGCAGGACCATAAATTACCAAATACCATGAGTAAAGCTGCAGTCACACTAGGAAACCCCTTCAACATCATAATTTGTAGGAGTAGATGAGAATAAAAATAAAAATGATCAATTATATGGCACATTTCATGCATACAAATACAGACCAACATGCTTTAAATTAATAAATGTAATTAATAAATAGAATTAATAAGTGCAATAAAATCATGAAAAAGAAAATTAGCAATTGGATTAAATTACCTCAAATTAGGAGCAACTAAAAATAAAACTTAAAAAAATAATTTAAAACAATCAATGACAGAATGTTGATCACACCACTAAGAAAACATGATATAATTTAATTAGCAAATGGTTATGTAACCATATATAACCATATATTATATAAGAAACACAATTCCATACACAAAAAATTAATGTTTACGCTTAAAAAGCAACCTTAATCCCAGTTTCCAGCAATCTCACAAACACAGACCAAGGCACATGTAATTAGTATAAGCAGTAAACAGAAGCTAATAAACAATACCACCAAAATGTAAGCAACATTTCCTGACTTCAAAGCTTTAAGGGGGGGAAAACTGTGAAATTTCTCAAAATATCACATTTAGTCATTTTTAGAGCATTTTCATCTGTTTGTTGTCATGCCACAGCTACACATTTCACCACATAATAGCCAATGAAAGCAAATGTTCATATATTTCAACATCTGATTCCACAATAAGTCTCTAATGTAGAATAATCCATGAGGCTGCGGGTTCCTAAAATGCACACAATAAGGTAAACAAATCATTGCATTACCATATGAATAGAGCACGAGTCTCATTATGGTATACCTCCTGACAGGCCAGACATTTCTATTGTGCAGTTATGACCTGTTTCCATGCAGAGCCTATTGAACCCAGCCTAGTGAGCGAAAGCGCAGTGTGCAAAGGAATGTCATACCTTACTCTGGATCTCCCAGGGCTTGGCAATAGCAGACAGATCACAGGCAGTCATCATCATGGCCCTGAGGTGGAAACATCACCAGCACCATGCTGAGACTACTAATGGACTCAAATGGACTCATATGATTGTCAAAAGAACAACAAAGTACCATGCATGAAGCATATGGCAATAAATTATGCTAAAAAGGTGCTGTAGTGCTAACAAGGGTGTAGCAATACATTGATCTACATCAATACTTCGATTTAGTAATCAACATGCCTATAGCATCGATCCAAAAACCTAAATACTGATCGGACATCATCCAAATTGTAATATCATTTTACACTAAACAGGAGGTCAATTTTTAATAATAGTGATTTTTCATTTAAATGTCTGGTTCAGCCCAGAAATAAAAATGGCATATAATATTTTAGTTGCCTCTGTGATGTGATATGAATGGAAGTGATTGTGTTAAATCAGAATTATGAAATTGGCCCATTCTGATCGATGGCTCCTGAACAAAATTTAACTGAAATTCTATTGTGTCAGACTTTGTGATATCGGCGAACATTGTATTGTATTGTATTGTAATCGAGATATTACTGTATCGTGATGAAACTTGATTACATCCCTAGTACTTACATGACTATCTCTTTCCTGGTTGTTTCCAACATCATGTATTTGGTCCAGTCATCCCAACTCTCATAGGTTTTTGATTGATCCACAATCTTTTGAAACATAGTCCTTTTTCTGTAAGTACACATAATAATTGACCTAATGTTGCTCATCGAGGCAGACTACTGACATCTCAGGAAGTTTTTGTTTATTCTGCTAAAAACAAGCGTGTGTGTAATATTTGTTATGCTCACTTGAAATACAAAGCCAAATCTGTGGCAATGATAGCAATGTCCATCAAGTGGATGACGGTCTCATGCTGCCTTCGGTTAAGGTTTTGGTAGATGTTCAGTGCCTGGAAAGATGAAACCAGAGATGTTGATTTCACAGTCACTTTGGCCCATGCAGAGTGGCCGGCTTTTTGGGAACTGATATGTACAGGCATGTAATTGGTAAGGAATTCTTAGAAGCTTTGGAAACTTCCAAAATATCCAATTATCTCAGGCTCACATCATCTCTCAGTAGAGTTTTGCCGAACTCCAGATGGTGCCTCTCGAGGATGGAGGAACCGTGCAGCTTTGCCAATGGATTCCCAGATCTGGTGAAATAATTACAAAAAGGAGATGCTTTAAAAGCTGCAAGGAAAAGGATTCACAGAATATGGTTCAAACTGAGATAAATAGGACTAGTTTCACAAGCCTGGATTAAGCCTAGTCTTGGGCTAAACTGTGGTACCAGTGGAGATTCACCAGTGAAACTCAAAGCTAGTCTAGGTACAAGCTAAATCAAAGACTGGGAATCTAGCCCTAAATGTTATTCTAATATCTGGCCCGGAATTATTTAATGAGAATACTGGCTTAATGACAATATATGAAAGTAACGGCTAAGAGCACATCATACTTCACTTGGTAAAGGTTGTTTGTCCCACGGTGGTCGATATCATGGCAGAACCCGGCTGTGACCATGGCCATGGCCTCCAGGTCTGTGTAGTAGCGCTTCAGGTCACCTGTCTGCGGGCATGTTAGAGCAAGTGTTAATGGGCCTCTCAGCGGAGCTGCGTGAGGAGACCCACCCAAAAAAAGCGCAGACTGCCGTCTGCAGACGACCGTGCTGACTCTAGAGAGCTCATTAGGCCCGGTGACACCTAGGAGTGGTGCTGAGGAGGGCTCGTTAAGGGCCGGGCTCCCTGCCTTCACCCCGCGTGACTTATTACTCGCTTTACCCGATTACTGATGAGGGGGCAGCATGGAGAAGTTTCACGCTTGGCTGCCTCATTAGCTTGGCCCACTCTCTATTTTAGGGCGTTTCTGGAGGATGGACATCTAGCAGTACAGTAAATGTAGCTTGTCAAGCTACAAGCTATTAATGACTAAAATAGTTGAGCTACAGTAATGCTGCAGCTTTAATTTAGTAGCTACAATACAAGCTACAGAGAAAAGGTTGCTAACTGTATTGAAGCTATTTCAGCTTAATGCTTAATTTTTGCGCTGTAGGATGCTGTTAAAGCAAATGAATTAAATAAATGGATGCTAAAATGAAAATCTCTATTTTTTATATATATAAGGTTTCAATGATATTTTGCTTTTGGAGTGTTTTGGTTTTCATCCTGAGAAAGCAACACTTAAATTTGTAAGTTATGTCTTTTTTAGAGTCATGAATTTTAATACATATGACCATGAGTTCTTGCTTACAGCAGCAGATGAATACTGATTTTCCCCTCACCATGAGCAAGGTGAACATTGTCTGGCCCACGTTGAAGCCGTGCCTCCAGTTGTGGTAGGTGATCTTCCTGTAGCCTTTGCTGAGGGAATACATGAACCTCACAAGCGCCTGAATACGAGAAATCACCTCAGACATCAAAACTCCTACAGCGGACAACGTGCTAGTAATTATTAGTGAGAAAGCTCCTAATATGTTTGTACTGCAAAAATAAGAATCATCTTAACATGATCTTTTATTTTTCTGAAACATAGGTACTCACTTCACGAGGAATATGAAACTTGTCCACAACTCCCAGTTCGTAGTACATCGCAATGCCACATTTAACCAGGTCCAGCTCAGAATGCTCAAAATCACAGAAATGAAACTCAAAAATTTCTGATGCCTCTGAATCTGGGAGCACCTCCATCTATTCAAGAAAAAAGCAAAAACATACCCATAATCCAGTTACACACAATATTTAATAAACAGAATTCAAATAGTCTTTGTAAACTTTTTGTTTTACCAGAATGTCTTCCAGTTCATCTTCCTCACATTCGTCCGGCTCTTTTCCATACACCTCACGTGTATTCTTGCACACAAAATAATATCATTTAACCATATAATTCTATCAATTTGACTTGACCGAACTTGGCCAAAATGTTCAAATCTGAAAGCATTGAGCAAACTGTACGCTCCTGTGTCATGCAGTTATGACTCACATATTAAATCATAATTTTATATTCTTATCACCATGGAATAACCTACCAAGATGTTCTGGATCTCGTCTTTCCTGCATTTAACGTGATACAGGACCATGTCTTGAAAGATGTCCTTACGATTTTCAAGTTTGTTCATCTTATCATAGGTGTCTGGGTTCAGAACTGACCATCCCAGGAACTGAGTAAGTGACTGAAATCAAGCACAAAAAACGATAATTAATATAATTTTGCTCTCTGTGATGAAAAACGCTCAAAATCCTTGAGATTTAGAATAAGTGCATTTCTTGCAATGACTCAGCATAAACTAAAATGTGGCTCTTTTCTGCTAACGGTCGCCGGTTGAAGAGTTCATCAATAAATAATGCACAGACTGTTGTGCAATAACATAACACAATGAGTCAGTGATTGCACCATATCTCTCTCCTGAACCCATGAATACCTCCATCAGTGTTTCATCCATTTCATCGAACGGTTTTCCATCTTTCCTGTTATAGAAGGTTGCCACACCAACTATTTCTTCTTTCTTGTTCACAATGGGGAGGGAGAGAACGTTCTTTACAGTCCAGCCCGATTCGTCCAGAGGTTCTTTCTGATAACACAAATGGTCAAAGCAATAAAGAGCACATTTTAGATAACCGTTTAGTTTGGAACATTTACATTTCCAGCATTTGGCAGACGCCCTTATCCAGAACGTTTTCCATTTCCTAATTATAAAGACAGTCTCCATGGAGCAACTTGGGGTTAAAAGTCTTGCAATGGTGGATTTAAAACTACAAAATCTTGGTATTCGTAAGCGAGTGGGGTACCACCGGTCCAGCACCATCTCAACTGTATATGTTGCCATAATACTTTTATTCAGTTATTATGACCATAAAAAACCACCACTTTCAGCAGCCATACTGCACGTTCGTAGACACTAAAAGCATTTTACACTGGCAATGCAAAGTCACGTCAACTACCATTGATATGCAACATCCATGTGTATGATCTAATGTATTGTTATATAGTGTTGGACAAGTTACTTCCAAAATGTAACACATCATGAATTACTAGTCACTGTTATTTCAAAGCAGCTGCTGGCATTAAAATATTACTGTCTCTGAACTGTAATGTGTTACATGATTCCTGCATTACTTTTGAGCTACTTTCACCAAAATAACTGCGGAAGTAGGACTGTAGTTTACTGTAGTTTACATTCTACATCTAGTGGAGGGTGATGTGGAGTAGCATAATGACTATAGGAACGGAATCTGTAGGAACTCTTTTACTCGTCAAATGTTTATCTTGTGCCAAAGGTCTTGTGGTGTTGGTGATTTTTTAAATAAAAACAAAACAGCAATAATTTGCGGGTTAAATGTGTTACTGAATTATGTCAAATTTATTAGTAATGCCTTACATTACTGCGTTACAGCAAAAAGTAATACATTACTGTAATTGTGTTACTTTTGTAACACTGGTTATATACATATATAGTCATTTGACATTTAATCTACTCCTAAAAACTGACAGAAGAGTGAAAAGGCTGAGCTTACTTGAAACTCAAAAAAATCATCCTGTGCAGCATTCATGATGTTACAGATCTGTAAGAAACACATAAAAAGAGTCCAACTTCAGAAAGAAACAATTTTCCAAAATTTGTTGTAAATCAATTTCCAATAATGTGGAAGACAGCCATGGCCAAACTGTCAGAAAAAACTCACCAGCCCGTTTTCAGCCACATAGGTGGGCAGTCCACTAACAAGAGCCCAATGGTCAGCAGGAGGATTCCTGTAGACATGAACATATGAGTTACAAAATGAGCTGTTTCTCTGTCTTCTACAAACTAAATGCTGGAAGCACTGGTCTAAAACTACACTGATGAAAGCAACAATATGGTGGTACTAAAATATTTTCCTTTGATGCATATTAGTGTATTATATGTAATATTATACCAATACCATCTACTCAAGCTCCTGCTGTTATACTGTCATTGTTACTGCGTTATGCTTCATGGTGTCTACTGTGATTAAACCAGTGCCTCTTCAACACTGTGATAATTGGCTTCTGCTCAAAATACAGCTGACAGGGTTATAATTAAAAGTCAAGCAATAACACACTGAAACAAAGGATCTTAAATATGAAATGTCTTACGGTATTACTTTAATGTCCTCCTTCCCATGCAGTATATAATCAATCACTTTGTAAAAGATGATTTCCTGAGGGGATAGTGGTTTTGTAAGTCTCTCCTGAGGCAAAATGCCAGGTACTTGTGACAAGGTATGTTGACTTCAGGAACATGCAGATTAGACTTACCCTTCCGTCGGGAGTCTTCGGTCCTGAATATGGAGGCACTTCTCCCATTAGAACAGGCCAAAGATCAAAGAACTCCTATAATCATAAGGTGATATTTCCTAAGTTATGATCTGCAAGTTTTTTATTAAAATTTTAATGGTCATTTGGTGATCATCATGATGATTATTGACGCTGATGGTCTTAAACATGTTTTTAAAAATGAGTTTTATGGAGTTTTATGAAGCTGCTACGCTAAATCTCCTGGCTTGACACTGTATTGTTTTCAGTCTGGTGTCCAGGGCAAATAGACTTCTACTTTTCTAACAGGCAAAGGAAATGTGGTTGTACATGTGCAAATTTCAGTGTTTCCGATCTGGCAGTGTTCTTGCATAAATTGCCAAACCTGTTTCAGAAGAGGTCTGCCTTACATCTTGGTCTGCTTGAATCTTCCATCTTACTTCCCCCAATTCTCCTCTTATTCACACTTGTTTAATGTTTAAGTTGTCAAGTAAGTCAAAGTGTTTTTACAAAGACTTATATTGACGTTTTTTTATTAAGGGAATGGGAAAGAGAATATGTGTCCCGATCTGCCGTAATGAGTCGGAAGTCGGCGTTCTATTTATTAAGATACGGACCGATTATGTTGACAAACATCAAAAATATAGATTTTTATTTTTTGGTCTTATATGAAACAAAAGGTCTTCAAAATGAATCTGGTCTCCAAAAAAGAAAAATCGATATTTTTGTGATGTTTTTCAACATAATCGGCCCGTATCTAAATAAATAGAACGCCAACTTCCGACTCATTACGGCAGATCGGGTCACATATATAATTCATGTCAACCTTATTCATGTTAACAATGTGGAACGACAGCCCCCGGGGGGTGGCCTGCGTCGGTGCTTGGACCCCGTTGATAACTGTGTGCAGTTCTAGTTTGTATTTGTATTTATATACTTGCTAACTCTGAGCGGATTTGCTCACTCTATGTGGACCCACAGATGAGCTGGACAGGTGGCCGGGGAGAGAGAAGTCTGGGTTTCCCTGCTTAGGCTGCTGCCCCCCCAACCTGAAAATGGATGGACTGATGGATGCTCATTCTGTGCCTTATTTTGGGGGGGGTTTTGTACTGTGGACCTGGAGCCATGTTGTCTCGTCTCTCTGTATACTTGTGTACAGCAGAGATGACAATAAAGTTTATTTAGACTTTGACTTTAGCCATGCAACGTGCCACACTCACTTTTGTTTTGGTCATATCCAAAAGGCCCACAGAGTAGCGGTCACAGTTTAGGAAAGCTCGCACTGTGTAGAGGGCCTTGTGGAATTGCCTCTCAATGTCTGTCAGTTCTTCAAACACTTTGCTAGCAGACCAGAGCAAAACCTGCAGACATATTGACAACCATAAGATAGCTGAAAGCCAAGGACATGCTTCAGGAAAATTTATAGCTTTGTTCTCACCTGTCCTCTTCTGGTTTCACAATTGTGCAGGTAACTCAGGTGAAACACTCGAAGAACAAGGTTGGCAAAATTCAAGTATTTCTGTAATGTCTGCAGGAGACAGGTGTAGATTTTGATGAAACAGTTTGATCATTATGAACTGGGCAGATGGGTGCAAAAAACATGCTACCTATTGCTATTCATGAGTTTATACTGGAATGCTGAGATCTCTTCATGTATTTACTGGAGATATGAATGCAGTCTGTCAAAGAGAGAGAGAGAAAGAAAGAGGAAGAACACCTCCTCATCCTGTTTCGTGAAACAAGGGCCATCAATCTTGTTCACTGCCATCATGATAGCCACCACATCCTTGCCGTTCATGATAGGAGTGGCCAACACATTCTTGGTTGTATATTCTGTCAAAGTGTCCACAAAGTCACTGAAGTGGTCATTCTGGGGGAAAAAAATTATTGACTTCAATTATGGTTGACATTTCATGAATAATTGTGCATTTACAAAATAATACGTGGTAAACAAGACCGAGTCAAAGTAACATAAGCTGGTGCTATTCCGCTGACTTGGAGAACAAGGCTTTAAGTACTGACCTTTAGATTTAATCCAGGATCGCTCTAATTCAAGTGAGATTATAGAGCTTTGTTCTGTCCACCCAGTAAAACCCATAGCCAAGAGAAGGAACCAGACCTGTAATAATCTTGCTCTAGCCTCCTATAGCACTACTGAACAGTTCACCTAAAAAACAAAATACTGTCCTGCATGCGTCTCATCAGAGTTCTAATATGAAGTGTGGATGCTGTGTTTTTGGGGCGTCAAAGGCATCTGGGTCACCAAGTGGACCAAACAGTTAACACAAAGGTTACAGACATCAAATATTCAGACTGTTGTTGAGCATCAGGCAATGTTTCTGGCTGATGAGATATGTGGGAGACGAACTGAAGCTACAGCCTAGAGGAAGAACCACGACTGCATTCCACAGACTTCAGTATTTCAGTCACACGTCGTCATCGACAAAGATAAAGGCAGCCAATTTGTTACGAGTGATTATGTGCTCGGGAGATGCGTCCCTGTTCTAACAGGAGGATGGCATTTTCCAGGCTGAGGAGTTCTGCTTTTCATGCCGAGGGAGAGATACCCTCTGCTTCTCCGAAAAATGATTGCTCCTCGCTAATCAAACAGAGAAGAGAATTTCATGGGTCTCACCTCAGACCATTGTCATGCACGTCCGGCTATACGCCTCTCTCTGCAGCAGTGTGGTTTAGGTTAAAATTAATCCATTACTCCTGTGAGCAGTGTTACTGGTCTTTGGAAAATGTGTTTCATATATGCATATGAAACTATGATTATTCTAATATATCCTATTGTCCATAATAATATTATTTAATTCATACAAATGTAATTGCCCTGCTTTCTTGCTTATTACGTTAATTCTTTTACTGTCCTTTTTGCACGCAGAGATCGAGTATTCTGTTAAATAGGATTAACTAAATATTGTTTGACATGTTGGACTTGTTTTTTCTTAAGTTTGTTCTTAAGAAACTTAAGACATTTAAAAGTATAATATAAAACAACAATTTCAGAAAGCCCAAAAAAATAAGGTCATGCATGCATTACAATTTGCATGAGAGAGCTCTTTAGCAGTCGATAGACTCTGTTCTTACCCAGGAAGTCTTAAATATGAAATCACTGGCGAACATCAAAATCTTTGTGAAAATCGTGTAAGTAGATTTTAAGAACAACTTTCTACTTACTTGCATGGAAAATACATGTAACTATTCTGATGAGAACCAAAGCGTCTGAGTCATAATATGGAAATTTGTATTCCCACACTGCTCTCTGCTGGTCTGTATATGAATGAACATTAGGCCTTGTTTGCCTCTATTCCTAGGACGAAATTTATTCTTAAGACACACACAGTTTCACAAATTCTGACATCAACCAATGTTTTCATCTTTGAGAGCTGCTCTTAAGTACGAACAGAACCTACAAACGGTAGAGAGCACTATTACACTATTTATCACATGCAAATTTGTGTAAAATCTGATCTTATTGGGTTTTCTTCAATTCTACAGCTGCATAATATGATACTATTTAAATGTCTTAACTTTCTTAAGAACACATTTATGCAAAACTTGCTGAATGAGGCTCATCGATTACAACCTCATGTACTGCAAGGTGATCATTCTTTTACGTCTTACTTTCCAACAGCTTATGAATATGCAAAATCAAAAAGAAAACCTCTTCATAGAAATTTGGATGATTGGCCTACCTGTGTAACATCAGGTACATTAACAGTTTTCTTGACGGACGCCACATGGCCCACAATGCCTGTATCCAAAGGATAGACGATCTCACTGTCTGGAGGCACAATGCAGTCATCCAGCACGGCATCTTTGTGGACGTTGAAGAGCCGTGTGGCGAGCTCGGCTGTGCCGTTCCTTTGCCGGTACATGAAAAGACTCATGCGATCTGCGCGCATGATGAAGGACAAGTGTCGCATCAGGTTGAACACGGCCTTCTCCATCTGCAAGTTTTCCTGCAGGTCTCGAATCATATCAAAGATCACCTCGCTCTCCTCCACTGAGCTCAGGTTGTGATACTGGTTGAAGTCCACCCCTGTTTTCTTGGAAGTGGTCAGCAGGTTTGAGATGACCTGCGCTCGGAAATGCGAGTCGTAGTACTGCTTGGCAAAAGCAGGGTTGCTGTCCAAAAACTTCTCAGCCACATCCTGGTTCACTACAGCCATTTGGCCTGAGTTATATGAAGTTCTGTAGGGATGTGAATTGCACACTGCTCCGTAGTGTGGTTATCTTCTGCCCTGGGTGTGAAGGGAACAGAGAGAGAATAGGGATTATCTGGATGGCTTTAAAGAGGAGAGTGTTTGTGTGCTCCTAATCCCGCATCCAATTATAACTCAGATTATGAAATTCACACCACGCTGTTACAGCTCAGGCACAGTTTCCATAAAAACCTATCCACTGCTATTAGGACTGCTAGTAGGACTCTAGACCCCACCTTTTACAGCAAAACAAATGCTGCCAAGATTGATAAATCTGCATTCGGTCCATTTTACATGTAGTAGTCGACTGTATCTGAGTAAACACAAAGTGAAGGGAACTTCAATGAGCGAATTTTCTGATCTTTACATGATTCAGATATAGTGACCTGTTGGACCCTTAGATAACGAAACGTAGCACAGTTGCTCACATGAAAATATACATAGTTATGGAAAATGTTTTATTGTTTTACCTAAATGGGTAATGCACCAACAGATGATGATGATGGCGATTATGATGAGGATGATGAAGATGATTGTTGTTGTTCTTTTGACTGCACCAGTTAGGGGTCACCAAAATGGGTGTCTTTGTCCACATATTGATTTGGCAAAAGTTTTAGTCCCTGATTAAACTTTCCAATCTGCTGTTTCAGAAATACACTGACTTCTAAAAGGGAGAAAAAAAGATTTGATTAATAAAGATATTGTTAAAAAAAAGAGAAAGAAATACACTTACATATCCAATAGCTAGATCTTATTTATCTTCTTATTAATTAATTAATTAATTAATTAATTAATTAATTAATTAATTAATTAATTAATTAATTAATTAATAGTAGTAGTATTATTAATAATAATACACACAATAAGTATTATTATTATTATTATTAGTAGTAGTACATATTACATTATTATTATTATTACCATCATTATTATTATTATTATTAAGGTAGTGGTAGTAGTAGTAGTAGCAGTAGTTTTTATTATTATTATTGTTATTATTATTATTATTATTATTATTTGGTTGTTGTTATTATTGTTATTGTTATTATTACTGTTGTGTTTTGTTAAATGCACTGTAAAAAACTACAGAACATTTAAATGTATGTGCACTTTCATCAGGATATTAATGAAAAATCAACGAAACCAAAGAGGGATCTTTAGAATCCTATGAACGCGACGAGCGGCGGAAGAACGGTCCCCACGGTTTCTTATGCATTATCAGCGTTAGTAATCGATAAAGGCGTCTCTTCAACAGCATCAACAGTCGTTTTGAAATGCGGTGACTTTGACGAATCAGGGCCTACCGTTTAATCACGTGACGCGGGACGTCGCTACGGCGTCCCACGTGACTGCAGCTCCGCGCTGGCTCGTGACGTCTTCACGAGTTTGTGTTCGCGTGCGTCATGGAGTGTCAGCATCTGGAGGAAGATGCGCGGTTTGCAGTCTGTATGAGGCGAAGGAGAGCAGCGTCTTTAGCTTGTATGATTTGTAGAGGGTGAGTTAATTTGCGCGACGCCGTAACAAAGCAGAAATTTAGTTTGTAGTCTTTTAGTTTCCGCTGTGTTGGATAAACACGCACAAAGTTACACGTTGCAAAGTTTGGTCAGTAGAGTTCAATCATCAGGTTCTCAACATTCCGCTGTAGCGTTTCTTAACGTATTCCTACGAGCTTTTACGTTTTAGTGCTTATTGTATCTTGTGTTGATTTGAAATGAAATGATATAAGTTATATCTGAAAGTAAATTTCCATTGTTAAATGAGCTAAGATGGAATGGAGAAGGAGGACGTCGTAGTATGCAAGCTTGCAATAGTAAATTGTTGTGTAATTTTTGTTTTCTGGAGTAAAAACGTGCGAATTGTTTTTATTATTTTGAGTGCATAATTACTAAGATAGCTTGCTCAATGCATATTATTGCTCATTAGGCATGTAATGGTGAATTTTGCGAACACTCAGTCCTGCAGCGTATTACATCAGAGTTAGCAGAGAGTTTAATCACAAGGCAGAATTTGTTATAGTTCCATGTTTTAATTTACGTTAAATTAGCTTTTATAATTTTTTTTTTCATAACCTTTATGTTGTTTTAATAAAGTCTACTTTACAATGAATGAACGAATTATACCTGAGACACTTGGTGCTTGTATAAACATTGGTAGAGAAATGGTTGCCAGAAATTACTGTAAGGATGTACTGTAAGTGAGCGCTGTGTCTGAGATGGATGGACACACACACACACACACACACACACACACACACACACACACACACACACACACACACAGAGTGGCCATTTGTTGCTTCCGGAGGGGACTGACTTGAGCCCTGCCCTGTTTTCGGTGAGCAGAGGAAGGACTCAGATTAACTTTCCACATGTACAGAACATAGTCCTGTAGACATGCTTGTGTGTGTGTGTGTGTGTGTATATATATGTATAGTATATATATATATATATATATATATATATATATATATATATATATATACATACACACACACATATATATATATATATATATATATATATATATATATATATATATATATATATATATATTAGGCTGCATTGTTGTTGATTTCTGAATCGATTCGATTCCAATTCACAAGGTCACGATCCGATTCAATTCTCGATTCGATTCGATATAGATTTATTTAGAGATTTCTTTGTGTCAATAGTAGTTTTGCTTGGTTATAAAACAAATCTTGTTTTAAAACCGGTGTTACAAACATCGCCTTTTAGCCAGACGGTGATTTGAGCGGAGCAGCTTCGTGCTATGGCTCTATTTGGTTTCGCTGGGTTTCGCCGGTCTCACGTTTTTATAGCTCTCCTTGCGCGGTCGCGAGAAGTAGTGCATAGTCGCAGGAAAAGATCGATCCGCAAATTTTTGAATCGATATCGTATTTTTCGAACGAGAATCGATATTGATCGGTGAATTGATTTTTTGAACTCAGCCCTAATATATATATATATATACACACACATACAGTTTTCCCCAGAGCCTATAAAGATTTTATTCTATAAAATTTAAATTCTTTGTTAATCGTCTTTATCTATCATGGCACTTCACCAAAAACAATAAAGGTACTATTGAAAAACAATCAAGAGCATGAGTCAAACCTAACTGGTTGTATTTTATCATTTGAAAGTCCTTTGAGGCAGGCTGAGATAAAAGTTGATGGATCAGCTGTTGATTGCGGTGCCGAGTAGCAAATATTGACCGTCTTGGGCCTGACCTGAAGAGTCCTTGGCAATTGATTATTCTCTGCAATTTAAAGCTCTATCATGGACTTGCATCTCGCACACTATGAGACTCTTTGTGTCTGTGTCTTAATTTGTCAAACTGATGTTTTGCTTTTATTGTCATGCTCCACGTAGCACGGCTTTTATTAGCCCTATTAATACATGCTCCGAATTTACCTTTCTCTCAAAAGGGGGACTTTTAGGAGACGGCATCATGTCGGGAGGCGATGCCAACGGGACCGTAGTCCAAGCTGTACCCGACTGTGACCTTTACACACCTTTAGTCCTAGAGGAAAATGAGAAAGAAAAGGAATCGCTGAAAGCACTGCTGAGCCGAAAACTGAGAAAGCGATGTACCTGCAGCCGAGATCAAGCCAAATCGCTGCTTCTCCACTCAGTGCCCATCTTCAGGTGGCTGCCGAAATACCAGCTTAAAGACTGGCTCCTGGGGGACATGATGTCGGGCCTCATCGTGGGCATCCTGCTAGTGCCACAGTCCATCGCTTACTCCCAGCTGGCAGGACAGGATCCTATCTACGGACTCTACACCTCTTTTTTTTCCTGCATCATCTATACCTTCCTAGGGACGTCCAGACACATTTCGGTGGGCATATTTGGGGTCCTCTGTCTGCTGGTGGGCCAGGTTGTGGACAGGGAGCTGGCTCTGGCTGGATATCTGATCGATCAACAAAATAACCAGACCATAGTGGGAGGATTGGAGAACGTCACCAGGCTTGAATGTGATCGCAGCTGTTACGCCATAATCGTTGGAGCCACTGTTACCTTCACAGCCGGAGTATATCAGGTAAGAAAATGACCTAGGTTGAGTTTAGGTTGAAGGTAGGTCATTAAATAAAAAATTTAAAATATAATCACTTATATCATTCGTTGGTGTTTTTTTTTCAGTTGCTCTATAATAGGGCTGTGCAGTTAATCTAAAATTAATAAAAACCCACATTCTAAAGCTCTAATAAATGTAATCTTGTCCATGACGGTTATTTTGATTACTTGTAAATTTCAGTTAATGCTTTTCCCAGAGTGTGTTCACATATTGTTCCCATACTGTTGTCACATGACTCTTCCTTCTCCGGTCTGCCACTACATCTGTGTGTTTCCTTTAGTTATTTAAAATCACAAAGATGTGCACTCTCTCATTAGAAAAATATATTTTAGCTTTAATAATTTTTGTGCATATTTCCTAGGGATACACGATAATATTGGAATCAGCCGATAATTGCGCTTTTGTAAGTCATCAGTCAATATTTGAAGACACATTTATTATATGTCGGAAAGGTTGCGCTTGTGCCAGGCATGTCCAAAGTCCGAGGTGGGATTTTTATATGTCCTATGCCTTCTGTCTTGGTCTGGCCTGGTCAGGCTTCCAGTTGTGGAAGGGAAAATGTGTGATTACTGTTTGCTGCTGTAGAAAAATTGTTTTAATCTACGTTTTGACCGATGCTCTTATCCAAACTCATTTTCATTTGCAAATTAAAGACAAGGACAAGCCACTTAACCCTACCTAGTGACTAGTGAGAAGCTTGTATTCCACAACTACTGGTATATTTAGATTTAACACAGCACAGTAATAACTGAGATCACTAATGTAGGAACAGTTCGAAGACTTTCTGTCTGCTGGAGAAACATAGCGATTTAGTCGACGTCATTACTGTCTGTCCTAATATTTATTTAACTCATACT
Source organism: Distichodus sexfasciatus (assembly GCA_032718565.1). Taxonomy (NCBI): domain Eukaryota; kingdom Metazoa; phylum Chordata; class Actinopteri; order Characiformes; family Distichodontidae; genus Distichodus; species Distichodus sexfasciatus. Next base: position 392,632 of record JAVGVS010000011.1, on the reverse strand, counting down.
GCAAATATACGGCAGCATTGTTGCACATATTAGGTAAAACATGCTTAGAATATCAATTACTGAAGAGTAGAAATCAGGATCTGTCATTTTATACATTTAAATGTAAATTTGGATTTTTTTTTTGTAACTACAAATCTATTCCTCTGTAAAATGTAACTAGACTATTTCAGAGCCAGCAGCGGGAGGAAATGGGCTTTTGATGTGGTGTTATTTGGAAAGTGCTCTATTCAATGGCATATTCGCTAAGCATTGCTTTGTTAGAGGGAGGAAAAATATTTGGGCCAGGATGTGGACAGGGAGCCGGATATCTGACCCGACCAGCCTGGTCTACACGTAGATGAAAAACCTTAAAACCGTTGTATGTGTGAAACATCTTAGTCTTTCAGTCACGCACTGTAACCCATCCTTCATTCATTCATTCATTCATTCATTCATTCATTCATCATCTGAACTGCTTAATCCCAATCAGTGTCGCAGGGACCGGAGTCTATCCCAGGACAGGCGTAGACCAGCACACTACAGGGCACACACACTCAAAGTCATATCCATGAGGCCAATTTAGAGTCACCATTCAACCTAAACTGCATGCTTTTGGAATTGTGGAAGGAAACCGCAGCACCCGGGAAAAAACGCAGTAAGAGCACACTAACTCCACACAGAAAGACCCCGCAATCGACTCGGGGATCAAACCCAGAACCTTCTTGCTGTGAGGCAACAGTGCTAATCATCGGACCGCCGTCCGTGCCACCCTAACCCATCTTGCAGGGGTTTTCAACCGGTGGCAAATGTTGTAACGATAACTTTGGCAAATGTTGACCAACTTTCAAGTTCTTTCGCTGTTGAACTCAGAAATAAATTGGCATTAAAGTGGTCATTACATTGGCGACCACACCTTAAATGCGTAGCTACAGTACCTTGAAATGTTTATCACAAGCAATGATATTTTCATATGAATGATACATGACAGGGCGGCACGCTGGCGCAGTGGGACTTTCTGTGTGGAGTTTGCACGCTCTCCCCGTGGGTTTCCTCCGGGTGCTCCGCTTTCCTCCCACACTCCAAAGGCATGCGATATAGGTTTCATCTGTAATTGGCCCACGTAAGGTGTGGATGTGAGTGTGAGTGTGTGTGCCCTGCGGTGTGTTGGCGCCTGCCCAGGGCTGATCCCCGCCTCGCACCCGTAGTTCCTGAGCTAGACTCCAGTTGGGATTAAGCAGTTCGGAAAAAAAATGAATGAATGAATGATACATGACAACTTTAACATTTCAATTTATGACCATGTTGAAGTTACAGCAAATGTTCAAAATGCCCCCCTTTCTCAAGGACACAAGGCACAAAGTCGTGGACACTGCTGATCATTTGTGAACACCGCTGGTCAATCGTTTCATCAGTGATGCTTTGCTCCAGTCGATTTTTTACCATTTTTCAGTTTTCTTAAAACGATGACGTGTTTAACTCTATTGTGTGCATGCCTTAAGTACCTTAAATTCCTGACATAGCACAAGTGACAATGGTAACCATGACGACAATAATCAAAATAATGGCTGTGGGCCAACAACAAGCGGCGGGTGATGACACAGTGTTCTAGTGTGTACTAGGGGTGCAACGATTATTCGACGTTGTCGACAATAAAAATAGTCGCCGACGAATTTGATTGTCGATAAGTCGATAATTGTCGCCAGACGTATTTTTAAACAGAGTGAGACGTTTTCCTTCCTTTCTACCTGTGCAATACTACCGCTTTCCAATAGAGTGCACCAATACACCACACTCTGGTGAGATTCGCTCTTGCGCAATAGCATTCAGTGACAGCTAGAAGAATGGCCCTATGGCGTCACATCAACGCCAAAACTAGAGCGCGCAAAATGGCTTGCCGCAAAAATTTTGCGGGCGTAAATTTCAAAGTCGCGAGCGCAAATGTGAAACTCGAGAGCAGAAAATTAAGAATCGAGTGCGCGGTTGTGATAATATTGCGCGCAAACTGTATTTTTCATCTCTCGAATGTCTTTTTCCTCTCAATGTGTTAAATGTCCTCGCGCGCAAAGTAGATTACCGACGAGCGGCTTTTTTGCTCGAGTGAGATTTCTGCACGCGCGGTTTGAAAGGGGCGGGGTTTGGACAGTTTGGGGGCGGGGTTTAGCGGTTTCTGCCTGCGAATCCTATTGGCCGATGGCTCCTGGTTTTGTGATTGGCTTAAGAAAGTTCCTACAGAAAAACCAAAGATGTCGGAGGAAGAGGAACGGCGACGGGTCGGTTAAACGCAAGTTATAGTTTATCGACCTTATAATTATAATTTAATAGTTAGGTCTTATACGTTTAATAAGCACGCAAAACGGTAACGTAACCAACGCCTTTGTCACTCGCTCATAAATGTTGTAATGGTATGTTACCATTTTCTCAGTACCATCAGAAAACCAGGAGCCATCGTAAGGCTAGATAAGGCAAAGAAGAAACTTATTTATTAAAATATGCTTTTGAGTGAACTATCTTTCTTGTCTTTATTATTTACCACAAAATTTAAATAACCTCATACTAATGGAGCCATTTTATAATTATGCAGTTTATAATCCGATTAGTCGACTAATCGTTTTAATAGTCGATGACTAGTCCACTATCAAAATAGTCGTTAGTTGCAACCCTAGTGTGTACAGAGATTTTTTTTCAACCGAATGCTGGGCTTCTTTCACCAAGCATGTCAGTTTGTTTTTCTTGTAATTTCAGGTGTTAATGGGTCTCCTTAACGTCGGCCTGGTCTCCGTCTTCCTCTCCGACTCCCTCCTGAGCGGCTTCGCTACCGGAGCTTCTCTCACCATCCTCACCTCGCAGCTAAAATACCTGCTGGGCCTCAAGCTGCCCCGGGCCCAGGGCTGGGGCTCGCTCATCAAAACCTGGATCGGCCTGTTCCAGAACTTGCAGAACACCAAAATCTGTGACCTCATCACCAGCCTCCTGTGCCTGCTGGTTCTGGTGCCGACCAAAGAACTCAACGACCGGTTTAAGTCCAAACTCAAAGCCCCCATTCCCTTCGAGCTGTTTGTGGTCATCGTCGCCACTCTGGCGTCCCATTTCGGGCATTTTAAAGAGAAGTACGGATCTGAAGTGGCGGGCAACATCCCGACTGGCTTCATGCCTCCACAGCTCCCAGATTGGTCACTCGTCCCCAACATAGCGTTCGACGCCTTTTCCATAGCCCTCGTCGGCTTTGCGATCACAGTGTCTTTGTCGGAAATGTTTGCCAAGAAGCACGGCTACGCGGTGGACCCCAACCAGGAGATGTACGCCATCGGCTTCTGCAACATCTTCCCCTCCTTTTTCCGCTGCTTCACCACCAGTGCTGCCTTGACCAAGACGCTGGTGAAGGAGTCGACCGGCTGCCAGACGCAGCTCTCCAGCCTGGTCACCGCCCTGGTGCTGCTGCTGGTGCTGCTGGTGATCGCTCCTCTCTTCTACTCCTTACAGAAGTGAGTGCTTTTTGTTAAACTGTACACTATAAGGCAGAGACCTTCACTCCCGCGGGAGTACCGCGGGACCCAACGCACCGAGTGCGGCGCGGGACAAGATTTGATGGGTGAATGCGGGTGCGGGCGGTAAGGTCCTCATGTATGTATGTTTTTCAGGCGCAAGGTCGGAAGCTAATTCTCGCGTGGTTCATGTTCATCATTCCATTTAATTAAACTCAAATGAAACGAAACATATTTTTTCTTTTCCTGCGGGATTTTGCGGGCGGGAACGGGCAAAACTTGAATACTGCAGGCGGGAGCGGGAGAAAATAATAAATATTTTTGCGGGAGCGGGCGGGAGCGGAACAGAATCTTGCGGGAGCGGGCAGGAGCGGGACAGAATCTTGCGGGAGCGGGACGGAAAAATCCGTCCCGCGCAGGTCTTTACTATAAGGCTTTAGGAGTTGTCGGGCTTAAGGAACTCATTTCCAGTTGTCTTCCTCAATAGGGCTGTGCGATATGACGAAATAAAAAAGTGATTTCGGAATGATATCGGAATCAGACGATAAAAGTCTTCGGCGTCGGACCGATGCTTAGATTTGCCCGATATTTTATTACACATTTATCATACATCATAAAGGCGGTCCTTGTGCCCGGCATGTCCACAGTCCGAGGTGGGATTTGATACGGCACGGACCTTCTGTCTTAAAATGTATGGTGTAATTTTGTGCCAAAATTCTGAGCATGCAGTGAAATGTTCACGAGCAAAAAAATGTTGTCAAATTTGTCATTTCGAGCTCAACTCACGATTATTAAACTAAACTGTGTGTTTGCTTCACTTAGCGAATCTGAGCTCACACATGGGCCGTGTCCCGAGCCGCGTACTACCACACTTAATAGTATGGTAGGTAAGCTGCTCTTTTCATACTTTTCTAGTATGCATCTCAGGAAATAGCTGGGGTCGTAGCTTAATGGCTCTCTGTGCACTAAGTAGTGCACATGGAGTGTCACACGCGCCCTCTTTGAAGTGGTACACCACACAGTGTGGCAAGTGGCAGCTGTCCCAGTATTTTTTCATGGTTTGGGTGAGGGTTCGCAGTGGTCACCACAGCGCCATGAGGATGTAGACACAGAGAATACAGTGGAGTTACATCTGAGCCCACAGTGGAACTTTCGCAAGCAAAATCTTGTGTCGGTGTGCGTCTCAACTCTGCCCACACGCACACTCCAAACAAAGGCCACAGTTCGCCATACGGGCACCTAACTAGAGCGCTGAAACAGCCTTTTTACACTGTTAAATTGGGCGTTTGACCACAAGTCAGTAGAGTTTTCAGCGGGGTATACTGCGAGTATATTACAGCACCGCAAAACATGAATAAAACGGCATGTTTTACTGTCAGCTGCGTAAAAATATAGGCGAATTGTGGCACCTTTGCCATTTCATGTGTGCCACAAGGAATATATATTAGAGCTGGGCGATATGGCCTAAAAATAAAATCTCCGATTTTTTCACAATAAATTTTCGATTTTAATCGATTGTCTCCTCCCCTACTCAAAATCAAACTACAGATGTCAAATCAATGGTTCAAAACCACATGTCAGTTGTGGCAGAATAATACGGCACCTCCTCCTCCAGCTCTCTACCGATTCTTGACGTGTTTCATTATACAGTTGTGGCAAGTCAAATTCAGAAAAATATTTGCGGCTTGAAAGCACGTACTTCGGTTCAAAAACTTTTGGCATGTTCATGAATCCCGGCTTTTCCACAGTATGTATGGGCACCGTGTCTTTTGCAATATACATAGAGCCCTATTAAATCCGTTTAGTTTTTTCCTAAATTCCGTTTGATTTTTTTCCTGAATTCCGTTTTTTCCATATTTATTCTTCTGAATTCTGGGTTTTATATTATAATCATATTTATTCACCTAAAAAGTGTCTAATTATGGAGTGGGGGGGGTCACATTTAACCGCGCACTCGATTCTTAAATTTGTGTTGTCGAGTGTCAGATTTGCGCGCGAGACTGTGAAATTTACGCCCGCGAATTTTTTGCAGCAAGCCATTTTGCGCGCTCTTGTTTTGGCACTGATGGGATGCCATACTTTTCCCCTGTCGTTGCCATGTTGTTTGTGAATCTGCTACAGGGTTTGGGTGCGCCGCGCGAATTTACCCGTGTAGAACGATGCGTCGCATTAATTCCGCTCTTGGCGCCCGCGTGTAAAATAAGTAATAAAATCGATTTTCATAAAAATACATCGTCCTGAACTGTAAATTCGAATTAATCGATAAAATCGATATATCGCCCACCTCTAAGACTGAAATGAGCCCATCGCGATTCTTGTCGTCCCTACTAATGGGGTGTAACGATACCTCGATCTTGAATCGTTGCTTGAATCGATTTACATTGGTTCATTGATCATCGAGCCAGTAGCATTGATTCAAAATCAGACATGCATATTGTACCATCCTTCGCCAAGCAAGTGAGGCTCTTTATACAAAAGGTCTCTTTTTATTAAAAGAGAACATGGAAGATGTGAAAATGTCATGATATTTTAGCTACTTTTTGTGATTTGATGTAAATGGAATTGTTTTAAATCACTTCCGTTCGATGTATGGATAAAGACTGATGTATCGTTACACCCCTAGCGTTTTCAGCTATCACAGATTCCTACATCTAACGCTCCCTTCGCTTTCAGGTGCGTCCTGGCAGTGATCATCGTGGTGAATCTGCGTGGAGCGCTGATGAAATTCAGAGAGCTTCCCCGGATGTGGCGCGTGAACCGCGTGGACGCCATCGTCTGGGTGCTGACCGCTGCCGCTTCCGCTCTGGTCAACACCGAGCTGGGCCTGCTGGTTGGGTTGCTGCTGTCCGCCTTCTTCGTGCTGGGACGGACCCAAACCGCCCGGGCCTTCCCACTGGGCCAGGCAGGCGACGCCGACGTTTTTAAAGACGCGACGTCGTACCGGGGTCTCCGCACACATCCAGGAGTGGCCGTGTTCCGATACGAGGCGCCCATCTACTACGCCAACCAGAGCCTGTTTAAAAAATCGCTTTACCGCAACGCCGGCCTGGATCCGCTGGAGGAGAAAGCCAGACGCAAAAAGCTGGAGAAGCGAAGAAAAAACGGCGAGGAAACCGGGCCGGATTCTTCGGGGAGCCGAGGGATTTTAGAAGCGTCCGCTAACAGTTTCATCCCGCCGAGTCCGTCCTTCCACACGCTGGTCCTAGACTGCAGCGCGGTGAATTTCCTGGACACGGCCGGAGTCGGGGCTCTGAAGGAGGTGTATAAGGATTACAGGGAGTTGGGGGTGCGATTACTTTTAGCCCAGTGCAGTACGTCCGTGATGGACTCCCTGAGGAGAGGCGGTTATTACGACCCCAAGCAGGGCAGTCCTGAAATCGTTTTCCACACTGTGGGCGATGCCGTTTGTTACGCCAAAACGCTGCTGTCGCAGAACGGGGACCTCGAGACCGTTTGCTGACTTTAAACTATACCTTTACTTTCAAAAAGTGACATCTTAAAACCTTAGTGCCTTCCCAAAAATGATCATGAGTTTCTTAATATTTCTATGCACAGAGATCAGATCCCTGTTGGTAGGGCTGTGCGACTTGACGAAGTATATCGGATGACGAAAGTAAAGCGTCTATCATTTCATATGTGACCCTCCACGGCAAAACCAGTCGCTTGTCTCAAATTTTCATTATGATTATGATGTTTTCATGAAAGGGCATAAATCAAGCTTCAAAACGATACCTATATGGAATGAATCGGGCGACATATGACTGAGATATCAACATTCAAAGGAGTCGGGTTTCTCCTGTCACGCCAAGTGAGAAACGGAGAAATCTGCCTTTGAAGTTGATTATCGACGTAGCACTCACAGACGCTTGGTGCGGTCGCGGCTACGTTTGTATTTACGGTAGCCTACGCTGCATTCACAGCCACACGGATAGTCTACCTGCGTTAGGTTAACTGAACTCGGGAGACGAAGATGGATTCCTGAGAAATATCTTCACGCTAGTCAACCAGTGGATTTAGCGTAAATATTGAAGTAGAGCGGTCAAAACAGAAACTTTTAACATTCTGCTGGAATTGAATTCCTCACCTCAAGAAAGTCACGTTTTTAGGATGGAAAGGGTAAGTTTTTCAGCCAAATTTATTCACAACAGTACAGTATAGACCTTCCACTGTTTCAAAACACTAAAAACAAAAAATCCAAAATTTTACCCCACGCAACATCAACGGTCATTTATCTCGGAAACCTGCGTTGCGACAAGCGACTGGTTTTGCCGTGGAGGGTCACATATTAGATAAAAAACTTTTTTTCATGCTGTCGCAATATACACGGTTTGCAGTAGTCACCACGGCGCCACATGGATGTACGCACAGAATACTATGGCGTCATATTTATGCCTTAATTCTGAGCGTGCAGCGGAACTTTCACAAGCAAAATCTTGTGTCTGTGCTCACTCAGCTCAGATCTATGGAATGCCACAATGCACCTTAAAGACACCTTACTAGAGCGTCGTAAATTACGTCGCCTATTTTATAACGTAAAAAGTGCTGCTATAGTAGAGCGCTGCAAAAAATTGTGTTTTTAACAAATAAAACGCTGTAAAGTTTGTTTTACTGACAGTTACTTAGAAATATAGACAGATTGTGGATTCCAGACTGAGGAGAGGCGGTTATTACGACCCCAAGCAGGGCAGTCCCAAAATCAGCTTCCACACTGTGGGCGTTGTCGTCTGTTACCCGGACAAAACGCTGCTGTCGCAGAACGGGGTCCTCGAGACTGTTAATTTACACCTTTACTTTCAAAATGTTACGTCTTAAAACCTTAGTGCCTTACTAAAAATGATCATGAGTTTCTTAATATCGCTGAACACAGAGAACAGCTACCCGTTAGTAGCAAATAAAACGCTGTAAAAAGATAGTTTACCTGTCAATTACATAAAACTATAGACAAATTGTGGCACCTTTGGCGTTCCATATGAGCGCGCACAGTGTTTCGAGTGTACATGTAGACAGAGGTGAACGCGCACCGACGCGAGATTTTGTTTGCAAAAGTTCCACTGAATTTACATATAAGATACTACCGTATATTGTGATGGATATCGTTATCGGGATGAGGTTTTGTTCATATCGCACAGCCGTACCTGTTGGGTGTCTTTATATATGAAGAAATCTATTTTGTTTCTTTACCAAATCTACCAAGATTTACAATCGTAATTTTTTGTATTTCGTTACAAGCGGAACAGTGCAATCCACATTTCATCCGCCTTGTTTGTTCCCTTTACAAAATTGAGAAAACAGCATCAGAGGTCAGGATGAGGATTACTGCTGAGGACCAAAAAGAAATGAACTGTTATGAAATCTGATTTGTTTTTACACAGCACTGTGCTAAAGTCTTGAGCCACCCTTCATTTCTAGAGGCGTGAATCTTCACGTGGTCTCACGATTCGCTTCAGTTACGATTATCACGTCAACGCTGTGATTCAGTGCAGCACAGTTAGAGGTCAACCGATATTGTTTTTTTAGGGCCAGTATTGATACCTATTATTGTTAGTTAACGGGGCTGATAAGCGATATTTGGAACTGATAAGCAAAAAAATAAGAGAAAATCTTTGTCATAATCATTAATTTTACGAACACCAACACAAAACTTTATTTAAATAACTTTATTGTTTATAAATCCTTCAACTTTTAACATTGTTTTAATTTAACTTAATATTAAATAAAAATAATATTACAATAAACATTTTAGTGACGTTATAAAACTGTGAGAGTTAAGCGTTTTAGTATTCCAGATTAAGCAGCAGCAGCTGTGGTGAAGAAAGCAAAGCTGCTCAATGTGCTCTCCACTTGTAAGCTAGACCTCGTGTAAAATATAGCCAATCACAAACCGCCGTGGGCAGGACATTAAATGAAGCAGCGAGTCGAGACGGCAGTGGAGCCACAGTAGCGCACCTTGTAATTACTTGATATCGCCGGTGGTCAAAATTAATAATAATAAATAATAATAATACATTTTATTTGTAACGCACTTTTCATTAACAAAATCTCAAAGTGCTACATTAAAAACAGCAAAAATATCACAGTTACTAAATATAATATCTCAGCAATTGTATGCTTTCCTAAAAAAAATTAAAAAAAACCTCACAATTAATAAACTGATAAAATTAAACACTGATAACAATAATCGATAAAATGCCTAATATCGACTTCCGATAATCAGCCGACACTTAATCACAACGCAGCACACTTTCCTCAAAAGTGTCAAGGACACAGTATACATCATGTTCTAGCTCTTAGGGAAGAATGTCACACCCTGTAAACACCACAGCACAGCACACAGTCCACCACAACCACATGTGACCTCTGCATTTGACCCATCCCTGAAGGAGCAGTGGGCAGCTTTTTGGCAGCAGTGCTCGGGGACGGTACCTTCCACATGAGTACCTCAGTGGTACCTTTAACTGGTCCGGGACTTGAACCAGCGACCCTCGGATCACAGGGCCAACTCCCTAACCGTGCCAACTGGTGCATGCCTTAAGTTGGATGGCTGTGTTGTGCTTGAATGTTTCATACGCAGGTCACTGAGAGTCTTAACAAGCAAAACATTCCTCTAAAGCTGGTCAGGAACAGGGACTGAACTGGAACTGAGAGACAGAAACTTCAGGAGGCATTGAGAACTCCTGGAGTTTACGTTAAAAAGTCTGGTTCTTTAGATGCAAAATATGAAGATGTTATTGATGGCTCAAGACTTTTACACAGTTAACGTACTTTGCAGTGTTTTAACTGTGGGATTTTAACAATTCAGCGCTTTAAACTTTAAAACTATGTCTCTCAGGGTGTTTTTACTTTTGCTGGCCAAAAAAAAATGAAAGAATGAATGACTTGAATCAACTATTTTAGCCATGATATGATTTAATGTGATTTAAAATAATACTTGTCTGAATTTACAGGTTTTATGCCATTTCTCTGCTGTTAATGTTTCTAGAATATTCAGAACTGGCTGAAGATTGTTACTGGGCATTTTTTCAGAACAATAACCTCTTACACCTTGAATTTTGTCGATGAATTGAGAGCATTATGTCAACAAAAAAAAAAAAAAAAAAAAGAGAGCATTATGTTTTTAATAACCTCTTTGTGACGTAAACCGAGTGCCTCCCCTGTCATTTGTGCCTTTCCTACACGGTTGTGTGTGTTGAACATGTGTGTGTAAGAATAGCAGGTCGTAGTGTGACACTTGTTCACCTTCACGCCAAAGCCAACAAAGAAAAAGAGTTTACTGAACTTCTCCCACCGAGGGAGATTGTGCCTCGTCATCCCGACTCTTATTTTTGCGATTTCTGTAGGAAGTAGCTTTTTATTAAGCTTTATGAATAAAAATGTTTAATATGTTTGTTCTGCAGCATTTGTTACTTGCATTGAGATTAGTTTACTGAGATGGAGTGGAGTTTAGAAATGCTGTGTCTATTGATTTGTAGGTCTCGTTTTGACGGCGTGTGACGAAGGTCGTTTACGTCAATGGGCCTCTGTCCAAACACGCCTTTCCAAACTTGTGTCCAGGGGTCTACGCAGGATCAAACCGTCCTAGCAGCTCTAAACGAGGCGAGTCGCGTGTCGAGATGTATTCTTGGACTACTTTGTTTAAATATAATGAACGTATACCCATTTACTGAAGCATTTCTAGTCAAGTGTTAGTTGAGTAAAATGTAGACGTTCTGTTTATTTTGGCTTTAAATATATTTTCATATTTGATTAATAGGCTGTAGTTTGAGCAGAGCTATTTATTTTGTATTGATCATAATTGTTATTCGGGGGAATCTTTTGGTGTCCAGATTGTTTTTCTGAGATTATTCACTGTCTGTAGTAGAGGGTTGACCGATATGCAGTACCAATTGCTGATACCCATTATTACGAATCAAGTAGATTTTGAACCAATGTATGTCTCCTGTAAATATGAAAATTGCCATAATTTAACATATATTTAATTATTAGAACTTTTCATAATATCCTTAATTTACATGGAAAGTAGAGGAAGTACCGAGATCTGTGTTAGACTTCCAGTGCCTTCAGCCTTCAGGGTTAGGCTAAACTTGTGGGGCTGGTTTCTTGTTCATGGATTAAAGCCTAGTCTTGGACTAAGTTGTAATGCCAATGGATAATCCTCCACTGGGAAATTGGCCCGTAATGTCCAGCAAGTCAGCTGGACATTCTTCTAGACCACAAGAGTGGTGACTTCAGAGCCACAGTAGCACATTAATTTATTTTATCTGCATAAAATGTCCAAATCAATAAGCATATAAATGGTAATATCTGGTGCTGGCAATAAGCCAGGCCTGTAACTCCTTGTTTTATAAATACTTAATGACTGTAAAAGCTTTCGATTGCTACATTTATGATCGAATGAGAAGGATTTATAAGGTTTTCTATCTGTATATGTATTTTGCATTATTACAATCTGCATTGTAAACAAAAATAAAACAACATTTCTATCCACGTCATGTCTCTGCCTCATTCTTTGTTGTTGCCTTTAGGAAAGATCCTCATTAACTTGCGAAGGTTGAAGCTTCCAATTTGTGTGTATTAATTAATCAAATCCACAGCACAATAGGAAACTCGTCTCGCCCTCCGGTGCACTGCTGCCGTAGTTAAGTCTTGCACCATTTGTTCTTTTTTGCAGTCACGATAGCAATATGTAGATAAGCCAGCCTCCGTATCTCTGTGTCCTGTTGCTGCAAGAAAGCTGCTTTATCTCACCATGTGGGGCTCAGAATGCGAAAACAGCCTGGCTCAGGAGCCAAACCCCAACGGCTGACCAGCTATTAAACAACTCCACTTTATCTGCTCCTTAATTCATTTCTGACACTCCGAGAATGTCATCTTTACTCCTGCTGATACCTTTTTGGGGAGTTTTCCCTGATATAACCGGAACTGAATGTTCGGATGTTTTTCTGTTACCTGTAATTTGTACTAAAACTCATGTAACAAGTCATGTACCGAAAGAGAGAAATTAATTCTCTTGAGGATGGTTTCCTAAAACTGCTTCTTGTCTGAAGGTGCATTACGTAACGGTAGGGTGTTCGCCCCGTGATCAGAAGGTCGCAGGTTCGAATCCACGGCCGGTAATGTTACCACTGAGGTACTCATGAGCAAGGTACCGTCCCCAAGCACTGCTCCCCGGGCACTCGTTAGCTGCCCACTGCTCCTTCACGGATGGGTCAAATGCAGAGGTCACATTTGGTTGTGGTGCACTGTGTGCTGTGCTGTGTTCACAATGACACTCACGGTCACTTTACCCTGAAACTGCCACTAGAATGCAGCATTGTCATCCTTTTCACGCCTGCTTTACAAAGTCAAAGTAAACTTTGTCATCTCTGCTATATACTGTACAGATATACAGCGAGACGAGACGACGTGGCCCCAGTTTTAACAGTGCAAAGAACAAATAACGCACACAGAATAAAATATATAAATAAAAATGTACAAACTTTCTGAATAAAGTACAAACTTTATTCTAACACAAGTTTCTATTAATTTTGCAAGATTACAGGCAGAAGTCCTAGGAAAACTACTCAATATTGTTTATAGATAAAATAATGTTAAGTAATCGGCCTCCAAAATCTTAAAGGGTTCATTATATTTTACTTATATTATTTTATTGAATTTTTGCTTGACCTCTCTATCAGCATGAATATTCAAACGGAAAGGTTTGATGAAATATTGTTTTACAGATTTTTACAACACTAATGGTGTGGGCTTCATCTTATTTTGAAAATGTAAATAATAATGCAGCATCCTGCTAAAAACGTGTGTTTGCTGATCTGGAATCAGTCGCCATACGTCAACCACGTCTCGAAGTTGTAGTACACACGTTTGACCAGCAGATGGCGCTCGAGTCCGGTGTTTGGGACGTGGTTCTCAGCGGGCGCGTTTCCCAACACCACGGTTGATAACGTTTTGAAACGACGTGAGATAATTACGGGAAATCAAATCACACAACTCGGTCACGACGAATCCGTGGAACGAATTTTAAATAAAGTTTTCTTTTAATGGGACAGTAAATGTTCAGCCATTTAAAGGGAAAGAGCCACGATTTTCAACATGCGCTTTCCACGGAAACAAACAAAAAAACATTAATCTCAGCTCGATGTCTGGTTCTCCTTTGCTTGCTTTAATAAAAGCCAACGTAATTTGCTAGGTTTTGTATTTGTTTCAATATTTTACATTCTTACAATCTGGCATTTTAAAATGTAAAAAGTTTGTTTTTGTTGCTCACATAAAGAACGATCCATAACTTGCTACGGCTGAAACTTCTATATTTTGCCCATTAATTAATTCCACAGCTCAGTAGGAAACTCGTCTCCCATGGTGCACTGCTGCCGTAGTTTGCACTATTTCTCTTTTAGCAGGCGAGATGGAAATATATTGATAAATCAGCCTCAGCCTGTGTTCAATCTTCGTATCTCTGTGTCCCGTTGCTGCGTGAAATGTGAAATTTATCTCTCTACGTGGGTCTCTGAATGCAAAAACAGCCTGACTCAGGCCTCAAGCCCCACCGGCTGACCAGTTAGTAAACAAGTCCACTCTATCTGCTCCTTAATTCATTTCTGACACGCCAAGAATCCTTCATTGTGAACACTGCAGGCTGCTGGTGCTGATATCTCTTTGAAGTGATAACAATTTTTGACTAAAACGTCTTCAATCAGACGCGAACTGAGAGAAATAAACGTTGAAGTTGCATTACCGCAAAATGACCAGCAGAGGGCAGCGTTGTCACATTGAGAAGCCACTCCCGCATTGGCAACAGATGTTTTCTTAATGCTGTTGCACTTCATACTTGTGGTTAAAGTTTCATACGAGGCGTCCAAATATTTAGCAGTTATGTGGTGTTGGTGACAGCTATTCCACATTAGGAATGTTGACAGAGGGGGAGAAGTGTCATCTAGAAAGTTGGATGGCACTTTGGCTGCCTTCACATCTGTACTTCATAATGCCTTTAAACTGTCAGACCAATTTGTCACCAGTCAAGAAAAAACTGTCTTCTTTGCCCCACTGCATGAGAGAGTGGATTTCTCCAAGGCATTCAGCACAGCAATGACAGGTGTTTAGCAGGTGTCGAGATGAGGGGTAAACGCTAGGAGTGTAAATCACAAGTTTCATCACAATACGATACAATATTAGGTCAGTTCAGTTAACAACAATTCAGTGTCGATTGATAGCACAAAGTTTTGGACAATATGATTATTTGATTCAGGAACCACAAACACAATAACGTCCATTCATATCAAATCACAAAAAGCAAGTAAAATATCGTTTGACGTATTTGAATATAGTTTTAAATGAAAACCATGTTCTCTTTTGATTAAAAGACCTCCTGTTGAATATAACGAGATTCTACAATATGTATGCTGACTGATCGATGATTTCTACTTGGATTGATCCTATGCGTTGAATCAATGTATCAGTGTAGACTGATGTATCATTACACCCCTAGTAAAAGCAGGTAAAAGCTATGTCAGTATCTCCCTCTACCTCCATCTCACTCTTCCTCTTCAATCAGCCTGCTAATCAGTCTTATCTGAATTCAGACACAACATACTGTATAAGTGGCACAAATGTATTCAGTCTGTTTGTCAAAATGTAAGACCTCAAATCAGCATTCAGCAACCCTGCCAATGTGAGTAATTAAAACATTTCAGCGCCACTTCCACACTTTTGATCACACCGCAAAGTCTAAACTTTAGTTTTTCTGTCTGTCGAATCTACACTGCAGGAAGAGAGTTTCTAGAAATACCTTCAATTGCATGCTCATGACAGGTACATATCATTCAAACCTGAAGCCATTAGTCATGACTGGCACAAATTAAGCTCTAAATTCTGATGACGCCAAGAGAAACTGAAGCTGACACATAGTCTACGTCCAATGTACTTATGCAAATTAAGGAACAAAAAAAGGGTGCATCAAAGCCGCAGTGGTCTGGCGAGATGCAGATTAGATTGTGTCTTTAAAGTCTCCCCGCTGCATGTACATGTGACAGCTGCCGAGGCATATTATTTAGATCATTAATTGTGTGATAATTATATGACGGATATGTTACATGAGAAACTGGCAGCATTCATTATGGGGTGAGGAGACATATTTGCATGCATGCTGGCCATAAAAGTATTTTATTAGTTCTTATGCAATTGTAAATATGTTCAGATATAGTAAAAGTGAAATTGTTAACCTAAAATGCATTCCACTTTTATATGCATCATATCATTTACTGCTGCTATACCTTATAGCCACATTGACAAATTATTTTCAGCCACATTTTTGTGGACAGCATCACTGATGTGTTTATGTAATCTTATCTTTTTTTTTTTTTCACATTTTTATAGCAGCATTTTAGAGTAATAGAGTGTCAAAATTTTCTGTGCAGCCAAATGAATTTAGATTATTCCCAGATTTTAAATCCAATGAAGCAACTACATCAAAATGTCTCCAGCAGTGACCAGTATGTTCTTATGGGGCAGCTAATCCTGCGCTGATGTAATGACATTCATGAATTTCCATTGTCGCGTTGTGAAGTAATGGGATGTCAAATTTAGCTGTAAGGCTCAGTAAATTCGCCATCTAAACCCTTTTTATAAGCCTATTAAAATAATAAGGTCACATTATTCTCAGCCGATATATGTGCAATATATTTATACAGAGAAACTTGGCTTGTGCTGATGTGATGATATTTAAGCATCCAGAATAATGTCACATGAATGTCTGAATAGATGCTCAAATAAACATTAACATAAGTGCTCTGCATACATTTATTAGGCACAAGAAACAATACTGAAAGTAATTTTATATTACTGTGGAAAAATCTGAATTAATTCAGTTTTATAGTGGTTTTTGAAGTGTCTCCAAAGCAGTTGGTGGCGTAACAGTTGGGCATTTGCCCCGTGATCAGAAGGTCTCAGATTCGAATCCAAACCGGTAAAATTACCCCTAAGGTACTCATGAGCAAGGTACCGTCCCCAAGCACTGCTCCCCGAGCGGTGGCCATGTTAGCTACCCGCTGCTCCTTCACGGATGGGTCAAATGCAGAGGTCACATTTGGTTGTGGTGCACTGTGTGCTGTGCTGTGCTGTGGTGTGTTCACAATGACAAATAACCACTCACTTTCACAAGTATGTTTTTAAATGAGGAATAATTTGAAATCTCTCTTGCTTGGTATCAGAATATGAATAACACCTCATTACTCCAAACAGGAATATGAATATCTCATTAGTGCAGAGTTCTACTGAAACTGAATTAATGTCACGACAGGAATTTTAGGGGTTTTAAAAAGAGGAGTTACCCATCCTTCTTGCAAACTGATTTCTGCACTTTTACAGTGTATGTTGAAACTGACCTGGGTTGACCAATGCGTTTCTGTGTAGATGGTGTGAGAGCAGCTGACTGTGTTGGCCTCTACTGTAGGGCTGTATTTATGTTGCCTAAGGGACCAGTAAAAGATTCTTGTTTTAACAACTTGTTGTCATGTTCTCACTACTTTCCATCAGTCTTTACAGATCATTTCAGTGAAACTGTTTTGCTGTACAGAAAATGACCCACACTGGCCACAACCTTGGTGTGCAGTTAGATTTTACAGTCCTAATGTGTGTTTTGTGTTAGTCCTAATGACACCATCATCAATAGTCAGTTTTGACCAAAAACTCACAGAATCCCTCTTTCTGCTGCAACCCTGACGTTTTAAAGCCATGTTTGTGCAGAAGGATTATTATGAGAGAACACGGTGAAAGTAGGATGGGATTGTTGATGTGATTAATCTGGAAAATATTGTATTTTTAAAATGGAAATGATTCATAAAGCCAGGTTTGGTCCAAACTTCCAGCGCTGCCTCCAGAATAGGTGTTTATATGACTGGTTCATTCATTCATTCATTATCCAAACCGCTTAATCCCAACCGCGGTAAACCGGAGCCTATCCCGGGAACTACCGGCGCAAGGCGGGGACCAACCCTGAGCAGGCGCCAACACACTCACACACTCACCAGAGCCACCAATTAACCTATAGTGCATTCTTTTGGACTGTGGAAGGAAAACCGGCGCCTGGCGGAAACCCACGCAAACACGGGGAGAGCACGCAAACTCCACGCAGAAAAGCTGTTTCGCCACAGCAGCTGAGTTATGGAATCAAGGCAATCTTGTGCTCACACAAAACATCATTATACACCATGTTTGAGTCACTGAAAGGCTCAAATAAGGCGATGGCTGAGGAGAAAAACGGGAATCATGGGGATATATGGTTGGGTTTTTTTAAATGAGGTGGACAGTGAGATAAGGCACAAGGTTGGTGCTCTTAATAAAGTGGCCATTGATCATATATCAACATGGATCTAATTACTACACACAATGTCAGTGTCAGTGACCCTCCCTTCTCTCTCCCTCTCTCCCACTCTCTCTCTCTCTCTCTCTGAATGACAAAACACATGACAACAATCTCCTCTACCTCCCATTCTGCATTTATACACTCTTATATAAACTCCCTCATGGCTTCCAATCAATGTGCTCTGAAAAGAGATGGAGACGGGGGGAGGAAAATGGCCATTTTTTTTCCTCTTCCCGTTTGCTTTTAAATCTCAGCATGAAACCGGGATTGAAAAGAGGGTTCCATCTTGCGGCTTCATGCACGCCGGCGTTGCGGTCGTACGGCGTTTGCATTCAGGTTGGATTTTTTTCCCCCCGGTTCTGTTCGCATTGTGGTGCGACCGCTTTGTATTGGGGGCAAGTTTCAAAAGAAAGGGCGGCACGATAAGGGCAGGTGGTTGGCATCTCCATTCGTCTTCAGACGCATCTGCATAATCCACGCTCCAGTATTTCTCACTGTGTGGAGGCCCTCCATTTATATTCATGAAGCGCCGCCGCTGCTGATGCGTTCCATACAGTAGCTCGAAGGTGAGTCGTCTTCGCTCACGGCCTACGAAATGGGGTTGTGTGCATTGTGTGCTGAACCGAGATGGAAACAAAACAAATACAAGTCAACCAAACGCCGTGCCATGTTCTTCCTTTTCTTGGTGCGTCTTCCATCTTCCTTCCTTGTGGCAGAGGTCAACGCAACCCGGCACGCTTCGCGAGTTAGTTCTACTCAGACTGTTTAAGGAAACCGACTAGCTTACAAACTTACAATTCAATCATTAAAGCACATTTAAAATGAGTGAAAGTAAGAGTACCCAATCCTCTTGAACATAAACATATTTATTCACATGAGATGCTGGAGTAAAACAGGAAGCAGAGCCTCTTAATTAAACAGAACTTAAACTGGACATAATGGCCACAAAACAACAACAGAAAAGTCTTCCTCACACACCAAAATGGGTAAACATATTGACAAAATAAAAAGACAAAAGATGAAATAAGTGAATGATTATTATTTCAACATTCAAGTCGGATCTAGTAAGTGCAGATATTGCCCACTTTTAAAAAAGATGTCGTAAAATGGACACAAACTGTATCAAATTACACATTAATGGGTGAGTTTTGGGACGTTTCTTGTGTTAATTTGAACACGTTCACTTTTGACAGTGAAAGTGTCAAGAAAGGTAACACAAAAATGTGTAAACATTCTATTGGCCGATGGCTCCTGGTCTTGTGATTGACTGCACGCTACAGACAGTTTTTACAGAAAAACCAAAGATGACGGAGGAAGAGGAACGGCGGCAGGTAGATTAAACGCAAGTTATAGTTTATCGACCTTATAATCATAATTTAATAGTTAGGTCTTACACGTTTAATAAGCACGCAATCAATGGCTCCCCTTGCCCACTTGTCTGTCCCCAATTCAACATAAACACAGATGCAGTTACAGACTGCAGTGAGGCACATCATTGGGATGCTGAAGCAGGCGTTATAGCTCCATCATTACACACACACACACACACACACACACAAGACTGATGGCCCAGAATTAAACTTTAATAGTATCTGCATAATCATCCGTTACGTTTTGTGCTTTGTTGATCCTCTGATGGTATGTAAGGTTGACATACTTATCATATTAGTTGTAATCCTTAAACAGCCTGCAGACGAGTGTCAGAATACTACACAGGTAAACTGGGAAAATGGTAACATAGCATTGTAACATTTATGGGAAGACAAGGGAGCTTACATCTCACTGTTTGTATTTGTATTTGAAAACAATATGAAGTAACGCATAAAAATTGATGGGCTGCATCGTGATGCATCGAGATATTGAATCGAATCAAATCGAATCGAAGACCTGATAATCGTAATCGAATCGAATCGTGAGACCAGTGATGATTCACACCTGTAGTAAACATGTATAATATTAGCAACACACGTGCTGTCCTTGGTTACACATATTGTGTTGAATGCTGTGAACAAATGCACATGTTGTGTACGTTTTAAAACTACACATAACTATGTGTAAAAGATCTGACTTTGTCCAAAACAATTTTATTAAACATTAACACAAAATGTGTAAACTAAAGTGCTACATGTGGTTTGTGTAATTTTTCTAGACATTCATTCTAAGAGTGTAACAGCAGTGGAGAACTAGAGTGTGTGCAATACTTTGTGCAGATACAGTCAGTGAGTAAAATCAGTGATATGTACAGCAATGTTCAAGAATTGTGCAAATACTGTAGCAGCAGTCAAGAGAAGAGGATTACATTTTTCATCGTCTGGCATTAAATGTGTGCCAGATGATCAGCAGTTTGGAGTGACAATACTGGTCTGGTCTGTAAACATGAACATAAACATAATTCATAAACATTTTTCCTGAGAGTTTCAACAATTTAAGTTTTGCTGACTGCTGTTATAGGTGCGCAGTTCTGTGGAGTTCGGATGGTGAGCTTGTGAATGTATTTATATTTGCTTTCCTGCCTATTGACATTATTTCCTGGCGGGCAAAACACAGGGAATGACAGACAAGAGGACAAAACAAGACAGTGGCGACCTCCAGTGGCCGATCGGGGGAAAGTCCAGAGGGTTATTATTTGTCATTGGGAACACACCACAGCACAGCACACAGTGCACCACAACAAAATGTGACCTCTGCATTTGACCCATCCGTGAACGAGCAGTGGGCAGCTAACATGGACAGTGCCTGGGGAGCAGTGCTTGGGGCCGGTACCTTGCTCATGAGTACCTCAGTGGTAACTTTACCAGCCCTGGATTCAAACCTGCGACCTTCTGACCGCGGGGCCCTAACGTTACGCCAACAACTGCCCTATGTAGAGTAACTGCACTCATATGTATAGTATTTCTAACCTTTTAAGAAAGTGAGGCAGTGCAACTTGTATTTCATCACTTCTACATGAAACGATGTAAAAAAAAAACCTTAAGTACACAGACGTTTTTGAGATATTCCTTTAAAAATGTGACTCTCCATGGCAAAACCAGTTGCTTCTCTCAAATTTTCAAAATGACGTTGTTATGTTTTCATGAAAGGGCATTTGAAGTTGACTATCGCCGTAGCACTCACAGACGCTTGGTGCGGTCGCGGCTACGTTTGTATTCACAGCAGCCTACGCTGCATTCACAGCCACACGGATAGCCTACCCGCGTTAGGTTAACTGAACTCGGGAGACGAAGATGGATTCCGGAGAAATATCTTCATGCTAGTCAACCAGTGGATTTACCGTAAATATTGGAGTAGAGCAGTCAAAACAGAAACTTTTAACATTCTGCTGGAATTGAATTCCTCACCTCAAGAAAGTCACGTTTTTAGGATGGAAAGGGTAAGTTTTTCAGCAAAATTTATTCACAACAGTACAGTATAGACCTTCCACTGTTTCAAAACACTAAAAACAAAAAATCCAAAATTTTACCCCACGCAACATCAAACGTAGTTTTTCTCGGAAACCTCCATTGCGACAGGCAACTGGTTTCACCGTGCAGAGTCACATATCCATTTTGAGAATGAGTGCCCTATGTATTTGAGGATTATTAAGTAACTTGAAGATATGCTGTTAGGATTTCACAACGTTAGATCCCACCATATGTGTAATACACCACCAGTGCTGCTTTCATCCATTTATCCCATCAGTAAGGTCCAACTGATGAACTAGTTTTGATTGGCCAATGCCGGGTCATCGCTTCTCTCTCCCTATAGGGCCGGACCGCCATCTGCCTGCACATCTGAGGGTTGAATCTCAATCCATGCCCTCTCCCTCTCTCCCTCTCTCTATTTCCATCCTTCTCTATTGCCAGAAGCATTATGCCAAGTGCCCAGCTCTCACTGGGCCACTGGGGTCTCCAGCTGGCACGCCTGTGTCCTAGACCAGACTGGAGCAGCTGCTAAAAGACGGAAATGACGGGGATGAATGTGGAAATGTGGACATTTTTTAATTAGCTCGAATGAAGGGGAGAGAGTGCGCCTGAGGACGTGACGTGCCAGCGCCAGACTTGTTATATTGTCACTCTAAAACAGCACTAACTTTCAAATTCAATGTGTCATACCAAGCCGACTGGAGATGAGTGGATGTGAAAGAAAAATCTTTCAAGCGGAATTAGTCTAACAGTCGCTTTTTATTTCCAAAGAGCTGTCAGAGCTCCCAAACAAAAGAAGAAACAAATCTTTGTCTGCCTGTCGATGTAGTCTTTGTAATGAAGTCCTCAGTATTAGCATGTTAACTCGCTGTCAAGTTAAAAAAATAACAGATCTTGCTGTGCTGTTTTTTGCTGTTAATGTCAAAACCATCATGTTTTACGGAACTTACCATCTTTCCCTTTAAAGATTAGTGACAGAATATTGGCTCGGTCTCGTGTGTCTTGGAGCCTTATTAACTCATTTTGAAGAAACTTCTCTAAGATCAGGTTGAGCAGCAAGATGATGATGATGATGATATAATTTGTCCAAAAGCACACTGTCAGAACATATCTCTTTATGAGTTTGCTAAAAATCCAAATCAAACTCTTTCCGTATTTCGTACGGTATCAGTAAAGTTAAATGTGCTTTATTGGAGTGCTGGTGATTCAGTCGCACATATCTTCCTGGAAAAATCATTCAAGCGGATCCTCTAACGCCATGGTTTGGGCAATGGAGTGGTCAGTGACTAAAGAGCTCACAATGTTTTAGCCATTATCAGCTGTGTGAAGATGTTATGGGGCCACATGCTTGGCGGTAGTTTCTGGACATTTTATTATGACCAGGTTATTGCATTTACTGGCACTTGTGGAACAGTTTCCAAAGATGAACTGCTGCATAACATCTTCAAGATGATATTCATAAAATATATTAATACAGCCTCGCATGTTTTCTGTCCAAGCAGTTTAGCCATGTGGATGGGTCAGGAAGGTCCAGGCACATGGGATCTGTATTGTACACCAAAGACCTCATTTAGTACTCGGACATTTATATTTACATGGAATATGTTCTTTTTCAAAGTGACTGACGTCCTCAAATGCAGCTTCTCTAGAGCAACTTGGGATTGCTCAAAGGGGCAGTGGTGTGGTGCTGGTGGTTGGACACAAACAACCCGGCCTGACCTCATGACCTCTATTATCAGTGATGGATTTAGGTGCGGGAGAAATAAGCCAAGGTCGGCATCTCGTTGCAGGACGCACAGGGAATCGTTTTTCCATCACCCACTGGCTTGTCCCAAAATGGGACAAAAATAGATATATAAATCCTATTTATTGATAGTGTATAGTGTTAGATTTGTGTGTTTTTAAAAGTTATGATCATTTTTAAACAAAAGAAGAATTTTGTGCAGAACAGCAGAGGGAGGATCGAGGTTGGGAGGGGATGGAGCGCCAAAGCAGGGTTCATCCAGGGCACCAGACAGGCCGCTACCATCTATTAATTATTCATAATCGAGTATTCCACCATTTTATCATGATTCACCTCAGGACTTCACCCTGACCGGTCAGCAGAGGCTGTACTTGTCTTGTGTTTAGGGGTGTAATGATGATACATTGTTCTACATTACAACATTGATTCAATTTATGTCAATCAACAAGACCCAGAGCATCCATCCAAAATGAAAATCATACATATTATAACGTCCCTCGCCAAGCAAGTGCAGAGATGTCAGTGGGTTTCTTCACCTTTATTAAGCGTGATAACACAAGTTACTGTGGGCCGTAGCTCAGGAATATGTACACTACCAGTCAAAAGTTTGGACACGCCTTCCCATTCAATGTTTCTTCTTTATTTTCATTACTATTTACATTGTAGATTCTCACTAAAGGCATCAAAACTATGAATAAACTGTGTAAGGGCTATTTGACCAAGAAGGAGAGTGATGGAGTGCTGCGCCACATGGCCTGGCCTCCACAGTCACGTGACCAAACCCAATCAAGATGGTTTGGGATGAGGTGGACCGCAGAGTGAAGGCAAAAGGGCCAACAAGTGCTCAGCATCTCTGGGAACTCCTTCAAGACTGTTGGAAAACCGTTTCAGGTGACTACCTCACGAAGCTCATCGAGAGAATGCCAAGAGTGTGCAAAGCAGTGATCAAAGCAAAGGGTGGTTATTTTCAAGAATCTAAGATATAAAACATGTTTTGGGTTATTTCACACTTTTGTTTACTACATAATTCCATATGTGTTCATCCATAGTGCCTTCAGTGAGAATCTACAATGTAAATAGTCATGATAATGAAGAATAAAATATTGAATGGGAAGGTGTGTCCTCACAGTGCAAAATATCCTGGGTGTCAGCGTGGGTTTACTCTGGGTGCTCCGGTTTACTCCCACAGTGCAAAAGGATGCACTATAAGTTAATTGGCCAATTTAAATTGGCCCGGTGTGAATGTGTGTATGAGTGTATGAGTATGTGTGTGCCCTGCGGTGTGTTGGTGCCTGCCCAGGGTTGTTCCCTACCTTGTGCCTGTGAGTTCCCGGGATGTGTTCCGTTCTCCCCGCGACCCCAGTTGGGATTAAGCAGTTCAGATAATGAATGAATGAATGAACTTAGTTTGTTGGTATATATACAGTATATACATACACCTCCTTTATATACTCCTCCTGTGTATATATCTATATAGTATATATCTGCTAGTTGAGTGAGTTGTCTAAGCGTAGGGGGCGTTAGGTCAGGGGTAGCTTAACCCTAACGTTAACCAGCTGAGTTCGTATCTATATTGTTACTACACAGAATTGTTTTGATAACGGATATTTTTCTTACCTTAATAATCATCGATTTCACGCCAAACCTTCACCTCTATCCTACTGGCTCTGACCAACTTTATACCAAAGATGATGGATAGGCAGACGGACGTAATGGCGGCAAACATTTTCAGCGAATCAACAATCAGAGATGCACGACACAGATTGCCTGCAGCCAATGAATGCAGTGCTCTAGTTAGCAGTTTCAAGCCTACTTACGACTAGAGCTTGTTTCTAGTGATTCAGATATAATTTTCTTGTCTAGTCCAACCCAGTATATGAGTGAACAGATTTTTAAAAATATAATAATGGTTAGATTTGGCTTGAGTTTTCTTGCTTGAGCGGGAGAGTGTTAAATTGATGCTTAATGCGTGAGTGTCACGCTAGAAGCGTGAGAGTTGGCAACCCTGGCCACATGCCTTTACCTCTCCATTTTCACGCCTGACGATGCAACACACACTCTCACTATTCTACAGTCTTCCCACTGCCATGGTTCAAGGAAAGTCAGCTTTTTTCCAGATCCATTTGTACCTTCTTAAAGAAACACATTGGTATTTTTAGATCCGCAAAGGTCATCTCTGCATTTCTGCCAGAGATGAATAGTGACCTAATCAGACAGACAAGAAAATTGCCAGGTGTGATATATTTAGCACCTGCGTCACATATATTAGTCCACCTACGGTCAAAGTCAAAGCATCGCATCGCTTAAAATGCCGGGTGACTCAAGTGAGTGTCCGAGAGTCTGACAGTGGCCTGATGTACGGCGGCGTTATTTAGCCATACGCAGTGCCTCGCCAGTTCATCAGTGTCACATCCCGGGAAATGAATCAGTCACCTCAACAGGTGGTCGAAGTGGCAGCTCAGTGAAAGTGGGCCTGTGAAGAAGGCGTAAAAAGCAGTCAGTCACCTCTGGCTTTGATCCGCAAATAAGCACAAAATACACCGACTGCCTCGCTGCTCTAAAGGCACGGCAAAAATAATAGGATGACAAATTTCACATTCCATTCCCCCCAATAAGTCTGATTTGATCCGGGGAGGCGAAGCGTGATCCGTAAAAGCGGCCTTGGTGCAAGAAACCGCTGATTTGTTGTGAGTAGGCTCCTGTGTGTGTTGACGTGCATCTGTGCTAACATATAGCAAGTGAAGATCTGCTGGGAAGTCTAATTATTAACAATGTTTTCATGCGAAGACTCAAACTGCTACAGCAGAGGAATGAACATTTTAATAGAGGCGCTATTATAGTCAAGCTCAATTTGCTATAGAGCTGTAACATTTAGACAGGATCTGAAATGTCACGCCATCTGCTTTATCGTACAGTGCTTTCAGGGAATAATCTTGATGCGTGTTCTACAGGATTGTTCTCCATTTAAATTAAATATTTGCACATACCGCTATCTTTATTCTTATGCACACAGCCCCCCTCTTTATTAAGAACGTATCTTGGCCTGCATTCCTGGCCACATAATTATGAAATAATCTAAATTCTACGGGAATTTGTACGTAGGGCTGAAATGAAAGTATGAGATGATTCTGTCGACAGCAGATATCCTACTGGTAGCTGGGCAGTTTTAGACTCACATGACTTTTTTGTACAAATCATTATCAGTAATGGAAGAGACAACAAATCTATAAATACCCATCCAAGATTTTTTATATACGAGTGCAGGATGTAGTGAAACGCACCGTGATTTTTTCAAGACTGAGCAAATTTAACAGAACAGGTTCAATAAAAAACATTAAAGGATTAAAGTCAACTCTTTATAGTAAAAGATCAACTCTAACTGCATTTCAACATGGTGTTCCTAATAAAATGACAACTGTGAGTGCATGTACAAATCTTTTCCTATGTTGTCCCTATGGGAGTCTATGAGGTAATATTTCACTCCTGTCTCATCTCATTAACAAAAACAACTGTCTTTATTATCAAAGATCTATTTTTAGCTTGTCAATATCACGTCTTACTCATGGGAAAAAGGTTGCTGACGAACACTGCTCATCATACTGTTTTGTTAATATTAAGTCTGTCCAACAGAAATCGGAAAAAACTCTAAGACCACTTCCTATAACAAACTGTTATCTGAGCGAATGAAGAGGAATCAAGGTGTGTTGTTGAGGGCTCTTGAGCAAATGGTTTTATAGCCTGAGCACACAGAGAAATGATGGTTATTGCAATACTCCTGGTTATTGCCCTTGATCAAATGCTCTTTGATATTTTTATGACAATGAGAATTAATAAGCGGTTGTAAGGGTGTCCAAGGTCAGTTTTAAGTTTTCACAATGCAGCCACTTATAGCTGACTGTAATGTTCCTCTTGATATTTGATTTAAACTTTAACCGTGTCACAGTGAGTCAGGTTTGGCAGAAGCTGTAAAGGTGACCTTTGTACAAACCTCTTAAGGAAATTACACGTGTATTGCACTTGTAGTGTACCGGAAAATATGCATCTGAAGTGAGCTGGACACCTGTGATATTGCAATGTTCTATGAGGCAGACAGAATTGCAGTCTGCCCTCAGTGCAGCACAGCTTAACCCTGTGACTCCCACATGAGTTTGTTCCATTATTTGGGGCAGCAGGCTAGCACATTATGTACGTCTGCATTTTTGGGTGTCTTCCCTTTTCTTTTCTGTGTTTTATGTTTTACTAATTTATCCAAATCTTTTAAAGTTTTCTAATAATTATCTTTTTTGCTTGTGAAAGATAATCTTGAGGGTTTGAATAGAAAGATGCATCTAAAAGACAAAGAATACAAGTGGCTTAGACAATTTTAAGTAAAGTCATGCATATAGCATGGATTTCACTGCTTCTTTAAACACAGCATGAGGAATAACAAGGCATTAGAGTTGGAGAATGCCAAACACAGCAGGACCGCAAAGTCTCGCCAAAGGCAAATGATGGCAAAGCCAGCCCAAAGCATAAGTGGAGCTGTACAAAGATATTATGCATACAGATATGATATCAGAAATCCAAGCACATGCTTTACGACATCTAGTAGATGTTTAACAAATAATTTGTCCTTAAATAGTTGAACTAAATACTGTTAAAACAATGAGGGAATTTGCAATAAAGAACTCAACAGCAAATAGATGTTAGTATTCTGACTGCATGGCATTATTAAGCTACATTATAAAAGGTCTGCAACACTCTGTATCAATTTAGAAAAACTGAAGGCACAAAAAGGAACAAAATATCATAACCCACAATCCATATTAAGACAGAGCATTTCAACCAAAAAATGCCCAACTGACCTGACACACATGATCACCTCATCATTTTTCTAGCAGACAAAAAAAACCTTCACCTGCTCAATGCCAGGTCCTAACCTTCGGTGCTTGGTGTAAATTGGCTGGTGTTGGTTATTATGTGTCTCGTTAAAGCACAAATGAAAAGTCAACAGAGTGCTAATTAACTGCCTTCTCAAACCAGACTCATTACTGCAGTTCAACAGAGACATGAATAAAGTGACTCTCCATTAGACCCATCTCACACCTCGTCTCCTCCTACTCCCTCTCTCCACTCATCAGGGAGCCAGTAAACCAACAGCTGCATGACTCCAAAAATCACGGCAATTCCATGCACCAGAGAATCTCCCACCAGGGATGCCTAAAGGAAGTTTGTTAGAATGTGTCTAAAAATCTCTAAGCATCCACTGGTCTGCGTTATGGCAGTGAGTCTATAAAAGTTTATCAGCATGGCAAACTGCAACAGTACACACAGGGGAACAAAACATTTTAAATATTTATGACATCTTTCATTAAGGTTGAGGAATTAAGGTGTATATTCCGCCATATATCAAAACAGGTTACAGATCCAAAGTCTTGAAGAAAACATGCACTTATCTTATTCATTTGTCATTGGAAGTCAGTTCTCTTTACCAAAAGTGTTGACATATGCAATGCAATAAATCTCAAATCTCATATGAAGTGTTTTTGACACCCACACCCAAACAAGTAGAGTTAAGGTCATATGAGGGCTTTCATGTCAATACATTTCAATGTACATAAGACATCTTATGTGGTGATATGCCATAGTCCTGGCATATATTTGAATAAATCCTAAACCACAGAATTGCAGTAGTTTTGGCATTTTTTAATGTTTCATCCTCACTGTGTGCAATTAAATGATTTTTAGATCACTGATGGAATGAATCCTGGAATCAACTGAGGAGATTAATTCATAATCTATATTAACAATTATTTATATAATCAATTTTCAGCAAAGTAACTTTCCAGTAACTTATTGTTATCTAAATATGATGGTATTTAAAACTGCATTTTCATCTAGATTTCCTATGTGAGGCCAAAAAAGACTAAAGAACTATTATTTTGGGGCAACACATGCTGTGTACTTATAGATTTTGCTGTGTGTAAATAAGGACAGAGTACAAAATGTTCAGTTTTACCACTGAGAAGAAAAGAGAGAGGAAACAAACAAATACATATAAACCAGCGAGCGTAGAGGAATTGACTCTGCATCATGCCAGTTTAGCAGCTTGGAATGGTTTCCGTGACAACCGGGGTTCGATTCTGAGGGTGGTGATGGTGGTGGGGCGAGGAGGTGTGACAAAAAGAAAAAAGAAAAACGTCCATCAGGAGAAAAGTGGCGAGGAAGAAAGTGATAAGATCGGTTGAGGTATTCAGCAGGCGTGAGCAGGTCTTCTGTCTCATAATGGCCTTTAATGGATCTGGGCAGAAGGAGATTTGAAAGCAACAGGACGTCAAACCTTACCTTTTCCGGGCGCCTTCCTTCTCCATCGCCTACCACCTGCTGTGCAAAGATGATGCTATTATTCAGACATGATCCCAATCCGTGTATCATTCATTCATTCATTAATTTTTTTTTCTTCAATATTGCTTTCCCACATCAAAGTGAAAGAAAAAAACTAATGAGTCGTTTTCCGAAGTCACCTTTTTGCACTAAAAACCCACTCATTTTTTTTTTTCATCAAACGTAAATACGTGACCCGGAAGTAACAGTTACACGGAGATCGCAAAAAAAAAAAATCACAAATGAAGAAGTCTAAGCTTCATACAACCAAAAAACAAATCATTTTTTAAAATAAGCAATAAAAAAGCATTTAGTAACGCAATGACAGTAAAGTATTAGTTTTTGCTGTAACAATGTAAGCATTACTAATCGATTTTTTATGTTCAGTAATATCCGTTACATAATCCAGTAACGAGTGTTACAACACAATTTTAACCTGAAATTTAATACTGTTTTTGTTTTTATTAAACTCCGCGAAACCTTTAGCACAAGGTTTCCTACATACTGCAGGTTTACAATCATTATACTGCCCCGCATCGCCCTCCACTGGATGTAGAATGAACTGCAGTAAACTACATTTTAGCATTTTAGAACAAAAAGTCAAACTTCCACAGTTATTTTACTGGAGGTAACTCAAGAGTAAGGCAGGAGTCGTGTAACACATTACAATCCAGAGACAGTAATATTGTAATATAACGAATTACTTTGAAATGACAGTAACTAGTAACCTATAATTTATTACTTTTTTTTTTTACATACGTAACTTTCCCAACACTGGAAATCAATATTGCAAAAACTTGGGAGGGGGGGGTTGGTTTGTTTGTTTTTTTGCAATATTGATTGATCGACTGATACATGGATTTACTAGTGGGTTTTTTTCGTCTTGGAAATTAATATGTAACAATACAACACATTTTTAATGCAAAAAAGAATGAACGAATGCTACACTGATTCAGAGGTGAATAGGGCACCTGCAGCAGTTTGCAGTGCCTCTGTGGTGGGAGAAGCAGCGTGATTCATCGCCGCGCACAGCGAATGTTGATATCTGGCTTTTCCAGAAGCTTGACGCCGTCGCCACGCAATCAAGACAGCATTCCCCGAAAAAGCCTCTCTCTCATATCAGCTGGGGATTTTTTTTCACGCGTCGCTGCAGGATCTGGGGGATTGACCATCGAGCCCCCCAAGAGTCCGCCAACGTGGGCTGACTCCCACGCAAATCAACAGTGAGAAGGTGTGTGAGTGTTTGTGTGGCGGAGTCTCATTCATTCATTACCTCTCTCTACGGTAATCAATTCTTCCTGCTCAGAATGTCAGGAGGCTTTACTGCTCACAGCACAAAGGAAGTTGTTAATTAAATCATGGCTGTCATTTCTTTCTCACTCTACCTTTTAAAAGAGACTGGGTGAAGTGAATCCGTGAATGCAGCATACAATCAATTTTAATGTTAAATGAGGTGAGGAAAATCGCATCACGGATTGTCTTCAGTTTATTGTGACAGATAAAAGTGGGAAAAAACATTTTTAGTTTTTCTGTTATTAAATGTAAAGTTGAAAAGTGAATATGTATCTGAAACCTGTATATATCTGAGTGTCATTCATTCATTTTCATATTAAAACCAAAAAACAAACCCCAAAAAGCATGTGTTTTTAATAATATTTGTGTCCAAAGGCAAAATAAAGGAGTCAATAGTGAGTCTCTTCTGATTTCCCATTTTGTGTTCAAATGAGAAATGGGGGATAAAAACAAAATACACACTTAGATTCCTTTCTTTTCATCAAACACAATTATTGTAACCCAGAAGTGACCGTTACTTGCAAAAGGGTGTAAAAACTGTGAGCCAAACCCTCATACTATCAATGAACAAGGCTATCCCTTCTTATGGGTGGTAAAAAGAGCATTATATACATTTGTTCATCAACCATTTGAGCCCAAATGGGAAATTTCGACTTTGAATAAATCACTTTTTTTTTTTAATGTAAAAAATGAATGAAACACAAATGAAATGGTAAACAGATTGCTTCGGACCATTCAGCTGCTCAGTTTTAACCTTTTTTGATGATATTCTAGTATACGTTTGCCTTGCCTCAGAGATGACTATCAAGTATGATCATATTTGTTGGAATACACTTACTCATGGAGCTTGGGTCAGCATGAAAGCATATGAAGACTGTCAAATCTTGTTTCCGACTTTATTCATCGAATACCACGCTCCAGGACCTCTTATTTCATGGCATGCCAAGCTCTCGCTGTGCACGGTTTTATGCATAGCATGCATCACTCGTAATCTAAAAAACAGCCACATATCCCTGCCAGGAATGTGTAATTGAACTTCAGAAATAAAAAAAAATTCCACGTCAGCATTACTATCTGTTAGCATTTCCACTATACTGTATACACAGTGTTGGAGATGCCACTTTTTAAGCTACATACTACTTATGATTGAAAGTAGCTGAGTTACACTCAGGCTACAGTTTTAATATTAAAAAGTAGTTATCCAAGATCTTAAAAGTATTTTGACTGCATTGTCTATATCACAATAAGATTTAAATAAGAGACAGAGAGTGTTTTGATTTTTGAAGTTACACACAAATGTGCAAGTTCTCTCCGTTTTTCCAGTCAGTGTCATGCATTTTGATAAACATGGCCATGGATTCTTGTTTCCACCTTAGCCAAGGTGGATCTCATTCTCCAGCATAAAGAGCATTCTGTGAATTCAGTACCAATCAGAAACACCTGTTAGTTAAAAATACTTTCTTTTAAAAGAGAGAAAAAGAACCTTTTAATTAAATTGCAAAATTAAAATTCAATAGCCTACAAAATTCAAAATGTAGAAAAAGACATTATATATTTTTTTTATAAAGCAAATTAACATGAAGGCTTACCTTTTTAATTAAATTACAACATTATAAAAATGAAAAAGTAACCTTTTTCATTATATTCTTGTCACGGTGCGGCTGGAGACGTTAGTGAGGACGCACTTGAACAGTGAACAAAACAGTTTATTTGAAGAGGAAGCAGTGTAAAAAAGGCAAACAGGCAAGGAAAACTCAAGTCCAAAGACACATTTTGTTAAAGCTCAGGTAATGCATACATGATGCTGGGCCTGCCACTAGGCACATTACTGTTCTTTGATGGTCTGATGATGTGTGAAGACCATACTTGTGCAGTCTCATCCAAGTCATCCTTGAAGAGAAAAAAGCATTTTTACACTTTTATCACCATCACCTTTTCCACTTTCACCAACATGTTTATGATGAATCAGTAACTATATTAATGAAAATGAAACCAGTTGAATGTGTACTAGTCTCTTATTTGGCTTTGAAAATAGCACACTGTTTAAACAAAAACACAGTTAATTTACGCAGTATGACTTGGTTTTGTAAAGTAGGGTCACGTAGAGATTATTGATTACTTATTAAGGTCTAACCCTTTTTAACAGGCTATCTACGAACTTGTTCCACCACTGACTTGTACCTAAAACCAACATCTAAAACAATTTTATCGTAAAAAGGAGGCCATCATCTCACGGATTAGCCCCATACAACAGAACTGCACGAGGCTTTTGCCCAAGAAACCCCCATCAAACAGGCCGTTATCCTTGAGGTCGGACAATAACGCTATCCAAAACTCTGTGCACTCCTTGCGCAGACATCCCCACCAGGTTTCTATCCTTTGATTAGCTGTACTCACCCCCTCCACATAGCTGTCTATACTTTGAGGTTGGTTAGGCCGAAGCAGACGTTGAAAGTCCCGCACGAGTGCGTTCTCTGTACCAAGGTCCCCTCTTACAACTTGAGGACATCCTTTTAGATGCTGCACAACTTCAACATAATAACCCCCGATTACCTTGGGATCGCTGCTGGTGGTACAGGCGTTCAGCCAGATCATTTTCCTGGAAAACAATCGATGCAGCCATTGATAGAAATGCCAAATGGTTTCAGCTTACCGTAAGAGTCAGCACGCCAAATGAAATTTGCCCCTTTTGAGAAATAATTGCGTCTATGTAGACATCTCCTTTTCCACAGTGCAACCTCTTTTGGATCCAGTTCTTTGACAATTAAACGCACATCTTTTCTCACGAGCAATCCGTTTTCTCTGCATTTATAATACATCCATCTATATCCATGCAATTGTCCAGAGAGTAATTGTTCTCGAATGAAATCAGTCGTATCCTGCAGATTATAATAATTCTTTCTTTTGGAGAGCCCTCTCATTCGAAGAATTCGCTTCAGTTTACTCTCGCTAATGACATACCCATGCTTATCATTAAGTAGCAGAACAATATCTGCATATTTAATGCCAAGTTCAAAGTAAAGTTTGATAAGTTGATCCATGCCGTCACGCTGCAGCAAACAGCAAGTGAGCCAGTAGTACTATTGCAACAGTATGGGAACGCAAAAGTTATTGCGAGGGACCGCAAAACTATTAAATTTTTTTTCCCATCCTAAATTTTTTTCCCACCCTGACCTTTAAGGGGATCCGTAAAACTAGTGCTCGACCCAATCCCAAAACTGAAAGTAACGAGCAACAGCTGAACGGAATAATAAGTGAGGGTTTGCTTTAAACAGATCCTAACCTACTAGGCAGGAAGCAGGAAGTGAGACCCTAACCCTAACCGAAGACACAGGAGGAGTATACCCTCAGGTCAGAACTCCGGTGATCGTGGGCCGTGACAATTCTAAGCTTTTACAAAGAGAAATAGCACAAATGATAACTTACAAAATAAACTTTAAAGAAGAATATGACCTTTTCACAATACTCTATTTTATCTGAGATGTGCTAGTAGGTGGTGATGTGGTAGGGAGCATGTTATTGGATGTTAATGAGGATTGCAGCTCTGTGACTCGTGCTGATAGGGAGCATATGGGAGGAGGCACCTTCACTTCTCTTTCACAGCACAGACGCACCAGTGGTCGCCACAAGGCCCAAATTCTCAGTGCTCTCATGCAGACAGCTCCAGCTGAGAAGTGACGAGGCCCGGCAGACGTCTACCAACACTGGAAATGCAGCCAAAAATGACACCTTAGGTCTGGGTTCAAGAAGAGTTAAGATTCTTTGTCACATACGTAGTTATACTAGTGTAACACATAGAGGAATTCACCCTAATTTATTTCTAAGACTCTAAGGATAAAGATTAACATGAAAACCTATCAGAATTTACATTTCAATGTGTCAATCTTATCAGTTGACATTTAAATGCATATTGTTTGAATCCTGCTAGATGAGTTAGCTCATTCATTTTAACTTCATGTCAAATACAAAGTGTATTTCCTCATTATCAACGCCGGATATAACACTAGATTTTCCAATATTTACACATACATCAATGCCACTGCCACAGCAGCAGTCTGTACTCCAGCCTACGCAGAACATCGCTCAGCCCAAATAACTTAATTAGACGTTTCATCAGACAGGAAGAAAGACATATTATGACCAAGTTTAGGCTGTGAATACAAGCTGTATCCCAGTAGCTACAATACACAACAAAAACAGTCTTTGTATTTATTGAACATGCAGTACTTTGATATGTTTAAGTCTCTTCAACAGGATAATAGATCATATCTGTGGTAAATGATTCCCTATCAGTTTTATGGCTGGAATACAGGATATGAACATTAGAACTGTATTATGTTAGACAACAACCTTACAAAATTGCTGGAAAATTGAGTTTCAGACAGTATAAAATTGACAGACATTTGCCAGTGTGCCAAGACACACAAGCTATTTCAAATCTGATGCTAATGTACTAATATGATACAATTTTAGTCGCAAAAGCACGAGGTAAGCTAAAATAATTTTGGGACAACCGAAGTCCCGAACCAGTGCACTGTGTGCTGTGCTGTGCTGTGTTCACAATGACAAATAATCACTCACTTAAATTCAGTTAAACAGTGTTTATTCATGTTGCTGCCCTTTTTAACTAAAATGACCTTTACTGTCCAAAGTTGGACTTTTCCAGGCCTTGCTGTAACCTACATAATAGGGACAGCAGTGTATTGACATTAATCTCTGCTAACCACCTATTGATTCAACTTGACACCTGATGTTTGATCAATGTCCAGCAGTATGAACACAGCCAGGGGCTATAAAGAAACAGACCACTCTGTTTCCCCGGTCTGGCAAACACTTAACCGTAGTGCAGTGACAGCCATATCATTCTTTTTTAAAATGCCTCATTTGAAGGCTTTGAGCCCAGTCTCTCATTCTCTCTCTCTCTTTTTCTCTCTCTCTCTTTCTCTCATTTCATTTAGTTTCAGTAAAAGATTTAGCTCAGTGCATCCTGGAAAATCGTTTGCATGCAAATGTTATTCCTAAACTCAGTAGTGACTCTTTATGGTACCATAAATCAATTTATCTTAATTAACTACTGATTGTGAAGCATAATGCTTTCAGCAGAGGACCCATAACCTTAAACTAGCCTCTTTAATGACCAATATTAGCAATACGCTAAAATATAGATTTCCAGGAAAGAACAGTTCGAGGTAATGTTGTTGCTAAAGTGCGTCCCAAAGTCAAGAGAGCCAGAAATAGAATGATATCGCCTCAATCTGGTAGCTGAGCCCCTTGAGTGGTACGCAACCATCCGAAAGAAACCGAGGACTGCCTGTATCACTGCAAACAGATGTTTGGAAAACAAAAAAATACAGTCAGAAATCAAACAAAGATGCCATTCTCATTTTTAAAGAGGCATAAGAAAAGCCACAGGGTTTACCTGAAAGCATTCATCAAAACGCAACATCCAAGATGGATTGCATTTTTTTCTTGCCCTGAATGCTCCTTTTTAAACCTAATCCAAGCTATTGTGCCCATGTCATTTCATGGAGGCAGATTAGTGAGTCGCAGTGTTCCATCCTAAGTCCATCTGACGTCTGTTTTTCTGGGAAAAGCGGGCGATTGCTCTTCCCCTCGTAAAAGAAATCTCCCAAAAGGGGCTTATACATGGCTGGTTTCCCTTGATGAACGTAATTTTGCGAGGAGAGGACGTTGTTGAGTGTTGACATCTGTCAACACTTGATATGAGAGCCATGTTGTCTTTTCCAACATCACCACCCATACAACAATTGCAGACCTTTCTCACGATAAAAAATGTGTCCTCTAGGAATGCAATATGATTGATGTAGTTTGCTCATCCAGCTGGTGAGGTCCATTTGAGAGGCACTTAAATTGTGGATAGAGTAATGATTCCTGTTATATGATATAAGCACAGGCTTCTGCTCCTTATTATTAAAATTATTAGGAAGAAATTTCTTAAAACCCACTCATGCAGTTTTCTAAGAGGTTCTAACATTCACCAATGTGTTATGTGAGATTTGTTCTAAAGTAAGAAGACACACATTTTGTTGCATGTTAATTTGTGCAAATCATTATAAGTGAATATAAGTGAGTGATTATTTGTCATTGTGAACATACCACACTGCACCACTGAACACCACAGCACACAGTACACCACAATGAAAGGATTAGGGAGCGTCCGGGCAGCAGTGCTTGGGAACAGTACCTTGCACATGAGTACCTCTGTGGCACCTTTCCTGGGCAGGGACTTGAACCGGCGACCCTCTGATCACGGGCCAACTCCCTAACGGTTATGCTAACAACTGCCCCAGAGAATGTTTTTAAGGGAACATAATATGAACACGCTCAGGGAACGTATGAACATTTTTTAAAACAGAATTTCAAAAATAACTGACAAAATTACTTTGATCAAAGGTTCTAAATATCAGTTTTGATTAAGTGCCCAGACCAAAGTAAAAATCTCCCTCAATGAAGAACTCACATTGCGAAAAGCATGCTTTTAAAGGAGTGGTCACAGAATCACAGCGTTCTCACTTCACTGCACTCTCCAGCTGTGTGTCATGTGCCACGGAGGAGAATGGAGTGTGAAAGTTGAGTCACGCTGGACGAGCGCTGTGCCTTTGGCCTAAGCATTCATGCTTAAGAAATCCCTGTGGAGTCAGAAGAGGGGATCAAGACCTCTGGTGCTGATGAGATCACAACAACTGGCTACTTGTTATTAGAGGTCATATGCTTGACGTTCACACGTCCCCAAAGGCACACAGGAGTCTAATCTGGGCTGCATGGGGCGACTCGCTAGAAACCAGCGTTGGGGAAGCTATTGTTCAATGGTAGCTTTTCAATTAATAGTAGCAAAGCTACAGCCAACCATCTGTTTTGATATAGCAGTTAGCTACTTTTTCTGTCTGTAGCTTGTAGTGTAGCTAACTGCTATATTACAACAGTAGCTTGGCTGAAGTAATTCCATCCAGTAATAACTAAATATTTATGCAGTAGGATACTCAAAATGAAAAGAAAAACAAAGCTAATTTGAAACATTTGCTAAGTTACAGCCTAGTTACTGTTTTAATAAACAGTTAGCTACTTTTTCTCTGTAGCTTGTAGTGTAGCTACATTCTATATTAAAACAGAAGCTAGGCCTGAGCTGTTTCGTCCAGTAATAACTAAATATTTAAGTGGCAAGACACTCATTTTTTAATATTCTCTAGGTTACAGCCAAACAACAGTTTTAATGTCAGTTAGCTACTTTTTGTCAGTAGCTTGTAGTGTATCTACTGTAGCTACTATATTAAAACAGTAGCTACAGTCAAGCTATAGTTAAGTGCACAACAATGTACAGAAAATATAGCTAACTAAATTGGAGCTATTTAATGACCACAGATTCTTGCTTCCATCAGTGCCAAGGTGGACTCCATCCTCTGACTCATTAAGAGTTAGCTACTGAAACAGTAGTTAAGTTGGTAGTTGCTACTCCCCAATACTAGCAGAGACAGTCCGGATGCAGTGACCTTCTTCTTCCCCCCGTGGAGTTTTGACACCTTCTCAGGTCGCTCCTTGCTCTGCTGTCACGGCAACAGAACACGTCTGGCTCACAGCATCGTCTCGTCTCAATCCGACTGCCCCAAGCTCTGCAAGTTCCTGTCCAGTGGATCCACTTTTTCTGGATGTCATGAACTAACCCAGGTACTACCCATCACAACACCTGGACCACATCTCATTTCCAAGCAACTGATCTTAAGAAGACATTTGTTCTAAAAACCCACTTACGCAAGATTCTGGCATTCACCAGTGTTTTCTTACTGAGGATTTGTTCTTCAGTTGACAAGAGTTCATCATTATAAGAACAAACTTGTGTTTAGTGCTTTTCTTAGTAACTTTTTGAAGAACAAGAAGCTTCCTTAAGAAGTTTTAAGAATGATGCCCAAACTTCTTTCATTTAATTCACCCTAATGAAATAATTTTAGCAGTTTCAACTAATATTGAGAAGTTTTCCTGTCTATGTTTAAGTGACAATACGTCACACAGAAACAATATGTATTGAAATGGGCATACTGGGACACGGCACAAGCGGCACAGTGTTAGCTTTGTTATCTCACAACTAGAAGGTTCGAGGTTCAGTATTTAGGTCGGCCGTGGGGTCTTTCTGTGTTCGTGTGAGCTTTCTCCAGGTGCTCTAGGGTTTTCATCCCTCAGTCAAAAAGCATGCAGTTTAGGTTGATTGGTGACCCTAAATTGCCCCTTAGGTGTGAATGTGAGTGTGTTTGGGTGAGTATGTGCGCCCTGCGGGGTGTTGGCGTCTGCCCAGGGTTGGTCCCTGCCTCATGCCCGCAATTCCTTGATATGCTCCAGTCGCCACAACCCCGAATTGGAATTAAGTGGTTCAGATGGTGAATGAATGAAACAGCAATATATTGTGGTTAATTTCAGCAATATACTGTACAACATCTTACTGATAAATCAGATATAACATTCACATGGAATGTAAAGTTCTGAGTGAAACTTTAAACTTGGAATTCTTACAGAGAGCAGTACAAAGCTAAAACTAGGTTTGAAGTAATGCGTTGAATAATTAATTTCTTTATCCAAACTGATTTTACTTTAAACTTTAAGGACGCAATTGAACATAAGCTTTTAGGTTAATTAAAGTTCACATTTTGACAGTGTGTAGTGTGTTTATACATTCCCTTTTAAGTGTAGACGTAGTTACAACTTACTGTCCAGTTTTACATTAATTTGACATATTGAAATTTTCCTTTCTGTGATCTGGCTTGTAAGTTGTGACACTGAAAACTCATAAACTTTAAAATGACATAAATAATCATTTTAAGTTGTAGTAAATGAATGAAGCATGTTATCATAACTAGTTAAACAAATCATTTTTACAGTGTCTGGAAGGCGTCCCGTCGTCCTCCCAGATTCTGCATTTCTTGCCTGTTTTACTTTCCTCTCATGCCCCACTGTTTCCGTCCTGATCCCAGGGTGCTTCGCTCATCCTACATGCAAGTTCTCTCTCACTGCACTGCAACTTCCGTCATTTGCATCTCATTATCGTGTCCCGTCTTTGCGCTTTCGTTGCTGATGTCTCATCGCTAATTTCCCTGCCAGAACGACCCGGGTGCTTGCCCTTGAGTCCCGGATATGCAACAGAGACAAATGACCTGCATTCATTCATCCTGTATTCACTTTGCCGCAACATGTTGACCCATGTTTTAAGCTCTAGTTATTTCTGTGCCTCCTGATCAAGTCTAACATAGTACTCCTGACCATGGGTGTTATAGTGGCCCCAGGGCCCCAAGTGAGGGAAGGGCCTTTAAAAAGTCTGGAATTTTATTTCTCTTTTAATATTAATATTAATACCATGGGGGCGCATGGAGATGGTTTGTGTATAGGGTCCAGAATTTGGTGCTACGCCCCTGCTCCTGACTTCACATTTTTATTTGTCCCAACATAACCTGTTTGGATTATTTGGCTGAAATATAACTACTGGGGAGGCACGGTGGCGCAGTGGTTAGCGCTGACACCTCACAGAGAGAAGGCTCTGGGTTCGATCCCAGAGCTTTTCTGTGTGGAGTTCGCAGGCTTTCCCCATGTTAACGTGGGTTTTCTCCAGCGGCTCCGGTTTCCTCCCAGAGTCCAAAAACATGTAATATAGGTTAATTGGTGACTCTAAATTGGCCCCGTAAGGTGTATGAATGAATGTAGCTAGTTGTTAATTCCATCAACAAAAAGTGTGACAAAGAATGTCTATCAGCAACTTTTTCTCCCCATGATTTTTTCCCTATGATATTGGCAAGCTAAAAATAGATTTTTCATAATAAAGCTGTGACAAAATATACATTTGTTTTTAATAATAAGACAAGACAGCATTAAATGTTAACTAGCAGGCTGTTGGACATCAAAATGCATCTAGTGTGTCTGTCAAAAATATTTAATGTTTAATGTTAATGTCTATGCAATGAAATATTCAATGTTAATGTCATTGTGCCAAGGTAAGTTAGCTTAATGCAAAATGAAATAAGTCCTGCTAGAAGCAAATAAAGT
This sequence comes from Distichodus sexfasciatus, assembly GCA_032718565.1. Lineage (NCBI taxonomy): Eukaryota > Metazoa > Chordata > Actinopteri > Characiformes > Distichodontidae > Distichodus > Distichodus sexfasciatus. Next base: position 351,973 of record JAVGVS010000011.1, on the reverse strand, counting down.
TTGCTGTTCAGTATTATTAGGCAGTCAGCCGTCTCACAATAAATGGCAAATGCACTTAGCATTTACATTATTTTCTCAAACACAAAAAAAGTTTGTATTCACTTTGCAAACTTTAGTTCACCAACTCTTTATAAACATTATTTCCATCCTTTTTACTTTCCGTCTGAAATCCTTTCATTCATTCATTCATTCATTATCGGAACTGCTTAATCCCAACTGGGGTCGCTGGGGACCGGAGCCTATCCCGGGAACTCACGGGTGCAAGGCGCCTACACAGCGCAGGGCACACACACTCACGCAATCACACTCACATTCGCACCTTACAGGGCCAATTTAGAGGCGCCAGTTAACCTATAGTGCATGCTTTAGGACTGTGGGAGGAAACCAGAGCACTCAGAGGAAACCCTGAAATCACATATACAAATGTAAAAGGATCTTAAAATGACAACAAAAAAGTTGACTAAAATATTACTTATTTTTCTAACACTAGGCTAAACTATTAAGGATTGAAATGAATAAAATGTGACCAGTGCATTTTTGTCTAGTTTGAAGACTAAAACTAAATCTAAATTAGCAACTTCCACCATAAAGTCTGTTGCAAGTGCAAGTACATTACACTTTATTATCTGTCGTATAGTCAGCTGTCTCCAGCATCAATTAAAATCCCGATAACTCTCTGTACTAGGTCACATTTTAATGGATTTGAGCCTGGGTTTTATTCTTTTTATACCATTTGATTGAGACTTTTCTTGCTGCAGGGAGTTAAACAGAAAAAAAAACAATTAAGCCAAACAAAATTAAAATGAATCTCTCTACATCCTTGATCAGTATCATACTGAGTAACTCTAAAATAGAAACGTAATGAAATAGAAACTTAATTAAATACCCAGCTGCCCGAATGACCTTCAGATTGTTTTATCTTGTTTCTCAGAACCAGGACAATTTTAAAAATGACCTACTGCCATTTTCTCCAAACAATTGTAATTTATCAGAGGTGTTCAGGTCTAAGCAAATATATAATGACCAGGACACAGTACATTTGAGAAACAGAGGTGGACAAAGTGTGAAAGCAGCTACAAATCTTTTGTCAATTCACACATTGTAGAAATTCACAGTTTCTTTCCCTGTTCTATTCTTTGGAGTGAAAGTCACATAAATTAATAAGAAACAGGACTGGCACCTGCTGTCATAACAGTCTGTCAGACAAAAGAACTTCTGTATAGAGAAAAAGGTTTCCTTTCAACCATTCATTTAAAATACTAGACCACCGCTTAGTCTTTCTTCACACCGGGGACTTTGTCAACCTTTATGTGCTCATGTATATAGTGTGTGAGCGACATCTAAGTCATTTGACAACAGCAATTGTCTACAGTGTGTTTGCTTTCTACTTAAGGTCCAGGTTGTCCCAAATGCACTAAAAATAATCACTGAAAGCTGATGGTCACTTTTAAAAGCAATTCCCCTTTAATCCGTAAATCAGTGATCTTTTGCTACAGTGTCTGTACACATGAATGGGTGAAAAAAGCGGCTTTATTGCAGTTGGGAAAAAAATAGTGGTAGTGCACTGTAAAAAAAATCACTGTAAACCTGTAGTATAAAACTGGCAGCAGAGTTGCCAGCCATTTTCTGTATTTTTACAGCAAGCATACTGTCTGTTTAGGTTCTCAATCATCCAGGACATGGTCATCTTGAGGGCTTAAATAGAAGGCATCTGGACTTCTTTTTCAAAATTCTTGAAGACGTTTCACCTTTCATCCGAAAGCCTTCTTCAGTTCTAAGTTTTAGAAACTAAACGTGTGAAACGTCTTCAAGAATTTTGAAAAGCAGTCCAGTTGCCTTCTATTCAAGCCCTCAAGAATATTGTAGGGAAATAACTGCAAATTTACAGCAGTTGGTCACAGAGTGATTTTTTCTGAGTGAAAGTGGAGGAGACTGAGGTTCTTTCTGCACGCTGGCCTTTTTTTATCCCTGTCTCAGGTAATCGCCGAGCAGAGCTCGCATAATCTCCTAATGTAGCTACTCAGCAGCGCTCCTCAGCACTCCAGTTCATCTCAGGGCCGGATCCCAAGGGACAGCCGGAGTGCCGGGAATTTCCAACAACCGGCAGCGGATTGGCATCAGACAGAGCGGAGCCGAATGGGGCCCTTAGATGGAGTGTCTTCTTCTTCATCCTCTTACTCTTTCTACTCTTCCTCTAGAACGGGGTATTCAACTCAAATTTAAACAGGTCCAATTAGGGAAAACCGAGGTCTGAAACAGCATCGTGTCTTACATGCGTGATATATTTTGAAACAGGGTATTTTTGTGCTCTGTTTGTAGTCAGTATTTCGTTTCAATTTAAATAAGGTAATCTTTTGCAAGTTTTGTTTTAATTGAAATGAAAAAGAACATGAATTCTTTTAGTACATTATAATTAGATTATAAAATAAGCTGCTTAATTAACCTTTAACTGTTCCTTTTTTTATTTATTCCCCCTAAAATTAAGTGCTCTATTTTAAGGTGCCTTTTTGCTTTTACGAATGTAAACCTTATTTTACTTGAAGCAAGATCATTTTTGTCTTATTATTTTATCATTAGAGTATCTTTCAGTTCAGTCTGAGAAGTAATCATAAGCATTGTTGAAACAAAAGAAGTGTGGTTTTTAATAGCTATAAAGCTACTTATTATGATAAAAAACAACTAAGCTGCAGTCAAGCTACAAGCTACAGAGTCCACCTTGGTGAAGATGGAAGTAGCTGTTGAATTGGCTAAAGTGGTGTCTGATGGGATACAGTTCCCACTGAGGGCACCCTTGTTACATCACAGTGTGCTCTTGGCAGCTGTGAGATGGAGTCGGAGGGTGGAGTCCATCTTGGCAAATATGGAAGCAAGAGTCTGTGGCTATGAAATAGCTTTAATGTAGTTTTCTCTGTAGCTTGTAGTATAGCTAACTGCTATATTAAAACAGTTGATTAGCTGTAGCTTAACTACTTTTAATCATAATTAGCTTGTATAGCAACGGATTAAAACTTCCGCAACCCTGCTTTTAGACGTTACAGTGTTCTGGACCTCGACTTGAGGAAAATTTTCTGTAACTGGACCTCTTTAAATTTTAATTGAACAGCCCTGCTCTAGAGCAAGGACAGCTGTCAGCGCATGTCGCGGTGTCCGGGGGAAAGCAGTGATTGAAGAGGACGGCGAGGGCCAGGCTTTGGGCTGATGCTAAACAGGCCTGATGGTGCTGGTGGAAGCGAGACCTCACACGTCAGCGCTAGAGCTGATGAAGCCCTCACCCTCTCTTCTTCCTCTCCGAGCGAGACTCTCAGCTCTCCCACTCGGCAGCACATGCCGCCGCCCATGACTCACGCCATTAACCGCTCGGCAATAATGATGATAATAATAATAATGCAATCAGAATCTCGCTCTAGCCGCATAAATGCTTTACTCCAGGAGGGAACAGTCAAGAGATGGGTTGACGCGGATTTGCATAGCTGCAAGTGAGTCCGCAAGTTGATTACCCGTTAGCGGAGACCAGAGGTGGAGAAGTCTGACTTCGGAAAGTTACATTCCTGCCGGGTTTTACTCCAAGCCCCCTCACTCAAACAAAGGGATGCTAGGCTAAAACATTCTATATTCCTAACAATTAATAAACGCTAGAAGCTACTTTTCAATGGTAGCTTTTCAAGCTATAAGTTACTGTCGCTAAGTTACAGCCAAGCTGCTGTTTTAATTTAGTCATTAGTTTAAAGGTTAGTAACTACAGTATGTCTAAGCTACTTCATCCAGTAATAACTTAATATTTGTATTGTAGGATTCTACAGTACGTCTACTACTTCTTTTCAGTAGCGTATCAGTATCGACTTCAAGCTAAAGAACAAAAGGTAGCTAATTACATCATCTGAGCTATTTCAGGACTTCCAATTCTTGCTTCTATCTTCGCTAAGGTGGATTCCAACCTCCGAATCCATCTCACAGCTGCCAAGAGTGCACTGTGACTTAATAAGGGTGCAGTCAGTGGGCTCTGTGTCCTATCAGACACCACTTTCACAAATTTAACAGGTATTAGAAACACCCAATCGTTTGAAAAAACCCTTCTTTGCAAAAATAGATTTGTAACAATGTAGCATTTTGCCATGCCGCATTGCTATTAGCCAAAAAGTAGTCATGCCCTTTAAAGCTACAGCATTTTCATTTTCAAATAGCTTTGCTTCTGATAAAGCGCTGTCGCTACTTGTAGTTAACTACTTCCCAACGCTTGATTTCATTAATAGTTTGCCTTATTTGCTCCTGGATTAGAAATCTTTGGTCAAGTGCACCGTTAATTGAGTGTGTTAGGAGGTAAACCCGGCCAGAATTTAACTTTCTGAACCCAGACCTTTTCATCTCCTGTGCACGTAAGTTGGGTCGAAAGCATATTAAGAAGCTCCGCTCGTCTGGCTGTGTGTTGCCTCCACATGGCATCGGATTTGGTTCGCCGGAATCCGTGTTCTTTCTACGTGCTTGAAAGATAACAGGAGTGAATGAGCTCGGATGAGCAGCATGGGCAGAGGTCTGCGCGGCTCAATAAACTGGAGAGATTCCTCGGTTGTGCTAATCTACAGACTAAATTCTGACCGGCTCTTTGGGGCAGAGCCACGGATGTTTGCCGTTGCTATGGAAAGGGAGAAATTTGTAAACAGTGGTTACATTTGGGTACATAAATATGCGTTGTACTGTCAAATGCTGCAGATTATACTTTAATACACCAGCAATTATGGGCATTTTACATTATCCAAAAATGTCTTTTACATGAAAAAACAGTTTTGTAATATATTATCTATAAGTAGAAAATAAGTGGAAATGCCTAAAAGCGGGCATGGTCTGCGTATTGTGTTATTGTGTTATGTATTCAAATCATGGCATATTATTATTATTATTTTGTATTTGCAGTTATGGATTATATATACAGTATATATATATATATGTATACATTTGAATAATGTAAAATTTATCTTTTGACACTTTTAGTAAATGTTCACAGTGTAAGTAAATGTTAAAATGGAGCATAATCTAAATAATATAATAATACTTTAGTCTGATAACAAGTATAGAGAAAACTCACAGAATTTCACAGAATTTGAATTGAACCCAAGCGGCATTGCATTCTTACAACATTCAGCCCTTAAACCCCTTTTGGAAAGTATGATTCAGATTAACCCCATACATTGCACTTGCATTAAAAATAGACTAGTAAGAGACTGTCACTCAGAAACTAGACTTCGTACAATGCAAGAGCTGCATCATGCAATGCCCGAAAAAATATAATACATGGGAAACATGTCCGGATTTAATGACCTGAGAAGCGTGACCAAGAAACGTCCCTGTGCTACATGCAGTTTGGTCATCAGTGTTTCCCATCAGCTTTCATGCAGCCTGCCGAGATGCCTGTGCACAGCTTTTCCCACTTATTTCAGTCTTGAAGGCCTTTTACTCAACTACACTTGTCCTTGCTCTGCCGCACTAAAACGCTTGGGTATATAAAACGCTACAAGGTTAGTTAAAATCATGAGATTTCTGATCTATGGTTCAGTAAGACGGTTGAACAAATAGCTGTATGCACAACAGATAAATAGAAGGTCAAATTTGGGGCGCGCTTTTGTACAGTAGGACTGGCCTTACTGGAAGAGCAAGATGCCATGCATGAATTTGTTTGCTTCCTGACTTCACCAGATTTGACTCATTTATTTCCGAATATACACAGGACCTTCACCAGAGGCCATGAGATAAAAGGACTTCCAGTCTTCAGAAAAAAGGGTAGAGAAATCTGCGAAGTGTGCATATTCTGTACACAAAAATATGAAACAAAAGAGAAATAGCCTAGCAAAAAAATGTCAGATGTCAGTAAGCTAATAAGATCACACAACACAGTTGGTGGCATAAAGGTTATGAGGTACTCATGAGCAAGGTTCCGTCCCCAAGCACTGCTCCCTGGATGCTACCAAAACTGCCCCCTGCTCCTTCACAAATGCAGAGGTCACATTTCATTGTGGTGCAGTGTGCTGTTCTATGTTCACAATGGTGATAATCAGCTAAATATCTTTATAGAAATTTATATACAACTTAATAATGCCAGTAATTTGTGAAAGTGAGTGATTATTTGTCATTGTGACCTCTGAATTTTGACCCATCCATGAAGGAGCAGTGGACAGCTGGCAAGGGCAGTGTCCGGGGAGCAGTGTTTGGGGACCGTACCTTGCTCATGAGCACCTTAGTGGTAATTTTAGTGGTCTAGGATTCGAACTGGCGATCTTCTGATCATGGGATGACCGTTACACCACCATCTGCCCCATACTAAATGTATGATATTCTTTTATTACAGCACAGAAGAATAAGAAGAAGGTAACTGAGGTCAGTTGACATTACTGAAATAATCCGACATGTATTTTCTCTAAGTTCTTTGCGAATGCCTCTGAGGAAGTTTTTGCTTGACACAGTCACCCCAGACTTTCTCATTAGAAGCTTGGAGACTGAATTCTGTAAAGCTGGTGTGCACACTGATAAAATTGATTTGAAATGAAGTCATAATAAGGGGCTCAACTCTGAGTGAGCTGAGACATCCCGTCTTCCTGCAGGGCTGCTACTGACTCAACGCCTCAACATCACTATAACACAACAGTCAATGAAAACACACTCCTTTCTGGTGCGTAGGCCGTAAGTAGTTCATTAAACGCTGGTGCTGTAGTTGGCCATGTAAACATGCAGGCGTGCTGAAGATGTGGGGTGGGCTTGTGTACACATTTACTGAAATTGCTTACCATAAAAACACATTTGAACTGTTTTACTGAGTTTGACCACGTGAAGTGAGAACTTAACAGCAAAAACATTTCCCCGGTAAAACAGTAATTGGCATTTATTACAGAGATTATTTCAGAGTCTTCAAGCTGCTTTTTGTGGGACGATGGTGTATAATCAAGATGGGACATTAACCTTGGCCATTGTTGTGTTTCTGTATCCACTGAAATGCAGCATTGCAGATAAACGTGATCCGATAAAAGGCCTTTTTGAACAAAGCAGCTCAGAAGCAATGATTATCTGGGAATCTCTGAGCTCTTTGACAACCTAAAAGTCATGTTGGAAGTTGCATGAAAGTCAAAAATCACACACAAACAGATTAATAAAAGGGTTGTTTTGCTGCCAGAGCTAATGTTCCCACATTTCCAACACCCATCAGCCATAACATTATGACCATAATAGTAGGTAGGTGCAATATTTTGACATGCGGTAATCAATGGACCTCATTCACCGACCATTCATAAGAGGAAATTTCTTATTAAAACCCAATCACACAGTTTTTATGAAAATACTTACATTCACTTGTGATTTATTTGAGATTTGTTCCTATGTAAGAGCAATTTTTTATGCATGTTTGGGCAAAAAATCTGATTAGCTGTAGAGTATTACACTATATAAATGTAATTTTTAAAGAGCAAAGCTATGAAAAACTAAATTAAATATTGGTGAATGAGATACAGTGTTATTCACTTTACCCATCATAAAGTTATGGCTGATAGGTGGATATGTACAGTAACTGAAAGGAAATTTTTCATACACACTGGGCAGTGAAGTGAAGTTCATTATGTTTTGTCGTCATAAAGCCAGGCATCACCGTATGGCAGGTAAGTGCACAGTGTGGACTTGTAAAAGGGTTAGATTATAGACAGGACTGTCATAGCATTAGGGGGCAGCAGAGAAAGTGACTGCAATGAACTGGAAGGCATAAAACCCAGAGGGCACCTCAACACTGTCTTCTGATTCCATTTGGCTGTTCAGGCAGTGGCTTTTAGTTCCAACGAGTTTGCAGTCTCCCCAAGGAAGCAGTCGGCTGTGGTGGGTAGAGGCTGTATTTCAGCAGAGGAAATGAGAGCTGAATGCGGCTGTGTGAGAAGCCAGTGTCATATCTCAAATTCAACATATGGAGAATAGAAGAGGGAAAAAATATTACGTGGGATCAAGTTCTATGGAAAAATCATTCAAATTACGAATCCAACATACCATGACTCATTTCGTCTTCTGAAAAACGATTTCCCCATCATGCAGTCAGCATGAGATGGAATATGAATAGGCTTTAATGTGTCTTTTGTGCAGTGTCATGGCTTTGCTGAAGTTTCATGCCACTCCATCAGTTTTGATGATCAGAACTCATTTGTTTCCTTGTTTCATGCTAGGTACTCCCTACCATGTTAATTAGGCCTATTCTCCTCACTCATGCTCTTTAAAGTTGTACTGCAATAAAGATAATGAACTTGGTATCCATAACCTAATAATTATCCCCCAAAATGATTTTAAAATTTAAGATAGAATTAACTACCTCCCCACAAAAATATCCTAAACTTTTTTGCAGAATGATCAGCTAGAGCACCTGTTATCTTTGTGAATAATTAAACTTTGCGCCTAATTGCTTTAGCCGTGCTGCTGGCATGCCAACATGTTGCCCTATGCTGTGCCAGGCCTATGATTAATGTGTCGAGCCAACCCTAATGCAGTGATTTAAATATAGAAACTGCATTAGCTGCCCCATCCCAGTTACAATCCACTAGATGCAGCTTGAAGGCAGCCAAAAAATCCAGTTGTGACAACAGCCTAATGGTCATATGCTTGTTTTAAAAACACTTAGCATTACGCCAAGACCCCATCTCCACCCCTGCTGGGCTTAAGCTAGCATAGGAAGAAGATTAACAGTGGGCGAATTACGCCATATCTGTGACATGGCAAGAGCTTTAAAAGCAATCAAGCGGTTGACCGTAGATGCGTTGTTTATTTGATGGGGCTCGGCTTGCCGAGCCGCATGTGTATTTAGTGGCTGGGGATGTTAAACACAACATTTAGAAGCCGCTGAAATATGTTTGCTTAGCGCCTGCCATATTAACGGCCTACTCTGATCTGTTTAGTGCTGCTGCTATTTTTGTACGGGTAAAGGTCTGAGACATGAGCGAGCTGCCCCTGCCAAGTCCCTCCCTCGGAGGCGGCTATGGTTATATTGTTCTCCTGGCAGTCAAATTATGTTCCCCCTCTTTGTTGCACTGTTGGACACCATGTAAATTCATAAGCAGCCCTTTCAGAACTGTAGCTTTGTCACTGTCTCCATTGTTTTCTCCCTTTTTACATCCAAAGACATACAAAGGGGCTGGATTTTGGGTATGAGTGTTTTTGGGGAGTGGGAGTTCGTTTGGACCTATTGGGCTCTGGACCTCTTGGACCCCACACCTGCCAAACTCCCTCCTCAACCGGAGTTATCCAAATTGGGCCTAACTGGGGTCGGACATTCTGGAAAGTGAAAGAGGCTTTGAAGTTAGACCCTTGACATTTAGACGTCTTTTCATGTGAACAAATTCCCCAGTGGAGGGTTTGTGATCAACAAAATAATCAGTGTCTGGGAAGTTACGTTTAAACAGTAGCTATTCTAGTTATGAGATACTTATGAGGTAGCAAAGCTACAGTAGCCACTGTTTTAATGTAGTTGTTAGCCATACTACAAGCTACAGAGAAAAAGCTATTTCATCCAGTAATACTTTATATTTGTGCTGTAGGATACTGTAAATTGATGTAGAGTGATTTTGATTTTTTATCTTGCATAAGATCTGTCCCTTTCAAGTCTCAAGAGTCAAACATTTTGATAAATATAGCCAAGTTCATTTTTGCCAATTTTGCCTCTGACTCCATCTTGCAACTGCCAAGAATGTACTGTGATTCAATGACTGTGCACCACACAGCTTATCGGATGCCACTTCTGCCAATTCAACACCAAACAGAAACACCCGGTAGTTGAACATACCCATCTTTAGATAGAAAGGAATAAAATTTTAACACCATAGAATTTTGCCAGGCTACATCACTATTGTACTGAATTTAGTGAAAGTGAAAAGTGATTATTTGTCATTGTGAACACACCACAGCACCGCACACAGTGCACCACAATGAAATGTGAGCTCTGTATATGACCCATCCGTGAAGGAGCAGGTCACAAGGAGCAGAACTAACATGGGCAGTATCCGGGGAGCAGTGCTTGGGGACGGTACCTTGCTCATGAGTACCTCAGTGGTAACATTACTGCTACTGGATTTGAACCTGCGACCTTCTGATCATGAGGCAAAAACCCTGCGGTTGTGCCACCAACTGCCCCCTTATTTTAAAAGTAGCTTTGCTATTGATCAACTGCTAAAATTAATTTTAGTTACCTATTCCCCAACACTGTGAGTAACACTCTCTCCAGATCTCTACATGAAAATGTCTACATGCCATGTCTGTTCCAGCTCTCTGAGTGAATAAGATCTGCAGACTGACAGGCTGACATACACATCACACAGACTTCTCCTGCCATCGTGTCAGCGTAGCTCAGCAGTGGAGTGCTTTCGAGTCGGCTCCCGGGATCTCTCCAGCCTCCTGTAAGTCTCTTCGAGGACCTGATTTCTGCAAACACTCTCCACCGTGCTCTTTTCAGATAGACTACAGTGAAGGGGGTTGACGTTTGCGGGTGACTGGCGTGTACGTAACCCCACAACGGTGACATTTGGCTGGATCGACAACGAATAGCAATGCCTCAAGGGTCTGTAATACATTAGAGATGTTCTTTTTTTCATTGTCTAGCACTAGTGGTGTCTTGCTGCTTGCGTGGGGTTGTTGAAGTTGGAGTGGGTGATGGAGGGCTGCATTTTTAACTCCCTCTCCCCTGCTATTCCCTGCTCTAGTGAATGCCTTCCAGCAAGGTCTTTTTTACCTTCAGTGCTCTTCTCAGAGCTAAATTAAGGCACATCTGAGCTTGATGGATGGGATGGGTTTTTTTTTTGGAGAAATCAAAAGGTTAATAGCATGCATGATGTTGGGAAGGTGTAGGCTGCCACTTTCACTTAGTTGTGCTACTTTCTTCATGAGAGTTCCTTGGTATGACAAAGGGCCATATGGTGAAATATCGCACCTCCAACCCACTTGAACGCAAACAAATGGTCAGTAGGAGAGGCAGATGAAGAGCAATGTTAGAGAAGTGTGAAGAAATAATGTGTCCGCCCATGTGGAGATGGAGTGTGTTTGATTGTGTGGCTTTGTCATGGCTTTGTCATACTGTATGGCTTTTGTTTTTGCGAGAATTTGTCTAGAAGAGGAACACTATAACTTATGACATTTCATTTGTCTGCATCCACCTACACCACCCAGATGGTATTTTAATGAGAATCCAGTGAGAGCACTTTCAGTCTGTCTGAAACCGCACTGTAAACTCACTGTGGGGACTCCAACAACAGCCTAGTTAATCACGTATAAAATGAAAATCAGGTGTTTTGCTAACTTCTGGTCCTTGTCAAGTTCCAGAAAGGATATCCTGCAATCCCACAAAAATGATTGCCTCTAAGTATGAAAATATTTGTCCAACTGGAAGAGAGGAGAGACAAAGTAGGAGACGTAATAGAAGAAGCTTTGTAAGGGCGTGTGGTTAAAATTGCAAGAGGAGAGACACAGGCACAAAAAAATATTCTCCACAGGAAACGACAAAGGCACCTTCATACAGTTGGAGTGATGGAAAGTTTGCTTGATCCTTTGCAAAGCATCATCCGACATTCCTGTCAGGGTTAACTGGCGACTGCTTTTCCCATCATGCCCCGGCGCATTAGGGGTATGTGTGGGAGAGCAGAATGGATTATATGAATATCAGGGTATAATGCACCCTTGGGGTTTGCGCTGGCAATCCAGTCCATCATGTAGAACGAATGCCAGTATCCGTTACCAGCTGAGATCCTGTACAGTTTACAGACCCCTGAGTCGCGAACACGGGCTCAGATCAATTATTCGATAGTGTTTACATTCTGCCCAACTGTGATTTAATTCCTTTCCCGCCATCTGCACTTGGCCAGTTCAAACAAACAGGCCCCTGTGTGTCCTTAGCCACCGCAGCGGCGCACTCCCATTTTCCACATGGTTGCAGTCGCTCGGTGTACAGGCGGTCGGAGTTCGGGTTGCCTTCCGTATTTTACCTGCATTTTGAGGCCAGCAGGCCTGATCGGTCCTGTCAGGCTGTTTACTTCAAGACAGACAAGCTGCGTTTGCCATTTCTGCATATGGGCAACTGAAGCGGCGGCTTCTACAAGAGAGCTTTTCATTCACTGCCACTTAGTCAAGGATCCCTTGTCAAAGACTGTGTACAATGATGGATTTAAAAATTAAACAAGTCCCATTAGATATGCTGCTGTAAACTTAAACTCATAAAGTAAAGGCTCAGTTTGGGAGAACTAAGAGCATATGGTGTGTGTTAGAACACAGCTATGCCCGTATCAAGCTCTTGGTTCCCTTTCATGCTGCTTGGTTTTTAAATATGTTCTAGAACTAGTTACTTCATATATTATTTATTGTTTTGAGTATATATTGACGATCTATGAGATTTGTTCCTAAAATCGTGTTTAATAATGTCATTGGCAGTTTGTTAATAATATTTTCCACTGCCAATAAATAAATAGATAAGAAAACACGTGAGATTATAGGGTTATGCCAAGCATTATAAGAATCACAGAAAAATAAAAGAAAGAAATTCCTCCCTTATTTGTTCAGGTTTTGACATTCTGCGTGAATAACTGCTTGGGCACGCTCCAAGGTCATTAAAAATTTGGCAAATCACGAAGGCAGACCAACCTGGTGGCCTTCTCTGTTTTAATGATGTCGAGTGGGGCATAATTTAGGGGACATACATTGTCCTCTGGCTCCATTTCAGGTCACATGGTGTCATTAATTTGGGCTCTCGCCCAGGCATCTGTCATTCTGTTTTAGGTGACGGTTGTGTGCACCAAAGCATTAAGGATGCCTTTAAAAGCAATCTGACGAAACATATTGTCATGGATGTGGCTCCTGTGCGCGTGGAGATTTGAATTACGATAGTAAGACGTTTTCCTGTAATTTTAGTCCTCATAAATAACTTTCATTGGCATGCTGTTAAGTAAGAGACCTGACTGGTTGGGCAGCTCTTCAAATCTGTAGCACATTTCTTCTCTTGAAGGCCCAGTTTCTGCAACGTTTAAGAGAATTTGGGTACTGATAAACCAGCATATTTTATGGGCCACTGCTTTACTTTAAACTTGCAAGCTTTGAGATCAAACCACATGCCACGTCTAATAGATGAAAAAAAGAAGAAATGGAATAGTTAAGAGTGTTCTGTGCAGGACTGATATGCAAACCGCCATTTACAAAACCCACGTAACTTCTGAAAAGAGACTCAACGACTTTATAATTTTTTTAGGCAGTCGTCTTTTCAAACCATTACAGCCCTTTTATTGTTGGGCCACGGCACTTGAATATGAATGTGGGGCTCTTTCCTGTAAATCCCCCAGCACAGCCTGGCTCTCTTTATATCAGCACTGTTAGTTATCACTCCTCACTGCTGATGAATGACATCCAATTAACTCACCCGAGCAAAACACTTTGTCTCCTGGATCATTCACAGATAAGCGTTTGTGCAGCTTTTCCAACAAAATCCCTTCCTTTGTGAAAATCACATTTTGCCCTTATTGTTCTTTTGATGCAATGCTATACCTTTTTTTAGCTGGTATCTCAAAAAATTGAGGTTTCTGACATAATAGTCTGACACTGACACGCTCTTATTAGTTTATGAGCTGATGACCCTCAAAATCCACTATCACTCCATAAAATTATTCTGTTGTTATAAATAATTTATTTTATTTTATAATAATTTTATTATTATAAAATAACATACGACAATTTGATGAAATTTAATCTAATAAACACACTGCCAGCACCCAAAGTCTCTTGGCTAGTAAACATACTGTAGAGCTCATATCCCTGATAAACAGTAGGTATTTTTACAGATCTTAGTCATTCTTGTCAGCTTACTTAACTAACCCAGCCTCTCTGCCCACAAAGTCAGCCTGCCACTGAAATTACTGTGGGAACATTCTGGTCTGTTTTTTAATACATTGTGCAGACTTCAAAAACATAAAACAATGTTTTGACAGGCCATTATAATTTGTTCATTGTTATTAGATGTTTACATCTTCATCAAGAACAATGACCTATCAACATTAATTAAGTGTAATGCCACTAGTGCTCTGTCAACAAATCTTGCGGTGTGTAAACATAATGTTTGTTTTATGGTGAATAGAAGATGAAAATTATTGTGCATTGTTTGAGGTTAAGCAGTTTAGGAGTTTTTAATCTGTGTGGTGTCTTCTGTAAGAGAATAAAACATTTTCAGTTAAAGTTTGCTTATTTCTGTTTTGACACTAGTCAAGCTGATCAAAGTGCATCTTAAGATGGTTTGCAAAACCAGCAAGAAAGGGTTGCAAAACACAAGCGCACCTGCTGAAGAGTGAGAAGTAATATTTTCACTTGTTTTTGTGCCACATCTGTGTTTCTCTCACCTGTTGAAACTGAGTAGGCATTTCAATATTCCCATTCCGTGCCCACCTGCAATCATGATGGTCTAGTGTTTGTTTCGCTTGCATGACGGAAATCAAATGCTTTGGCAAGTTAAAAATAGCTAATTGCTTTCTCTGTGTGATCAGTTGTGTTTCTCTACAAGCTTATTTGAATAATCCATGGCAACTCTGTTAAAAAAATCACTCACACTACAGACTGTCAAGAAATATAGGTTAAGGAGTGTGAAGTCAAGGTGATGTGGGTCTACCATTATTCATCTCTTCTTTATGAATTCAATAAAACAGATGATTTTATGGCCTTCTACCTGGCTCTAAAAACGTTCTCCTGGACTTCCTGTCTGCGTACAATTCTGACCATATCTTTTAAATGAGATATTTCTAGCTTCCGTAGTTAACATGTCCCTGCCTTTTTTAGTTTGTCTTTCCTGTTTCCATGGTATTGCACTACATAAAAGCTATCTGGCGTCAACCTGGAGCACTCTCACTATTCCGGCACGATGTACGTAAAACATTACGTCTGACTCTAATTTCAGCCGAAATTCCCTTTGTATGTTCACAGAACATCAGCTATGTTGCTATTTTTAATCAAATATTTCATTTATACTGGATGATTTTATGACTCTGCTTAAGGGAAGCCCGGCACACAAGCTTACAAAGCCTGCTGGATTTGTCAAATAATCCATTTTTTGGTCAGTCTAGCTAAACAATTCTGTTTAGACCCCATATGTTGTACATGCAGAAAAATCAATTTAGATCAAATAGCTGAGCAAAGTTATTGTGCGTAGGTGGCTTCAGAGAATCCTATGCCTTTGTTTTGTAGACAAACATTTTTGTGTGTCCGCCTTTTGATGTTGATCAGCTTACTCAAAAAGCGACGGGATTCAGCTGGGCCTGGCATCAGTGGGGTGCAGCTTAAGGGGCAAAATGCAAGACAGAGGCATGGCTGTGAACTTCAGAAAAAAAAATAATGATCAAAGCTCCACATACACAGACACAGCAAACATTCATAAACACTTCTGGCATCACAGAGCCTTTGTGTCTGACAGCTGTGTGCATCACTGGAAATTGATGTTTTGTCCTCTTTTTATACCTAAAGGCATTGTGTAAATTGCAAAAAAAATCTATTAAACATCCCAAAAGGAAAAAATATGATTTATTTGGACAGGCATGAACTGCACTTCATATTCTATTTGTCTAATGAGCAAATTCCCATAATATCAGTGTTTTGGGGGATTTTATTGAATATTATAATTTCAACTATTAAATCTAAAAGAAAAAAACTACTCTTCTTGAACGCATAAAACTTATCATCATCACATATTAGTGTTCACTGTCCAAAATAATAAAGTATAAATAGAAAAAGTACAAGTCAAGAATGGAGCAAAACAATGCAACAGTCAAGATTCAACACAGTTATGTACTAGTCTAAGCATTTTGAAAGTCTCCAGTTGGATGTCTATATGTGAGCATGTTAAAAAAAGCCTGTTGCAGCACTACACATGCACACTTTTCGGTGTGTTTATCCTCTACATAGCAGCAAAAGCATTTAGACCGGTATATTTACAGCATTATTTCCATCTCTAGTTAAGAATGTCTCAGATATCAACATTAAGAGAATCTGAAGCGAGTAATGTTGCAGGTCTCTGGATACGACCTTTTGAAACAGACCTGATTCCGCCGAGCTCACTAAACTGCTAAGGTTCAGTACTTCAAGTAGTGCCAGCTGTGTACTCTGAGAGGTTTGCCAGGTCTCGATAATAAAGTTGCTGGTCACAAGGGCCAGCAAAGACCAAAGCACCATCTCAATCCAGCAGTGTTCCTCCCAGCCTCCTTTCTTTACCCACTCCCCTGACCTCTTCTTCTCTTCCCCCAGAGAACAGCTAACTCTGCACAGCCCTTATAAATCACAGGCCTCCCTCATTGCGTTCAGCGGGGGATTCGAGCTCCCTGACCTCCCGGCTTCCCGACCAATCTCAACTAAGTTTAGCCACTGTGAGCTGAGGCAGGACCGAGTCACTCAACGTCTTTAACAGGGTCCCTTAACAGGCAACATGGGTCAAGTAATGAATGGCATAGGTAGCTGTAAAATACAACCCCCTGCTATACAGCAGGTCATTGCAAAGCCAATTAAGCTGCATCTACAGGAGGGGGGTTTCTGTGTGTGATGCACATTAACTGAAGGGCCACAGACACATGTTCTGAACTTAAATTAATTAAGGCTAGCCCTTAAAGCAATTTAATACAACCAGACAAAAGAGCATTGACCAAGTAAATGCATTACGTTTGCCCAACTGAATGTCCAGCTGGATGTGCTTTCTGGATATTTCTCTGCAAAGACATGGCTGTTTGCTGGATCAATGTATGAGCTGTATGGGGCTTTTCAGTCGCAATTCTCACAAGAGATATAAAGGGCTCATTAATGGCATTAATTAAACATATGCTTCACTCCCTCCACTTCAAAACAGGAGCATGCCAGGTCATGAAAGATGTATGACTAACATTTGCAGAGGTTTTGCTTATTCGTCCAGCCTGTAGACATACCTACGTGAGAAAACATGATGCATTTTTTCCTCAAGGAGTTAAAAAGCTAAATTGTGTACATTTTCTGTGCTGCCAGCGTGTTAAATGTCAAGGAGAGTGTCTTGAGGGTGATCATTTTCACCAGGGCTGTCATGTTGGTAGGCGGGGTGAGAGTGAGATTTCGCAGGGATGCTGACGGAGGCCATGAGGTATGGTTGTATGGTTGGAACAGCAGGCAGGCAGGCTTGTGCAACTTCCAATGTTCAGCAGGGTGAACAAGTTCAGTGTGTATGATGCAGTCTGAACTGTCACAAGAGTGACATGGGCAGACAGAGTGGGAGAATTTTATAGCGAGAATCTGGCAAAAGACTTTTTCAGTGGTGGCACCTAATCAAAAAACCCATCACCCCAGCCAGAGGTCAGCTGGGTACCTGTCAGGCTGGAGGAAGGACCCCTGCACCTTTAGTTTCTCCAGGTTTCCAGCATGCAATTTTTTCTTTTACAAAAATTCCATTCCGGTTTCCACATGTCCAAAGACATGATGGCGGAGCTACCACTTATTCGTGTCACATTCTATGCTGAAACCTGACTGCTGATGACCTGACTTGACAAGACTGCCCAAAAGGAGCAGGTCGGTTTGTCACAGAGCAGTCAGCAAAGACAAGGCCATGGCAACACATGAAGTGATATGTAGAAAAAGAGAATGTTGTGATGCATAAAACAGCCTTTGGAGCAATATCATACTTTTGTCCTTGGGAAGGGAAAATATTTATGTGAAAGCACTGGTGGTTCGGGGGCCTGAAAGGCCATTTAGACTGTAATTGCTACCGCTACTGCCAGAGCGCACTTATCGCCCCCTTAATCAAGTATGTGTTTCTCTCAAACAGATGTAAATAGCAAGGCTGGGAAGGAGGTTCAGCAGTGCATGGGAGTCCTTGGATCTTGGAATTATTGTGCACTATCTAAAGTTTGCTGCCATAAAGCAGGGCGTGGCATATTGAGATTTAGAAGCAACAGCATTTTCATTTACAGTCACAGGTTATGTTTCGAGCGTGGCTGTAAAGCCTGGCAGATGCGGTCTACCTGTTTTATTTTTTGTAGGTTGCATATGCCCTCAGTAAAGACAGGCTGAGAGCACAACACAACTTTGTGGCACGCTCTATTACAATGATTGATTGTCACTCTCCTTCTCTCTTGAATGTAGACCAGTGCTCAGCAAAGACAGGAAATGAAACTCATTCTCCTCTCAGACAGTTTGACCACTTCACTTCTTCCTTCTTTCAGGCACATCCAGTTATAACCCCAAAGGCCATCTTGGGAGACAAGATAAAATATTTATATGTGAACTGAAAGTGGTTTTGTGGCAGAATGTAACTGGGTTTCCTCTTCCACTGAGTTTGTGAGTTGATGGAAATATGAAAGATCATACATAACATAGATATAACTCTGAATCTCTGTAACTCCTAAACCTCTTACTGGTATCTAATGTTATGGTAGTGAATTTTTCCATGAGAACATTTGGTTTTGAGAGGATCAGGGAGGTTGAAAAATAAGCAGACCTGCAGCATAAAAAGTTATAGGGAATGGGGTGTGAAGAAAGACATGCTAAATGTCTTATCCATTATCCATCATCCATTATGTACCATTCTTGTGTCAATAACTGACACAATAAACAGCAAAGCAAATATTAATATATGGGAATAAAGGTCTATATATAAATAACAAGGGAAATATACTGGATCTTTTAGGTTACCTACAGTTTAGTTTATACAAACTTTACTGTTTGTGATGAATTTTAGGTTTAGAGTACAACACACTGAGCCTCTAATACCAATGTCCTATGGTTTTTCGTAAATGTATTTTTTAAAGAAAATTCTATCTCTGATTCATGGAGTGAATGATGAATCTTTACATTTAGACAGTATAATATTATACAGCTTTAGAATTCTGGAAATCAATAAGCAAATATTTTGCACAAACACGGGGTGCAATAAGATTTGTGCAAGAGTGCTTTCCAGCTTTGGTAGATTCTGTTCTTACCTAAGAAGTAGTAAATAAAGTTTATTTGTGAAGCACTTGCGAACAAAAGATAGGAGTAATAAGGCTCTAAGGAGTTAGTTATTATAATTCACACTATACATAATAAGATCAAATCTCAAGTAAGGAAACATTTGTGAATGTCAGAATCTTCGTGAAACCTGCGTAAATGGGATTTAAGAACAAATATCCCCTGAAGAACGGTTAGTGAATGAGATCCGGTGTTTTGTATAGTTTTCGTCAATTTGTGCCTCAAATAGTTGATAAATTTGGATCAGTAATTCATAAAATTGTATTGGATTGACAGTCACGACGGATGTGGAGGCACGCGATACTCGACGGCGCGTGAGAGGAGGAGGGAGTTGAGCGCGCGCCGGTGTCTTGCCGTGGAAACGCTCCGCTGTAGTTCATAACGCGAGAGCGGCGCGCTGCGTTACACGTTGACCGTCGCCTTTTTCTTACTTTCGTCGTCGCCGGGAACAAAACTAAATAGTGTTTCTAGCCGGTGGCAGCCTTTCAGCCGACATTCCGGAGCTAGTCGGCGAAAAAAATAGAAGTTGCCCGTTTTTCTTGTCAACCGACGTCTTTTTGACGTGCGAAGATGTGATTTCCCCTCATGAGGATTTCGAGCCGTGCCATGGTGTTGACCCCGGGACTCCTCCTGGAAACGGTGTGTGACCAACGCTCTTTCTTTATTATTTCTAACATTTTAAAGGTTTCCGTTATTAAGTTAATCCAAAGTATTATTTTTTATAACAAAGACAATTTACGTTTTAATTTTGAACAAAGGAGTTTATCAGACGCAGCAGGGAAACCCCGGTGGTGGTGTAACTTGGCTTTGAGTGAGGGAGAAATTGGCAACAAAAATGAAGAAAAAAGTGACAGACGTTTTTCATATTTATTTCCCCTCTTCGTTAATTGCTTTGAAATGAGTCAGTCCGGACTGCGCTTCTAAAATGCTCAATAAGTTACATTAATATGAAAACACAGAGGACTTGTCTTCCTCTCTGTTCTTGTTTCATTTGCTTGTAAGGGTCAAATCAGGCGCATAATCAGTAAGCTTTTATCAGGATCGTTTTCGAATAGAATTTGAACCTTAAAATAAGTGTGAAGAAAATTTCCCTGTGGCATTAAACCAAAGGTCGACAGTCTCTCACTCAGAAAATACTCAAGTCGAGCATAACGCAGAATAGTATTTTAAAAACTAAATTTGAACTAAATCAGTTCCAGCAGGTTGTCTTCTGTTAAATCATTAGTTTGAGGGTGTGTATGCACAATAAATTTAGTGGTTGTATTTAGGCTATGAAGACTTGGCCTATAGTTTGACACAGTGACACAGTGTTGCATAACGTACTATGTGTTTAACACCATAGACTCTACATTTAGACTCTTACGTCAGCCTATAGAAATGGACTTTGTTCAGAGCTTCATGTTTATCTCATATATGAGACAGTTTAGTCACTTTAGAATGATGTCTTTCTTACTGGGATAACTGCGGTGGAATGACAATAGGCTATGTGTGAGATCCAAAACGCTCTTTTTGTACCATTGCGTTTGACAAATGTTTTTGAGGGCTACTGGTCTGTAACTGCATAATTTCTCAATCACATTTTCATAAACTCTCCTAAAGCTCATCTCAATTTGCAATTATCACCATGTTGCCCAGTGACACAACAGCACAACAGGACTCTTTACCTTGATAAGAAAGCTGGTGATTTTCTGATCTGTTTATACTTTACCCCCGAGGTCTGATTTGAGTCAGAATAGCGTAATAAATTGGAGATTTAATGTGGTGCCCATCCTCAAGCAGTTGGACGAGGAGGAGGAGGCTCTAACCACTCGTGCTGATATAGCAGGGCTAACAACGGCAGAACTTCATCACGCCAACAAAGGGCTGCCAGGTCAATTTGTGCTTATGCAATAGTGAGTGCAGTGGTCGATACCGTCGTGCCAGGCATGGAGAGGATGTGTTTTGATGAATGGCACAGCATGAGCTTCATGTCAGTGGATCGATTTACCGACTCTCACTTCACACCAGGGCTTTCTGCTGGGCTAACCCAAAAGCCAAAGGTGAAACTTGAGAGGAACAATAGAGGAAGAATACAGGTTTTTCTACAAGTTTGCCTACTAACCCTTTCCATTATTCTCTTTTTGTAGGCGGTTTTCTATTAAACAAGTGTTAATTAAAATTATGTTAAAGCTTTTTGTTGGCCATTTCCACATGACTGTCCACGTGGCTGGTCACACGGTTGGTTAAATATTGGTTTGCAGTGTTTTACCATCTCTTCTCCACCATTTCTAATCATTGCCCTTTTAAACCGGAATCCACCCATTTCATAGTACTGGGTTTGTTAAAGCTATTGGTAAGTAGTGGGATTATGGCCTAATGCTTCTGACTCACTGCAATAACATTAGGTTTCTTGTCCTTTGTGACTCTTGTCAGTCAGTCAAAGTTTATTAAGAAAAACCCATCCGCTGGGTTTACTTTACTTCTCTGGGCTGCTCTGTGGTCAACCACAGCCATAAAGTCTTTCATGCCTAACACTTGAAGGTCATGTCATTCTTCTGTCATTGCCCACTTTTGGAGTATGTTATGACAACGTTTTACAGAGCCTCCTGTATGCTTGGTGGGAATTCATACTTAACGGTTTTGAGAGAGCTGTCATGAACGCGAGGCTTTGCAGTGTATTAAGGCTGGGGAGGAGCATCCACTTTCTTGCTATGTCTTACTGGTCTAAAAATGGGAGCAGGGCCCAAACACAAACAGCATAAAGAATGTTTCTTCACATCCCCCCTGTCAAGTTTTTGGAATGTACCTCCATTTTTAGTATTATTAATATCACAGAGTTGTCTAAATTACTGAATGTTATCTAAATTTTCACAAGGTCGACCCCAAGGTCAGGATAAATGCCACATGAAATTGAGATATTTTTAGATCATGTTTCACCAGCAGCCTTGCAAGCCAAGGGATCATTTCCTGTCATATATCAGCTTACGGGGAATATAAGATGCTATCTACAGTGTATAAATTCCTTATTGAATCATACTTTATGGCCATGTGAGCCTGACTTCTTTATCTAAATTGTACATATTTAACCCCTTCCTGCATGAATTTCGAGTTGCTAAGTCAAATCCTGAAGTTGTCCACTCAGGTGGACGCTGCATGATAAAATTAAAAATATATAATTCAAGGTTGTCAAGGTTTTATTTTTACTTGGAAACATTCATTTTAGTGATACATCCAGGAAAACTCACTGCTCACCTTCCCTGATCAAATACACTTAAAACTATAGGTCAGACTGAATATTTTCAGTTCCTTTTTTGAGATTTAGATAGAGGAAGCCACTTTTAATTTTAAAAAATGTTTGGATGCTTTATTGATAGAAGAAGCTGTGTGTGCTACTGGGAGTGTTCCATATTAAAATACAGGAAAGTCTTTTTAAAAATCCCAAATTTATAGCCTAAATGGACATGTTAAAAGGCTGTATGTGTGTGCTCGACAGGTAGAGATAGACAGGCAGGTGGAGCATCTGAATGAAAGTGTGAACATGATATCACATCCAATACTCCTTCATTAGCTTTATCGTGCCCCAGCAGCATTTCGCTGCATCTGGGAGATCACAAGCCTGTTTGCGAATGCCGTGCTGTCTCTGTGGCGGGAAAGTGCAGCTATTAGGGCTACTGTACTGTCCCTTTAGAGGGCCAAAATGGGTGTAAGGGATGTTTTCAGTGAAGGTGTACTTTAGTAAACGGACAGTATTGGAGCAGACAGGTTTGTTTTTGCTTAGTCCATGAAATGCTTAGCTTTACAAAGGCATTCTTTCTGTCTGTTTTCCAAAATATTTTCCATTGTTTAAATTAAATAAATAAACATAATTATTAAATGCAGTCATGGAAAGCTTATGTCTGGGAGATTGGGCATTGTTTGCTTTTAAGTATGTGTCTAGATGAAGTCAGTGGAAACAAACATGCGAAACTCAGTTGTCGAGATTGCAATATTGATTTCCCCTGAGAGGTTTGCATTTACAGGTTCAGGTGCTCGGTAAAGCGCATTGTCGTGTCTGCTCTGTAAAACACTTCTGGAATTTCCGCATCAAAATAAGTGCTTAAAACCTCCCTTTCGGTTTTGTTTATGGCCTTTAAAAATGAACGACACATAAATTGGGATCTGCCTCTGAGCTCTCGTGTTGTGACGGGACAACGCAAGCTCGCTGCGCTGCCTCGTGCTGTCTGTGAGACTACCTAGAACATACAAAAAAATCCAGCATGGTGCTGTCAGATCCCAGCTCCCTGTGGATATGAAACAAACACAGGAACAGAGTGCTTATGCTTCCACATACACTCCGGGACCGGCGTAAACGCGGGAGACCTCGCCGCTGATTTATTGTCAGGCTGCATTGAGGAAATCTACAGTTTATATGTGCGTCCTGGAATGTTAAATCGTTCCTTATGTTGTAGAGCAGATCAACTTGTCTACTGCTGGCCAGTAAGAATGTATGTCTTGCTTAAACGAGCTGGTGAAATAGGAAGGCTGTTATCAGTACAGCAGGGCCATGAGCTCTCTGGGACTTTAGAGGGGAGTAGAGCAGTTTATAAGGGTAATATCTGTTATTAAGCTGCATGATAGAACAGTAACTGTGTAGTTTTATTTCCAAAATACAATCAGTAAATGCACAAAGAGCTATACTAGGGCGGTAGTCCTGACGGAGAGCCTTGAACTTAAGAGCTGAACTTACTGAATGTTTTTGGGTGTTGGTTAAGATAGTAATAGACAATAAATATACTGGTAATTAGTAAGCCACAATGTAAACCAGTTTACATTTACATCTTGTCAAGAGCTTTAAAAATGTATATCCTAATGTCTGCTTAAAATGTTAATAGGCTAAGACGAAAGAAAGAATCTGGTTGTACAGAAAGACAAAGTGGCACGTATCATTCTCATTTAATGATAAGTTTATCTGCTGACAACACCACAAGCACAATAATAAGTCCATCGCTAAGTCATATCTTTGTGTTTTGCTTTCATCAGATGAGGTAATTAACTCCACATGAAACTTTTCCCTCAAAAACCTGCTTGCTTAATTCTGCCAAAATCTTGCCCATGTTTTGCCAGTTTTAGCACTTTGCACACACGTGGAGATGCAGAATTCCAGTTAAATAATTAATAAGAAACGAACTGTGACGAGTCACACTTGCGCCGTCGCTGTTTCCATGGCCATGCCTCCTAGGTGAGAGATAGTTATGTAAATGACTTAAACATTTTATTTCCTTTCTCTTCTTCATCTCTGTAAAATATACGTCTGTGCCGCATTTATAATGTGTTTACAAACGATCTCGGCCTCCTCTGAAGATTTCCAGAAGAGCGCTATAATTTGGGTGCGATATGTTAATCCGCGCTGCTGGGCATGGGAGATGAGAGTGCAGAAGCACTCTGCCACCTGGCTGATAGATTTTGTACGCTACCTCCCTGCCCTCATTTCCCCCCAGATACCCGTCCACCTCCATGCCACAGATGAGCTATGGCTATAATATAGCGTGCTGAACCCTGCATCTCTGAACCCCCTACTGAAAAGTCAGGCCTTATCTAGGGATGGGTGATATGACCTTAAATAGGGCTGGGCAATTAATTGAAACTGACATTTTGCCCTTGACGATATCATGTTGATACTTAAATAAAATAATTATGTTAATACCCCAGTGTGTGTTCATGTATTGTTCCCTTCAAAACATACATCTGCTCCATCTAGTCTGCCACTTCATTAGTGTGTGTTCAGACACACACTCTCATTCACACCTTTTGTGGCTGATTTAGAGTCACCAATTAACCTATAGTGCATGCTTTTGGACTGGGGGACAGTCCCCAAGCACTGCTCCCGGGCGCTTGTTAGCTGCCCGCTGCTCCTTCACGGATGGGTTAAATGCAGAGGTCACATTTCGTTGTTGTGCAACGTGTGCTGTGCTGTGGTGTGTTCACAATGACAAATAATCACTCACTCACTTTCAATAGGTGGGAATAAATACAGTAGAAACCTTGTCAGTGAACTATGAGGGCAAAGCTAATCTAAACTCCCAAACAAAATGATCACTCATTAATCGTAATCAAGGTAAAACGTTCAATTAATTGTGATATTGATGTTATTTTTTCTCCCTGCCCTAACCTCAAATTAATGTTTATTTTTATTTAAATTAAATTAATTGAGTATTTTGCTATGATTACAATTAGTGAAGGATTATTTTGTTTTTTGGGGGATTCCTTGTCTTTGCCCTCATAGTTCAATGACAGGTTTGTACTGTAAATTTGTTCAACTAATAATGTTTTTATACGCACACAGATGTAGTTGCAAACTGGACAGAGTAGAGTCACGTGACAGCACACATGGTATGTTTTTAAGGGGACAGTACAAGAATACATGCTGGGGAAAGTATTAACAAAAGTCTTTTGTTTACGTATTAGTGGAATCATAAAAATACTTGAAACAATCATCATGAGCAAGATGACTTGGGTTAGAGGTTCTGAATGTCAGTTTTGATTAATTTTCGATTAATTGCCCAGCCGTAGCCTTAACCCTAAGTGTCTTTCAGCCGTACATCCATCCATCGATCCATCCATGTCGCCGGAGCCCATTCCACTCTTCTCCTTTTTTGCACAACTTTGTTCCGAGTCTGAATTCCTTTGCCTGGCGAGATCCAAAGCTCCCCCTCCGACACTTAGTCTAAGAGTGCACGAAACCCAGACAGCAAACTGTGAACTATTTACTCGGAGGAAAGGCAAGTGAGAAATCATCATAGTTTATCCTGGCAGGGGTTGCGCCAGCACTTTATTACCCCAGTATGAGATGCCACCTCATCCCTCTTACCGACTGACTCCTCGGCACAGCGAAAATAAACATTCTAGCTCCAGGTTGCAGACGGATTCCCTGAAGCTTTTGTGTTCCCCGCTAAGCTGCCTCCCTATAGGCTCTCTTTGGGAAGCCCATGCTTATTTATGGAAAGCTTTATTAATTCTGTTGTGTAAGAGTTCTTGCAGTGATGCAAAAAACATTTTCTTTTGTTAGTCTTTGTTTTGATTCATATTGAATTGCCTAACATATTGAAATCGCTTTTACAACAATTCTGCACATTACAGTACCCAGTTTGTGTTGCACAAGCATGGAAATTAATAAAGCAGATTTTTTAAAAAAAAAGGTTGTTACTCTCAATCTATTCTGAATGTTCTACATAGAACATGGATATAGTGTTATTTTAGATCATCTGCTTTAAATAATGATTATGTAGCCCACATATATGACCTTTAAGTTCCCTCACTTGCTTCTTGAAGGTAAAATCACTATTCACACAAAAGCGTGCCTTCCTCCAACCCTTTCTAAATGTTCTACATTGCACATAAAAAGTGTTGTTTTAGGAGTTTCTGCTTTGCATTACGTAGCATTTCTTACCCTATATGTACCCTCATTTGTTCTACATAAAAAGGTCTGAATGATCAAGGTATTTGTGAGAAATGGAAATTTTCTGTCTTTTTGTGCTGAGAATGATTTTTGGAAAACAACACCAAAACACACTTGAATAATGAAATAAACTAACCGTATAAGACACTCAGTCCTTTTAAACAAGGTGTGTTTAGCGACGTACAGCAGAAATCAGAGCATTATGTAAATTCTGCTTTGAATCAAGTAGGAGTTAGACTAGACTAATTTTGATCAATATTTTTTTTATCGACAAGACCTGCTTGTGAGGAGATGCATTAGTTGGCCATTTATATTTAGTAAGAGAATGCTTTAGAAAATGTTGAAATGTCACCTCGTCAGTGATGCAGTTAGCTTGATTAATGAGTCATTTTATTTAATTTGTAAAGCGCTTATTAGATGGATCACAGACTGTCTACCAGGATTTTTTCTGTCAGTATATTACTTTCCTATAAGTCTCTCTTCCGTTGCTCATTCAAGACAAACGCACCTTTAGCTATTCTTTCATTTCCTTTCCTCTCCTCAGGCACTTATAACGGAGAGTAAATGGAAGGTTTATATTTCCCTGTTGTGCCAACTTTATTATGGCCTTTTACTTCTGAGTTTAAATAATTTAGCGTGTGAAGCATGAGCAGTTTTTCAGTTTTTCATTTTATCAATTTGATTTAACGGGTTGTGACAAATCACAGTTTGAGAAATCTCATCACTGGAGTGATACCCTCGAAGGTACCTTCTTCTGCCTCACTATAGGAAAAAAATCCTTATACCGCTGAACATTACAACATAGTTCAAACTCAGTCAATTTAAGGTTTAGGGGAAGTTTTTTTATGTTATTAAGGGAACAATTGTAAGATATGTAGCAAACAAATATGTCACTGAAAAGAATTATATTGTTAATTTTAACCATTAAGATTAAAAAAATGAAAAGTCACTTCACAGGGTATGAGATGATATGTGCATATTTTGATATGTGATACATATGCCAGTTTCTTTTCAGGTTTGTACTTGTATCAATGTCGGAGCTCTTCCTTCGTCTCCATCCTCATTAGTCCCTCTTATAACCGCTGTACTTCACACCCGGCATAATCTGTATGTCAGTCAATTTAAAACCAAATCCTAAAACCCAACATTAAAAAAACTATAATGAGTATTTTTTCAATTTTGCATTTTGCGCTGAAACGAAAATGTGAAAAATTGAAAACTTGCACTGATTTTTCATTTTGTTTTTTGTTGGAATAAAGTGACCTGACCCAGAACCACTACACATGGTTGTTCAAAAAAAAAAATCTAACTTTGTTTTGTTGCTTGCCAGTATGCCACACTGCTACATTTTCCAATTTTTTCATTTATTTTGTCAGTCAAAAAAGGAAATCTGAAAACAAGTATTTTGGAAACCCTGATTTTTGGGCTTTGGTTATTGGTTTCAGTTTGAAAAGCGTAGAAACAAACATTACACAGTGTCGAGCTTTACTCAGACCAGGAACTTTCATGCCATTCTAAATATCAGCTAAATAAAACGAAGCGTGTCAGTTTGGGAAGCTTAAGTTTTGGCTCCGGCCGCGCAAGGGCACCTTTGCCTGGACCACTTTCAGATGAGTGAGCTAATAGGCAGTTGAGCGAAATGGGTAGAAACATGGTCATATTTTTTTTTTGCTATTTCAGGATGCCTTTGGGCGGGTTTGTGGACAGGGACACGGCCGCTTTCATCTGAAACTCGCCAAAGAGCCGCGTTTTCGAGATGACTGTCCGCCATCGGAGATTAATAATTCATCAGGTCGAGCTGGCCCAGGAGAGCTCTCCCCACCGTGTTGTTGATTTCTCTCAACATTGTTATTATGTGCATATGATTGAGGCGCTCTGCGGTCAGGGAGTCGGTGTTTGATTAGCCTGTTGGTTAAAGTGGACCAAGCCGGAGGGGTCTGGCAGATCGCTGGAGGAAATTCGAGAGACCTCAGACTAGGGCTGAGCGATAATGAGCTTAAATCAATGTCGCGATTAATTGAACATTTACCTTAACTATGATTAATGAATGATTATCTTGTATCTTGATTTAAATCAACAACTACTGTATTCAACTTAGTGCCAGCTACGTTGCACACCTAAACCAATGATGTTGGTCAAGTTAATGCACAGCCAACAAGAATACAATGCATGAAAGCCAGTGGATTAGTGGCCCTTTTTAACAAGATAAATGAGAAGAAGACACTTTGAACACATAAGGAGGATATGAACACACATTGGAGAAAGTATTAAGAATTCTTCAGTAATCAAAATAACCGTTATAGGTGATTAAAGGTTCTGAATATTGTTTTCGAATAGTTTTCAATTAATTGCACAGCTCTCCCTCGGACTGCGCTCAGAGCTGCACGTGCATGTAGACAGCAAACCGGCAAGGACGGCTGTTAAATAGCAGGGGGTGGTTGAGGTTGTAAAAATTCGGCATCCTCTACTGCGGTGGATCTGGAGACAGGAGGCGGCATTGTTCTCGGGGAGGTGGGTTACGCTTGGCCACATGGGAAGTAGGAGTGTACTGATACATCGATGTGCATAAGTACATGGATTCACTGATCAGGGAGCCCATAGCATCAATCCAAATCATTGATCAGACATCATACATATTGTAAATTTCACTTTATATTGAACAGGAGATCTGTTTTTATTAAGAAAGACGATTTTAGTTTTTTCATTTACATGTCTGGTTGAGCTCAGGATTAAACGTATTAAATGATATGATGTTGAAATGATGAAATATCGTATTGTGAAGAAACTTTACAGCCCTAATCCCCTAATACGAAGTCTTCTTGCGAGCCGTGTTGCCTCTCGGTTGCATATGTTAAGTCACCAGTGTGTTGTTGATTTGAGGAGACCACTGCAGTTTGCATGTCTGATCATCTGGGTCTGGGTTTTGCACCTCATTAAGGTTTATTGCAAGAGCCAATCAGTTCAACACATATGATCACTCGCTGATGGGGAAATTACCCAGGACTGCAATGACACAGAGGCCCCCTGTGAGCCGTATGTGTGCAGCTCTACAGGGAGCAGTTTTCCTTGCATCAGACCGTTAGTTTCTGCACACAAGAGCCGTTCCAGAAGTCAGGGAAATCACGCTTTGCTTTTACGTGCAGACACTTGGCAGTGAGCTATTTATGTTTTGCTAAAAAATGTTTTTAGGCTGCTGCAGTTTGTTTAGATTACACTGTTGTCTTGAGAGCTTGAATTGCTGGAAACTGGATGTTTCATCTCCGATCCGAAAGGCTTCTTCAGTTCTAAAGACTTCTTCAGTTGCTCTTCAGGTCTTTAGAACTGAAGAAGCCTTTTGGATGAGAGGTGAAACGTTTTCAGGAACCTAAAAAAAGTCCAGAAGCATTCAAGGACACCGTACCACCGTAGGGGTCAGTGTAGCTACAGTAACCCTTTCTGATGTCAAAAAGGTTTCCATTAGTCCAGTTCATTCCCTCATTCATTCCCAAGAGACATTCAAATGTAATGTTTGTTTTACAAAGAAATTACACCTTATTACACTACAACACTTGAGAATACGTTTGTTCCGTTCTGGGCACCTGGCCTGAAAACCAGACCTTTTTATTGCTCTTTTCAGGTACGCCATAAACAGATGAATCATCAGAGACCAGCAGTAAAAGCTCATAGGTATGACCACAGCAGTATCTGCTTATTGCCATGCGGAGTGCCGCGGTATGAATATTTGTTTTGTGGAACAGGCCGGCCTCCTTCTCCAGGGAGAGTGGCAGCTGCAGGAGTGTGTTCTGGGTCCATTAGGCTTGTACTTAAAGCTGCTCTGAGAAATACATCTCGGCTCATTTCGTTTGCTTTTCCGTTACTAATGCCAGTGACAAAAGTCACTAAGATATTTCATAATCACTCTTGAGTCATCAGCAAACTAAATTTAGCGTGAACATAGTAAATATACGTTATTAGTGAAATGCATTTTGAGTGATGCTGCATGTTGTGCCATTTTCTTCATCGTACTGTAAATTTGATATAATATTACAATCTGGTGTCTGCTGACATCACAAAATCTGCTAGGATATGTTTTTGTTTTGCTTCTATTCAAAAGCGATCAATATGAGACAATATTATATGCAAATTTGACACAATCACCTCCACTCATGTCAGATCTCAAAAAGCAACTAAAATTCCTGAGCTCAATCAGACATTTACATTCGAATAAAAAAATGAAGTTAATGAAAAATAATCTTTTATTTTAACAGATTAGACAGTACAATGTCTCGGTATAAAGTCAAAATGTCTGACAAGTGATGTCTGATTTCGGATTTTCATCTTACATCGATGCGATGGGATTTCTGACCATTAAATTGATGCGTCCATATTGATCGATGTATCGTTACATCCCTAATTCATGGCACTCCTCTGTGAGCGAAGAGTTTTGTTAATTACCAATAATATTAACTTGCTACTGTATATAGAGTGTCCCACGAAGCTTAACAACTGTACCATAGCTGCCTGCTACTAGAGGTAAATATGGTTGCCTGGCTGAAAAGTGTTTTGCGATGTGCATTATTAATGGAGTGGTAAATTAGAGTGGAGTGCTCAGCTGCCCTTGTCTACAAAGCGGACTGGAGTAGAGCACAGCACAGAGCAGTACCACAGACAAATACAAGCACCGCTCTAAATACCATCCAGTAAGCTGCCAGACGCACATGTTCAAGCACGAGGTTCCTCGAGATCATCGTTAAAGCCAACATTTGCATTTAAATGAAATTTGAAGCCCGTGCAGACGACGGTATTTTTTACATTTTAATTCGACATACACCGTAATGAAGAGACAGGTTTGGTTTTAGAAGAGCGATGTTTTTTGCTCCGTTCGGCGCTCGCTCTGTTATTCAGGGAAGCCCGCAGGCCCGTACCTATCACCGTTTGACAGAGCTCTCAGTGTCTGAATCGTGTCAGGTGTGTGAGATTTTTGAAGGAGAGTGACTGCGGATTTGCGAGGCCGTCTCTGCCGTTAATTCAGTCTGCCTGCTAGAAAGGACTGACTCAGCGAGACTTATTTTATTGGAATGGAGGAAGGTTTTTAGAGGCGCTCTCAGGTTGCAGTGGGAGGCTGAGCTGGCGCCTGGACTCGCGGATCCCACACCTTTTGCCGTAAAGAGTAATGGACTTTAATGTGGGGTTTTAGGACTGCAAGTAAACGTTCAGGCGATTCAGAATTTCTCAGATTTTTCACCTATGAAGAGAGTTTTTGATCTCTTCACTCTTGTTTTTTACAGCATGTCTGTGTGTCACCTAACTATAATGAATAAAACATAACGGAATATAACAAGACTTCTTGCTGACGATGATGATGTGATGTCTCAAGCTGTTAGACCACTGGCTGAAATTGGACCAAATTGCAGTGGAAATTGGTCACCACACTCACCTTCATGCACATTTTTTGAGCTATTGATCATTCACTGGAAATCCTGTGTAATGATACTCTTTTCCTGTATCACATAACGGTGGCCAGAATCCTTCTCTAATAACTTATTTCACTCTGTAAATCCTATCACAGCTAATCATTACTCATATTTGTTAAGGTGACAACTCTAATTTGGGCTCCTCTAATTACAGCTGCTGTACAGTTTTGATGACATTTGCAGTGCTTTTAAGCTATTTATTTATTTCCATTCTTCGCCCGCATGTGACGCAAGAGCAGAAACTCTTTCATGGGCCAAACACATTAAGCAAGCCATCAGATCTCATAAACATCACGTTTATTAAATTCACTCCGAACTGTTAGCGGCCTTTTGCAGTCACTTAGAAACAAACTGATCAGGAGTGATGGATGATTGGAATGAGGCGAAACTGTAACCGCGTTCTATGATAGTAATGTTGAGAATAATGGCAGTGGACAGGTCGCTTTGGGATGTTCTGTTTGCTCGTTTTCTGACGGTGTGTTGTGCTTATTGAATTGAAAGGGCGGCTCGGGGCAAACGGCAGAGTCCCGCAGTCATGGCGGCTTTGATCCTAGACTCACTCCTAAATGTTCTGGTTGAGATGCTGAGCAGGGACGGTCTCGGTGACATAATTTGGGTGTTGCATACACGTGTGTGTGGTAGAGTTTGTGTGCACGTCACATTTTAAGAGTCTGGAAGCCATCTGGAAGAATTTGCTGCTGTCTGGAGACTCGCTAGGCTCGCCGCTCGTGGGTTGGTGCAGGAATTCTCTCCCTTAACTGGGGTTGGAATGATGAAACTCCTGCCAGTCTACCTATGCAGCAAACTGTATCTTCTCCCAAGAGAAAAGATTTACTCTGTCCCTTTCTATCTTTTTCTTTTCCCGCCTGTTTCTGTCTCTCTGTCTTTCTGTAGGTCATTCAGGTTGTTCATTGCCTCTCCTTACCACCCCTGTCTGTCTATCTGACATTCTCTGTCTGTCTCTCTCTCTCTCTCTCTTTTTCTCCTTCTCTGTGTTTTTCTGTCAGTCTCTTTCTCACTCTCTTGCAGCTTCTTCCCCTCTCATCCACATTTGTCCGCTCCCCCCATCACTGTCAGTTTCTCTCTGTCTACACACTCTCTACCTCTCTCTCTGTGTTTATGTTTGTCGGTCGTTCTCTCACTCTCTCGCTCCCCCTCACTCGCTGTCAGTGTGCTTCCCCCTTGTTGTCCGTCTCTGCCTGTTGTGTTCTGTTTGCCACTCTCTTTCTCTCTCACATTCTTTCTCTGTCTGTCTTTCTTTCCATTTCTCCCACTCTTTCTCTCCCCCCACTTGCTGTCGCTCTGTTTCTTTCTTTCTCCAACTCGCTGATTCTCTCTCTCTCTCTCTCTCTGTTTTTGTCTGTCTGCTTTCTCTCTCTCTCTCTCTCTTTCTCTCTCTCTCTCTCTCTCTCTCTCTCTCTCACACACACCCCATACCATACCACGCCAAACACTCTCTCAGTCTTACCCCCTTGTTGTATGTCTCGTCCAGTTTCTCTCTCTCTCTCTCTCTCTCTCTCTCTCTCTCTCTCTCTCTCTCTCTCTCTCCTCTCCTCTGCTCGGTGAACTGTGAATATGCCCCTGAAACAGAGCTTGCTGCTCAGTATTGTGCCAGTAAGGATTTATTTGTTTGATTGTTGAACTAAGCATTTATTGCAGTTGCAAATCTCTGGACTCAAGTCTAAAATGAAAAGACGAAGGCATTTGGTATGAGGAGGACCCGCAGTGCAATGATTTAGGCAGCTCCCCTGCCTGCGTCCGCCTTTGGGGTTGAGTAAAAACCCTGTGTGCATTTTTAAAATGACTTCCAAGGGCCCCCAGTTGATTTGGGCTCACTGATTTGAATTCACGAGTCAGCAGCGGCGGGAGAAAGAGACGATGAGGTTTTCAGGTCGCAAAAAAAGTTGAAAGATTGATTTTTATGGCAGATTGCTACATACCACCAAGGGCTGCAACCACTAAAGGCCATAAAAGTATCCTGACATAATGGACCTTGGCCCATTCGGTTTCTTTTGCAGTCCTCCCGCACCACACCTGCGTTTTTATCCCGGAAGATTGACTCCAATGTCCACTGTCGCAGTGTAATTGGATTTCCAGTACGGCTATTAACTGTTGCGTAAGCTTCAGATTCGCTGCTGGCGTCCTGAAACTTCACAGAACGTCAGAATTAAAATGCAGCTCATTTGAGACACGTTCCCCACGCTGTGAATAAGCATTGTTCGTATAATCCATGACCTAAACTTTCCAAAAAGTCTCGGTAAAGCTTGTTCCTTCTGCCCGACTTTGATCATAGCTCAAGACTCGGTGAGAATGCTTGTCTCTGCAGTGGCACTCATTCCCTCCCCACTATTAGTCATTTCACATCATTATTCCTTTCTTTAATACTGCACACTCCTACATCATTAGCAGGAAATCTTTTCTTCCTCCGTTAAACTTGCTGCTCGCCGTCACGTTAGTTGATCACATATATCATGCCGTGGCAAATTTCATTTTTCCCCCCTTTTTAGACCATGGGCTGCCTTTTTTGATCGTTCTTTCCTGTTTCCTGTGAAAGGAGTTAAACGGCAGAGCATCTAATTATGGATTGCTGCCTGGTGTTATTGGTGTTTTAGGTCAGTGTCGTGCTAAAACAGATGCTCTGTCCAAGGATAACCTTGGTATGTCCTTGCCTTAGGAATGACCTCCAATTAGTATCATGACTGAGTATTTTTACCTCAGTTACGAGTAATGAATGATTATTTTTGTTTGTTTTTGCTCTCATAGTTTACTAACCAGGTTTGCACTCCAAATAAGCTTAATTATTACAGCTTTTTCTACTATAGAGTCACATGACACGACAACACACACAGTGTAAATCTTTTATATATATAAAAAAATTAATTAACAACATATAAAAAAGTATTAACTAGGGATGGCACAGATCCGATACATGGGTCGGTACTGGTAACGACTCTAACAGCTGGAACAGGTGGCATTGGTCTGATCTATGGAGCCGTAAAATGGTAAAATGGTGAAATGGCTGTAAATTGGTTCTGCATGGGAAGTGTTACTGCGGTAAAAAGCTGGTTTATTGTCCGACATTCACACTAATTCCTACATATTGATATGACAATGAGCAGAACAGGCAACGCAACACACTACAACCTCAAAAGCAAATCACACCATTATACTGTTTAATTTCCTTAACAACACCAGCTCTCACTCACAATCTCTGTGTTCCTGATGGTTTAAGCGACGCAGGATTAGGGACCATCACTAAATTACACAACTGTGTTTAAACTAATCATTTGTGAGACATTATTTTAATAATAAATAAGTTAGCATATACATGTGGGTGTGTAATTATTACATTGTTTTAGTTGGAAAACTTAAAGTCAAAAATCTTCTTAAGCATAACAGAATAATCGGCCATGTATTCAGACATTTTTAAAGCATTATTTTCTGTTTTCTGTTTAAAAAAGACTCAGAGACTGTATCAGATTTGTATCGTTTTGGCAGATATCCAAGTTTACAATATCAGTACCGGACATAAAAAAGGGTTATCGTGCCATGTTTAGTATTAACTGAATTTTTTAACTGAATTTTTGAACGTTCTGAGTGTTGGTTTCATTTAATTTTCGATGAATTGCCCAGCCCTACCCTGCCTCCAATTAACCTATGTCTCTCCTTGCTTCACAGAGACGCTGTGCTTCTATGGGTACATGAATCTAAGTTCCGCCGGCCACATGCCTGTGATGGAGGAAGTCGATACCAGTGAGAGGTTAGAATGCCAATGTCTATCTGCTTCCTCACATGCACCGCAATAGATCTGACCTTACGAACCTCTGCGCGGCTACAAATAGTCCTTATTGCATAATTCATTGAACAAGTTACAGTACAAGCCTCACTCCAGACCTTTACAGTCGTTCGTTATCAACTGACGTAGCGTTTGCCGTCTTTTTGTGTGCTTCACCTCAGCGACCCGCAACATGGAAGCAGTCCCTGGAGGTGGATGAGGCACTGTCAGTGTTGTTTTATCTTTTCTTCTTTTATGACCGTAAAGAAATGTGATATGACCGAAGGTACTTTGGTCATTTGCCCTCTCCGGGGAGTCCAGGCCCTCTCGGTCAGCATTGCGGAAGAAGAAAATGGCCTCCTGGCATTAGGTTTCCTCTCCTTCTCTATCCGTTTACATCCAGTCGGTTTCTCCTTAAAGGAGCCTGTGGTAGTCCTGCTTCTACCCTGCCCCGGAGCATGCAATAAGAAGTGTGTAAAAATAGCAGCAAACAGGCATGGAAGTGACCTTTAACGGATATTACGCTTGGATTGACTTAAAGCCTTTTCTGAGCTGTCGTCTGGTTGGCTGCTGTCAACGTGACCGTCCTCCTCCTGGTTTTTTTTTTTTGGCGGTAATGTTTGAGAAATTAAAGAGGTAAAAATTCTGTTCTTTGGTGCGATAAAAGGGATGTTTATTCAGGTTTTGTGCCGTGTGGGTCTCTTGGTGGTCTCCGTAGAAAGTCTATTGCACAGAAGAGAGAATAACCGTCCGTTGTCCTGCGAATCGCTATGTCGGGATGTCTAACAAAGCTGTCAGAATCCCTATTGATAAAGCGCACGAGCCCTACGCTCAGCTCGTGATTATCATCTCGCATCGCTCTGCCGGTGCTCTGCTCAGTCTGGAATGTGCCTTTTTTTTCTTTTCCTCCGCAAGTTTCCATTCATACCTTTGAGTGTGACTTATAGCATCGCCGCTTGATATCGCAGCGAGCCACATGTTCTCCCCTAACAATCTCCTCTCAACTCAAAAGCTTTATCAAAAGAGATGGGCTTGCTTTTCTCCTGCAGGAACACAATACCCCCTCTTCACTTGTGCTGCTGCTTCCAGCGAATCTCAAGTTTGTTCTGACTAGTTTAGAAGGGGATGAGAGCGTTCTCACTGGAGCTGAAAAAGAGAAAAATAGAGCCTTGGTTTTGGCTGCACTTCCCGAATGGCGAGGTGAACTCTTTAATCACGAACGTTCTCTCAAATTACGCTTTAATTAAACATTACACATGTTCGAAGAAAACCTCCTTGACGCACCTTCGGGGACTATCGGCTGAAAATTAAGTTGTCATTTCTGCAGAGACGCACTGATCTGAATGAGGCTCAGCACCGGTGGCGAATCCAAGCGCACCAGACGGGGTTACAACTGCTGCTAAGGGGAAAATCTGCACATAAAAAATAGATAAAGCCAAAGAGTGCGTCTCCTCGCGTCTGTGTCTGGTGGAGTGTGCACAGACGTGTGATTTTAAAAATTCAAGGCCTGCAGGTTCTGCCAAAGCAAATTATGAAATGCAGTTGTGATGGACTGGTGAGGCTGTGTAACCATACCTGCGCAAAAATGTTCGCGCTTTACCCACAGTAAAAAAAGTGAAGGATACAATTAAATATTTGCAAGAAATAATAACTTTTATGATCTGATCCCGATGTTAATATCTTATTATCTGCCAATGCAGATACTCTTAATCAACAGTTAAACATAAACAGAGATATTTGTATCTTTATGTTTGAATTTACAGTTGTCTACATGTAAAGAAGGTGAAAATCCTCTTTTGCAAAAGTTAGTTGACGTTATCAGCAAGAAACTGATAGTGGGTATTGGATATTGCTTGAACTGAATTTTAGGCAGCTATTGGATCATTCCGTTGGACTTTTATTGCTGGTAAAGAGGTGCATTAAGGGAAAGTGTATGAAGACATTTGAGAAGTGAAACTTTTTTGCTTAAAAACTGATTAAACTGTGTAAGTTTCTGTTAATTTGCCCATCCGCTAGCGGTAAAACTCCCTCGAAAACCCAGACTGATGATATGCCTGGGCTATTTTGGCTTTCCGTTGTGGTTTTTACATCCGTGTTGCAGCTTTTTGCATTTCTCTTGAGGATTTAGCATTTGTCTTATGCCTTTTGTAACCCGTTAAGCCATGTTGACCACCTTTAGGGCCTGTGTCCACCAAATACTTATATTTTAATACAAATCCTATGAGCTTCAGCATTCAGGGGTGCGTTTACCAAAAGCATAGTTGCTAACGTATTGCTAACTAGGGTTAGCAACACTATGTTAGTTGCTAATGTACACTATGTTAGATTCTAATGTACACTATGTTAGATGCTAATGTACACTATGTTAGTTGCTAATATTCACTATGTTAGTTGCTAATGTACACTATGTTAGTTGCTAATGTTCAGTATGTTAGATGCTAATGTACACTATGTTAGTTGCTAATGTACACTATGTTAGATGCTAATGTACACTATGTTAGTTGCTAATGTTCACTATGTTAGATGCTAATGTTCAGTATGTTAGATGCTAATGTACACTATGTTAGTTGCTAATGCACACTATGTTAGTTGCTAATGTGCACTATGTTAGTTGCTAATGTACACTATGTTAGATGCTAATGTACACTATGTTAGATGCTAATGTACACTATGTTAGTTGCTAATGTACACTATGTTGGATGCTAATGTTCAGTATGTTAGTTGCTAATGTACACTATGTTAGATGCTAATGTACACTCTGTTAGTTGCTAATGTACACTATGTTAGATGCTAATGTAAACTATGTTAGTTGCTAATGCACACTATGTTAGTTGCTAATGTACACTATGTTAGTTGCTAATGTACACTATGTTAGATGCTAATGTACACTATGTTAGTTGCTAATGTACACTATGTTAGATGCTAATGTACACTATGTTAGTTGCTAATGTACACTATGTTAGATGCTAATGTACACTATGTTAGATGCTAAGTGCCTTCAGCGAAAAAAAAAAAATGCCGGTGGAGACGTGTTTTTTTGCCGCAGCGCTCAGAGCGCTTCAAGTTGAAATCCGTTCAACTTTTGGAACAGCGCTGGGCTCGTCAATGTCACTTCTCTCTCGTTAGCCAATTAAAATTGAGGATGGGGCGGGACATACACAGTCAAGAACTCACTAACAGTAAAGATAATCGCTTTTATGTCGGCTAAACTACTGATCTCAAAGAAATGCTACAGTGTTTAGATGAAATAGGAACGACCACGGAAGTGCCCGATGACGCTTTTTGTAACAACAAACACTTAGAGAAGCGCTCTGGAAGTGAGGCTCTGAGCGCTCTCACCTCAAAAAACACATTTGGTGGACACAGGCCCTTAGTCATAGAAATCACAGTTGTAATTTGTAGTAAAAAACCTGCTTCAAGTTTTCACTTTGGTCTGGAGCATTTTGGTCTGCTCTCTCTTCCATTCTCCATTCATCTTGGTCTTTATACCCTTTATATTATATTTTTAATCTGATTTTTGCTAATAAATGGTTACCTCAGCTCAGTCTGTGGGTAAGTGTGTGTATGTGTGTGTATGTGTGCGTATGTGTGTGGGTGCTGATACAGCAAGAAACACAGCTCTGGCACCTTTGCACCTGAGTGTGAGCTGGCCGCTCTCCATCTCTCATCTGCTCCCGGCTCCGGGCAGGACTCCAGGGATCGGAAGGCCGTGCCGTGGCCTTGCGTGGGTCGTGCTTACAAAGATTATTTCCCGGATCTTTTCCCACGTCGTAGAACCTTCTCACACATCGACGTGCCGCATCTCTCTCTCCCGCGCCTCCTGTAAACTGGGCAGAAAGAGAGCACCGTGTTTTCGAGCGAGACGCCGATTCCATCGAAAACCAAAAGTATTAGATTTTTTCTCGTCTGCTGTCTTGAACGCGCGAGTTGAGATCGCCGTCTGCTCTCGGGAGCCAGATTCACAGTTCACGAGTGCGACTCATTTGCGGGAGAGCGGCATCTTTATCTGCAGCTGATTAGCAGAAGAACATTATTGCTTGTAGAATTGGCAGTTTGTCCCAACGGACTCGGATGTTTCCAGGCAACACACGCCTCATATCAGCTGCCTATGACACAGTGTTATTGCATGCAGAATGATAATGTGGGTAAAGTTAGAAAGTTTAATCACATCTAAACTATACATAGTTGCGAATCCGTTGTGAAGAGAGCAATATTAGTGCGTAGAACGTCACGACTACTGTCTGCTACTGCTGCTGAGTGATATGGCGATTACAGAAAGTAGGGATGCACCGATACCATTTTTTTGAGACCGAGTACGAGTACCGATATTTATTTTTGGGTAATCACCGATACCGAGGACCGATTCCTGTGTAGGTCTGTTATTAATAACAATGACAATAATAGTAGGATTTTTTTTATAATGATAATAATAAATGATACTAATTTTTTATCCATTTCTTTGTATCAACACACAAAAAAGCAACAACAATTAAATAAAATATTATATATTAAAATATTAAAATATTAGTCTGCTTTGCTACTGTCATTATCATTTATTTTAAAGTACCTCCAAACGACTAACATTTTTATCTCCGCCTAGTTTACAGTTTATTTGGCAAGTGTTGTGGCATTTACACTGCCTCCGCATGGTGATGAACATAACTACATCATATCTTCCACATGTGGTATTGGTAGTAGGTATAGGGGAATTTTGTTCAGAGTACGAGTAACTGCACGGGGGCGTGGTATCGGTACCGGTGCATCCCTAACAGAAAGCATTGTATACTGAAGGATGAGATTTATTGTTGCATGTTCCCGGAAGTTTATGATGGAGAATATATAGGTATAAAGTATAGTATTAGATAAAGGCAGTACAGCTGGTGTTGGCATAGCGTGAAGGGATGACTGACTTTCTGCAGGTGTTAAGAGAATATTTCCAGAGCATATTTTATCTTAGATAAAATGGTAATAACATCTACACCTCCTTAAAACCTGCAGTTTTGAAGGCCACAAATGATAAATGATTCACATTGAGATCCATGTCAATCATCTATTGAAGCAGCCCAGTGATTCAGATTTACCCTAAAAGACCTCTTTGTCCTCTGGGACAGCGGTCCACACACACACACACACACACACACATACGGTACAGGCAATCGGATCCATCCCCAGGTGCAAGTTATTATCAGATTTCCCATTAATTACCGTCGGTCTGTGGAGCAGGACGAGGCGGACACATGATTGATAATTGTCCGGAAATGGATTTATCAGTGCCGGCCCTTTGGTTGAGACAGCCGAGGTTCAACTCAATTGACCCTCCATATTCCACTCCGGCGTCGGCGTCGAGTGTTCGTGCCCAGGTGAAATCGGTGAAATTATGGGGCGCCTAAGACATGCGGGAACCGGCCGAAGCATTTTCACACATTGCAGAATGTGAAGTCCATTTCCCGGCTATTTTCTCTTCTGTCTGACTAATCTTCTCAGGTTTGTTTTTTAAATAAAGACAGGAATTTTGAAAATTGAGCCACCGTTAGAGACCACTAAACTAGTATTCAGTATTCAGTTTACATGGATCTTACAAGCACCTCTGTAAAATGTCATGTATGAATAGAAATGCACAAATTTCTCTTGCGGCATCACAGCATCACTCCGGTTTGCTAAACGATGAAGTTTAACAGAGTGGGTTAACAGAGTGGAACTAGAGGAATTGGTCTTTTCAGCCTTTCTTGTGTTTTTTCATCAAGTCTAGCTCCTTGTTTCATTTGGACTGCTCATTCCTTTGCCTAGAGGAAATTTAAACCAGCCTCACAAAATAGAATCCTGAGTTTATACAGTTTGCTGTCCATGTCAGTAATTGAGGCAAAATATTAGAATCATTTGTTGGACATGGCTCAAATTTGCCATAGCAAAGCTGTGTTCAAGTTTAGACCAACTTCTGAGTATAGTCATCTTTCTCATATTTGAGAGCACGGCCTCCACTGGGCTTTATTAGGGAGTCATTGCACCAGGTCCTTTTTCAGAACGTCGACTTCATAACTAGACTGAATAAAAATGCATAATGCATTGGGGGGGGGGGATATATGAAGGCGACCAAGTCTTAAAAAGAGCATAATAACAAAATTTCCATATGATCGACACTCTGACGTGCCAGATTTATATTGCTGATAAAATATAAATCCTCTTGAGTATGAATTACCAGATTTGATCCACAGCTGCTAACTGGAAATGCAAATGAACTGCGTAAGAGTAAATGACCCATTGATCCTTTATAAATGCAAACTGTGCCTTTTGGCCCCTAATCACAGATTTGTTCCCCTTTGGTAAGCAAGTGAATCATAATTCTAATTTTAATATAAAAGCGTGAATGGTTTTAACAAACTTGGACTCAGACTGAGATTGTCAACAGTAACAATTTCTGAGTAATTGAGGTCGCTTTCCTTCACCTGCATGGAGATGAAAATTGAATTACGAGAGGAAAATTAGCAAAAACAGCCCAACAGCTGTATTGTTCAGATGCTATTAGACAATTATAGTAAGGACACATTAGATTTTATCTGTCCATTTTTAGCATGTCACACACTCGCTTTTCAGTGAAATTTGCCGATTTCAATAAGAAAACTGTCATTTACGTGAACCGTGTAGATCTGGAGCTTCTACGTTTTCAGTGACACGATCAAGGCAAGACCTGATTCCTCTGTATGTGAAAGTATTCGTGGGATATTCCGTGCCCAAAAACAGAAGTAAATGAGTAAAAAAACATAAATAATTCAGCTGTTTATTGAGATTTTCAGTGTGTTCCAAACTTTATTGTGACATGGCTCTGAATGGTGCGTGGGGGATTGTGGGAAATGTAGTTGCCTTCTAGAAAGACCAACAAGCAACTCATTTTATGGGCCAACATGAGTCCAAATTGGCTCAAAATGACCCAAAACCTCAGTATTTCTTCATTTTCAATTAATCAGATTTTTTCTCAAATGAATAATATTAGAGAAGAATCAACAGGAAAAAATCTATTTATCAAAAAAAAAAAAAATCATATTCTGATGGATGTACAGATAATGGAGAAATGGAAATGGATATGGAATTGTTCGTGCCTGGCACAACATTTATTGTTCAACATACTACATAGAATAGAATGCATAATAAAAACTGAATGAGAATGAGAATAAAACAGACACCTTTTTGAGCCCTTCTGAGTTTGCAGGTTGGCATTTTCTATATATTTATCGGCTTGCTAAACAGCGCATGTCTTTGCTAGGCTGCTTGTGGTAATGCAACATATTTCCCAATAATACAGTTTAAAAAATGCTGTATAAAACCTGTGGTAAAATCTTATAATTATAGACCTCACGACACCAGTCAAAAACATGTCACTCAGAATTCCAACCAGCATGTGCTGTGTTTGGCGTACAGGCAAATCTAAACAGTAAAACCTCTAAGGAAGAAATAAAGACACGCCAGACTAGAACACCCCGTTCCAGTTTGCTCTCAATTACACCCAGCCTTCACT
Organism: Distichodus sexfasciatus; assembly: GCA_032718565.1. Taxonomy (NCBI): domain Eukaryota; kingdom Metazoa; phylum Chordata; class Actinopteri; order Characiformes; family Distichodontidae; genus Distichodus; species Distichodus sexfasciatus. The sequence goes on along the minus strand of JAVGVS010000011.1, from coordinate 308,846 downwards.
ACGCTCCTAATTACATGACCTCGGGTTACAGGTAGACCACACTTCTCTAAATAAAAAGCACAAGTCAAAAGGCAGCATCAGATTTGCTGCAGATGTGAGGCTCTGTTTTGCCTGAATACTGTGTATACCTTTTAAAACGTCCAGATTTCCTATTCGATCTGGACATTAACTGTTATGAACTTTAGCCGTGGTTGATATGAAAATGATATGAACCAATACTAAGAAGGGTGTTGTTGAGTAAGTGTCATAAAATATTGTCGGCGCGTTTATCGTGTGTAAGAAACATTAATGATTTACATATAAATAGCAGAGGACCAATTGGGTACATTTTAGATTACATAATGTACAGTCCACATGGGCAGTTGGTAGTTTAACGGTTAGGGAGTTGGACCTGTTATCGGAAGGTTGTCGTTCAAGTTCAGGACCGGAAAAGGTACCACTAAGGTACTCATGAGCACGGTACCATCCCCAAGCACTTGTCCCCAGGCGCTGCTGAAGCTGCCCACTGTTCTTTCATGGATGAGTCAAATGCAGAGGTCACATTTGATTGTGGTGCAGTGTGAGCTGTGCTTTGCTGTGTTCACAATGACAAATAACTCATACTTCAGTAAAATTTTGTTTATCTAAAATAATTAAAGGGTCATGCTTATTATTTTTATTTTATTTTGTGATTATGTCTTAACTTCTAGCCTCACACTCAAAACTGCTGGCCGTGTGACAGTTATTTGACTTGAGTCCTGCAGTCCAGGAGGTTTTTGTCTGTTCCTCCTGGCCTCAGACGGCTTTTATGTAGCACTGCAGAATATTCGGATCATGGGCCAAGCCTGGGACAGTGGAGGGGCGTAATCACTCTCTGCGACATTCCTGCTGTGAAGAACACCTAATTCAATTTTCGTTCTCAGACAGCAATTGTTTTCTTGTTGTGCTTGTAATTATAGGAACAGACAGGACCAGCTAGTGCACACTATTGTATCCATTGTCCCTTTCACTGAGACAAAAAGGTTCATAAACAAAATGCAAATAGAGCTTTTTTTTTCCATTTTGAAATCAACAACCTCAAGAGATTGCCAGTGTTATCATGACGTTATTCCTCGTTCAGCACCTTTTGTTCTTACAAACTTCTTAGAAAGTTTTCACAAAGATTCCCACAATGTTTTCTTAAGAATAGATTCTGCAACTCCTGAAGAGCACTCGTACACAAATTCTATTGCATGCATTCATTTATTCATTATCTGAACCGCTTAATCCCACCTGGGGTCGCGGGGGGATATCCCGGGAACTTATGGGCGCAAGGCTACTGCATGCATGTTTGTGCAAAACATTAGATTATTGCGATTCCCTCAATGCTACAGTTGTATAATATTATACTATAAATGCTCTGAAGAACAAAGTGAAGAAAAAAGAAGAAGAACATATCAGGGAATGAGGCTCATTATTCTTTACACTACTAAATGAATATTCCACAGTCATCCCAATGAGCGTAGTTTACTCATTACTTTTAACAAAAAATGGTACCTGGTGAATTTTTGAGATTCTATCTTGCCAGACCTGGCGCGACCTTACGCGAGGGCTGCTAATTGATTCAAACAAGAATAGAAGGTTCTTTTCTGCCTGCTGTCTGCAGCGAAGCTCGGCACCGTTGTAGCGCTGACCCGAGGTCAGCTTGCTGAGAGCCGTGATTGAGCCACCTTGTGCTGATTGCAGTCTCGTTTCAATTACACATGCGAGGTCAAAGGTCTTACTGGTCATCACACATGCATGACTCCACAGCTTTTGTGTGTGTGTGTCTGCAAACGTTTTCAACCTATAAAACCTCGCTTTAATAACAATAATAATAGTAATAATAATAATAATTTTGGGGCAGTTGGTAGCGTAACGGTTAGGGCATTTGCCCTGTGATCAGAAGGTCATCAGTTTGAATCCCAGGACCGGTAAAGGTATCACAGAGGTACTCATGAGAAAGGTTCTGTCCCCAAGCACTGCTCTCTGGGTGCTGTCCATGTCAGCTGCCCACTGCTCCTTCACGGATGGGTCAGATGCAAAGGGCACAGTTTGTTTTGGTGCACTGTGTGCTGTGTGTGCTCACGAGTACCTCAGTGGTAACTTTAACAGTCTGGGATTTGAACCGGTGACCTTCTGATCACGGGACAAACGCCAACCATTACGGCACACACTGCCCCAAACTGTGGACATTTGTTACATTTTTAGGTAAATAAACAGCAAAGGATACATAGTTGTACTTTCAGCAGGTTTAGGGTAGAGGCAAATGATGCAACAACTGGTAAATTTCCCGTCAATTATTGGTCTATGTAGCCTGAAAATAATTTTAACAGATGTCAGTTTCAGTTGTTTTTGCTGTGTTTTATACAGGATTAATATTCCGTATGTGAGTAGTTCTGTACTTTTCCAGCAGGTACATATTTGTGGATATAAAGCACATAAAAGGTACATTTCGGTCACTAGGGGTGCAGACATGTTCATTTAGAGCAGGGGTGTCAAACTCAAAATAAAAACTTGGACAAAGTCGCGGGGCACTCTTGATATTTATTGAAAAAATGTCTACAATCGAGGAAGTTTTTCTGTCTCTACACATATAACGATGAACCTTTTAATATGGAATTTAAATCTTAAACATCTTAAACAAAATCTTAAACATTGAATTTGGAACAAGCTAAGGTTAATGCTATAAACACATGTGAATTCAAATGTCAAATAAAAGACATCTGTGGCATTCATTTCTTAAATAAAATTAAAAGAAGAAAGAGCAGAGCATTCTGGGATTTGTAGTAATAGAGGAGCACGCGCTGTCTACCGGCGGGTCAGCTTTGGTATTATCTCGCGGGCTAAATATAATTACAAATCTGGCCCGCGGGCCTGAGTTTGACATCTATGATTTAGAGATACAGACAAGAAGGTACATAAATGTCCCAGTGTTCAAGGTACAGTGCTCGTTCCCTGATAGTGTGGATCTGGAGTGACACAGCATTTGTACTTTTTTAATTTCATTCCTGTACCTCGGTTTCACAACAGAGAGGGTACGACTGTTTATCGTAGCAAGGCTGGATTTAGACTCAATAAGGAACATGTCAGTTTTATTGTATTTTCTCAACTGCCAACACATTACCCAGTGTGCTCAAATTATTTGAATCTGAAGTTATGTCAAATAAAGTTGTCTATTTCTATTCGACACGTTTTTCACGCTTTTCGGTCTGTTACATCGGCCTGGAGAGACTTGAGACATTCAGTCACAGATCCGTGTGTTGAGTTAAAGTCTCCATGTTTGTTGTGGTCATGTTCAGATACGTCTTGATTTGCCAGCTGTGTGCCAACAAGGCACGAGGCTCGTCCTCATTATCTCTGAAAGGCCCAACTCTCTGCTGTCAGCCTGCACACTTTTGCTCTACGTGTAATCGCCCTGATGATGATCAAAGAGAAGCCAACACGTGCCAGTCATCACCCAGCCTTTGATATGTAGATGCTGAGAATCAACAGTCTAATACAACACCACGAAATGGACAAAGGCAGAGTGTTGATTGATGATAAAATTGTTCTCTGTTCGTCTGGACTGTTGTATTGTGGCTTTTCAGTGTTCCAACTTCTGTTCTATTTTTTCCACATATTTTAAGCCAATTTTGGCTTTAACAAGTAATCACTGTAAACTGAGGAGGAACATGAAGGAAAATGATTGTGCAGATCATTGAGGGATTTCATTTTCACGAAATATTTAAGTTGCGCTTTCATCAAAAAGTATCAACCTCTGCTGTAGCAAAGCCATAATATTTGAGATATTTGAGAGTTTGAAGTCAGTGGCATTTTATTTCTGTCCCAGAGCAGTAAGGTTGTTAAGGACATGAATTACATTTTTAAGGAATCTACTGACTAAATGCTTGTACCGTACAGTGCTTCAGTAAGCCGCTGTGATGGAGTGATGCAGCAGTGTGGCTGTTGCACTATTAAACAGTGATTTCTTTTGCATTTAGAATTCTGCAAGCTCATAACTGTAAACTAATTCAGTCCCGTTGGAGTTCACGCCCCACCGACTCCCTCCGGCGTATTGGAACGCAAACTCTGCCCGAGGCTCTTTCAACTTAATGATATATGAAAAACCTAAATGTGCTAAGGTGTTGCAGTAAATCATTACAATTGTCACAAACTTGAAAAAAGCTTGCGCCGTACGCGTGGGTGTGATGAGCCACGCCTGCTTTGAGGTGAAGTCCTTGAGAGAAATTAGCCTGCTTTCTCCTGTCTGCGCTCTCTGTCCTCTGTGCTTCTATTCCTGGCCGTTGCCCACACTGAGATGTTACCATGGGAATACAAGTGACGGAATGCTTCGCTAATGGGGACTTTTAACATCCTGCAAATTCTCGTGCTGTCCAGCCTCTCGTTTAACTTTGTCAAACGTCTTCATTCAAAGACAGGCGGAGCAATTTGCCGCTTTTTGGAGCGTAATAATGGAAAGGGGTTGTTTGTCGTTTCGCCGTTCACGGGCCGTGAAATGTCAGTCAACTTGTGACATGTGTCTCTCTAATCAGTCATTAGTCTGTGTCATGCTTTTGATCAGGGAGAAATAACACTGTGTCGTCTGTGTGTTACTGCAGCAACGGCATGGCGAAGAGGGTTGCTCTCATCAGCTTCCTGTCACTGGTCATGCTCATGAGTGTCCTGGGGAACCTGCTGGTCATGGTGGCCGTCTGCAAGGATCGGCAACTCAGGTCAGAGTCTCTTTCTCTCTCTCTTTCTTTTTTTTTCTCTCTCTCTCTCTCTCTCTCTCTCTCTCTCCAATATTCCCCTCCTTCCCACCTTTCTCTCATTTTTACAAGCTCTCTTTCTCTCTCTGCCTCTGTTCACATTTTCAAACATTGTTTAATTCCGGAGAAACAATGCCAGTAATAAATCAGCGACTCTTATGAGGCACCACTAAAAGGTTTGAACCAAACGTTTCTCGTTTTCCCAGACAACGGATGTAATTTGTTGTGTTTTAGGCAGCACTAAAAATGTTAATTTTGCTGGTGCAGTTGTTCCAACCTGAATTAGGGGAAAAAAATTTACTAAAAAAAAACTAAAAAATTTTAATTAGTATTGAAGAGGAAAACAAAACATGAATATTGATTTAGTGCCTCTGATGAACTTAAAAATTAGGCTGTTTGTGTGAGTGGAGTTTTAAAGTTTAAATTAAAAGTTTATCATGTGAATAATTCTTTCTCAACAAAGAATAGGTAGGAAAAAGTATGTGTAAAAATTCTTGAAAAAATAGGTTTAGATTTGTAGTCAAATAGTTTTCTGGACTCTGATAATAAATTTACTAGGATTAGTAAGTGCGTACTGCGTAGAGCTTCCAACTCGTAACTTTATTTTTCATAAATCTAGGGCCGGTGTTCACCAAATGGTGCTGAGAGCGATCAAAACCTCACTTCCAGAGCGCTTTCTTGCCCCTTCTCTCAGCGCTTGTTGTTGCTAAGTTACGAAAACCATCATCGAGCACTTCCACAATCATTCCTGTTTCATGTAAACGTTGTAACGTGTTCCGGTAGTTCAGCCGACATTGAAAGAGATTATCTTTACAATGGAGAGAAATCGCATCTTGGCAATGTTTGAGCTACTTAGCTTCTCCAGCTGCTCCAGATACGCCACCATTGTTGTTAGTGAGTTCTTGACTGTGTAATGTCCCGTCACTTCCTCGAAGTGACAAGCCCAGCGCTGCTCTAAATGTTGAACGGATTTCAACTTGATGTGCTCTGAGCGCTGCGGTAATAAAACGTCTCCACCCGCGGTTTTTTTCCCAGCTGAAGGCGCTTAGCACGCTTAGAGGATTTAAGAGGGATATCTGTTGCTGATCTAAATTGAATGATGTGACTGCTGCAGATGAAGAATTCTACTTGACATTTTCAGTCAGAAGCCCTAATCGCTGATGTTTCCCACATTTGTGACAAAGTAATCGGGAAGTTTTCTTTTTCGATTTCCTAGACATGTTCTTTCTTATCATCTTGTTCGAAATCATCCTCACCATGTACTGTCTTGTCTTATCAGTGACCCGTCGGTGCTTCACCATGAAATCACATGTAATCAATATTTAATATACACATCTACATTATTAAGGGTCATTGCTGTAAAAAGGTTTTAAATATTTATTCTAAGTTCCACTGCTCATGTAGACTTTTCTTCAAAATATTTCTTCGAATGCCCCAGTAAAGACCAAGCTGCTACATTTTGGGGCGATCGGAAAGTCACCGGTTCAAATCCCAGATCGGTAAAGGTACCACTGAGGTAGTCTAGAACAAGATACTGTTCCCAAGCACTGCCCCACTGGTGCTGCACATCAACTGCCCACTGCTCCTTCACAGATGGGTCAAATGCAGAGGTCACATTTTGCTGTGCTGGGGTGTGTTCACAATAACAAATAATCACTCACTTTCACATGACTGAGCACTGGATGTCCAGTCTCAGCCAGGACTCTAGTGGCACCATGACCTTCGTTGTAATGAACACAGTGCCACAGTAGATGTTTTTTCCAGATATTTCCATGAGAGTCACATGTGGTTAAACCCCTTGCATCGTACTTAATATAGAGCCTCTTTTTGCTGCATATCAGTGTTTGATTAGCAGCTGGTTAATTACACCTCTGGAGGGCTGCTGAGGACTGAGTGTCTTGGAGAAGTGTGCCAGAGCGTTCGTGAATGGAAGCAGCTGCTTGAATGAAGCCTCGCAGGATTTGGCTTTTTTTGGGTCTGTTATCTGTAGAAAAAGAGTGGACTGTGTGCAGATATTGTTATTATAGAGAATGAGCGATATGTGACCGTATACTGGAGAAGGTTCTGTCTTTATTAACCCTGGTCGGTTGTTCTGGGGCCCTCAGAGTCCTCTCCAAGTCATTTGTCACCGCCTCACATAAATTACACTACGTTTGAAGTGGCAGTGCAGTGGCTCGTGGGGGTGACTATCAGCATGAGTGACCGGCTGCACAAGTAATCACTAATGATGTACAATACGATATAATTTGGATTTGATTTTATTCAGGACTGAATTATTTATATGAGACAGTTAGAGCTGCAACTATCAATACTTTCTGTAATATAGTATTCTATTGATTTTTCATTGATTAATCTGATAAATTCTTTAAAAAAACGGAAAAGACAAGTCTGAACATGTACAACAAATTGGCTTTGTTTCCTTTGAGCCCTCACACCCCTGAGAGATTTTGGGCTGTTTTTCTATACCCTTGTTTTAAGCTTATTCTGGTGTGTGTGTGTGTGTGTGTGTGTGTAGAAGTTAGAATACAGAATTTTTTTGATGACATAAATTTTCTATATTTCTTCTTTACTGTTGATTACCCTCTAATATAAAAAAATGGAAAAAAAAACCCTGATCATTTAAGAATGAAGAAATACTGAAGTTTTGGGTCATTTTGAACCAATTTGGCTTATAAAAGGAGCTGCTTTTAGTATTTCTGGGTGAGAACTACATTTCCCACAATCCCCTGTGCGCCATTTGGAGCTGCGTCACAATAAAGTGTTCCGGAATAAACATAAACTAGGAAAATTTCAGTAAATGACTGTATTGTGAGTAGAATTCTGGTTGAGTTTTGTCTGTAATAAAGGGGAAGTTTTGACTGTTAACATTGCAAAACAATTCATTTATGGGTTATTACACATTTACTTCTGTTTTTGTGCACGGAATTACTCTCAAATACTTTCACATACAGGGGAATCAGGTCTTGATCGTGCCACTGAAAACTTATAAGCTTCCGTGTGAAACACAAGCGGAGCATGACCTAGCGAGTGCAAAGTGAAAAGAATTAAATGAAGCTTCGATTCTAGAAAAATTACCTCTACCGTTTTTTGTAATTGAATTATTCCAGTTATTTGAATAATCGTTTAACGTTGAATAATATCATTTAACATTTTTATTCCTGAGCTTAAATGAAAAGTAGTCTTCTCTTTTAACAAAAGTAGAAGGTTATGTCATGTTATGTATGATATCTGATCAGCGTTTTTATTTTGGACTGATTTATGGGCTTGTTTATCATGAAATTGGTGCATGAGTGTAAATTGTTGTAACGTTACACTTCTTAAGTCACAGCCAAGGTCATCTCTGGATGTTCCGTGTGGCTTTACTAAATGTCTCTCTGCATTCCTTCATCCGTAATAGGAAGAGACGCAGTTTCTCATGGCTTGAGGGATGTGAAGTGAGGTGACAGGCAGCAGCTCTAAGAAAATCTTGGGTGTTTTCAGTCCTCTGCACTCTGCGGTAAATGCCGTTCCCAAAAGTGGCTTTCAGAGTGCTGTTAACCGCGCCGGTCCACATCACTCCAGACCGCTCCAGTCAGAAGGCGCGATGTCGTGTCTATTGAAAACGCATGTCAGAATGATAGAACCACACGTCATCCTCAGAGCTCATTCCCCTCTCTTTTAATGCTGCACATGACTTACGATGATGTGCCCACTTTCAGTGCTGCCATAAAAGGGCTTTCCATCACATCCCAGCGTCTTGTTTACAGCCTCCAGCACCACACTAAAGTCAACATCTTCAAATGTTTTTAAGCCTTTAAGAGATGTTTTAAGGGGTGTTATCTTTTAGATGGATTTTCAAACCATGCACGGTATTGGCTCAGAAATGGGAATTACTTGGGTTTTACATGTAGTATAAATACTTTCCCACTTCTTATTAGCCGGGTGCTTTTTATCAGAATGGATTTCAGTGACCCTGGAAGCGACTTTCTTTGTACACCAGATCAGATAAAAATGTGACAGCTTGAATCAGGACCACTTTGCCCCAGGACTTAATTAAATGAACGCTGATGGTTACATATGGTCTGGTTTAAAAGATTCACGACTCTGATCCAGTTCTGCGCATTTAAAGCACTGCACAATTTATTGTTTATTTATCTTGTTTCAATTCATCTGCTGATTATCGAGCCGTGCCCGTGATAAAGTGGAGCAGACCGCAGGGCACCGAAAGACAGCCCTGCATTAGACTTGAGCTTTTTACTTGTGTAATCACAGCGACACGGTCAAAGACAGTAAGACCGTAATACCCCAGTCAATCAGGCTTACTTTCCTGAGCAGCGTTCAATGTCATATAAGGATACATCAACATATTCAGCATATGCTAATGTTTGCTTCCGTTTTGTCCAGTCCTTGAGGACACTCAGCCTGGCTGCCTTGTCATTTTCTTATAACAAACTTGACAAGCTGAGCAGGGAATCTAAATCAACCACACTTTTTAGTGCTTTTCACCAGCGGAAGAGGACAGCGCAGTGTGCTACAGTACACCATGATGTGAGTTTAAAAGCACTGCGTTGTCTCCCATCTTTAAAAGGACCTGTCAAAAAAGGGAGCATTGTTGCTGTAATGACAGCTGCCTTCTTGTGACACTGTAAACAGACAGAAAAAAAACACTTTAAAAGACAAAGAAACTTTGGGGAACACTTCCACAGATTATACACAATGATGATGTCATTGTTTATATTGTTTTCGAAAAGAAGGTGAGTGAGCTAACTTGACTATTCCACGCAACTTTTTATGACTGCTACGTCCCCTGCAGTTTTTCTGTTAGAAACTTTCCAACTTTAGAACGTGTGTCCTAGTGCGGTTTTGATACTTGCACTCGTTTGCGAGTTCTGTCCCCATAGACCTGACGCTTTACTGTGTGGCCACTGTTCTTCACAAAGCCAACAATTTGTTGTGATTCAAGGGTTCATTCAAGGCTTTTTCTTACTTTTTTATCTTTCTCCACAAAGTATCTCTCCAGTTTTCATGTCACAGCTACAAAACTTAAGCAGTCGCACTGGCATTTGCTTGCGGAAATGCATGTGTAGTAGGGGTGTTTAAATTAGTCGCATGATCGATGCATCGCGATGCAGACGTGGATGATGGATGATGAAGCTGAAAGAAGGTGAAATGTAAACTGTCTTCCAAATGTTTTAAATTATAAATTTTATTTATTTACTTCTGGAATAGACAATCATTTGGGGTCGACAACACAACACAATGCTGTAAGCACTCCTGTAAATATAAATACATTTCCCGTGACATATTTCATTGTGATTTGTAAACATCAAATACAGTATACTTGCTGTAAAAATACAGGATATGGGTGACAACCCTGCTGTCAGTGTTATACTACAAATAGTATTCTCTATGGAATAATATAGAATACATAATGGAATTGATCCATAATTACGCTATGTAGAGGTAGGCTCTTACTAGTGAGGTAGAAGGTACAGTGTGTTAGATGTCAAGCATTATATCACCGAGACAGTAATAATGTAGTGAAAATGATCTGATGTGTACGTGACTCTCTCAGGGTCATATGTCCCATCTGGCACCATTATGCTTTAATGAGCTGTCGAAAGGGTTTTATAAACACTGACACAACCTGATGGCGTAATTAAACCATGTTAAGCTAACATCATATGTGCAGCCCTTAAAAATGCTGCCAGAGCCTTTTCTCGTTGTTATTCCATATGTGCGTATTCATAGCGGACGAAATTTCGGGATTTGTGATGGAGTGATTAGAGTCAGTTCTCAGTGGGCTAAATTTAGCAGTGTTTTCAGTGACTCTCACAGGCCGGTAGATTTTTATTAGTCATTAACGGAGTGCCAAAGGGTCTGGTCTTTCTCAGGTACTGTGGAACAGGGCAGCTCACACACACACACACACACACACTTTTCTGCATACCTCTATATTCCCGCAGCCGAGACTTCATTTATTCCAATATGAAGTGGTTGAAGGAGGATATGAATTCCCTCTTTTAAAAGGGCACTCATTTTACTCATATATCACCCTAATATTTCTGCTATATCAACACGGTAATAATTCTCACATTTCTTCACCTCTATCCATCTCATTTGCACTGTGGCTAACTTTTAGAGTCGCTGCTCTTCATTATTACTCTGTGTTAATGACGTTATTTGATTTCTTAATGGCACTATTGCTCAGCTGACCTTTTAAATGCAGTACATTGGGCCTCATTTACCAACCAAGAAGAAATTTCTTCTTAAAACCCATTTAAACAGTTTGCACAAAAGTTCAGATGTTTACCAAAACTTTTATTATGTAAGATTTGTTCTTTGGTAATAACAGAATCTACAAAATTGAAAAGCAAATTTTTTGGTGTTTGGGCAAAACATTATTGGATTTTCTTTAGGTCTATAGTTGTATAATGTTATACTTTTAAATGTGAAAACTATCTTATGAACTATAGAAAAAATTGCGAGTGAAGCCCATTGAACTGCTTAACAGATTTTATAATGACAATCTAAGCCTATATTCTAATTTAGTTGATTCAACACTGTGTGTATATATTTAGATTAATATTTTAGAATATAATTTTATGAATGCTTTATGTGCTAATGTCAAGACGTAAGAATGTACTAAAATATTATGTATCATTATTTTCAGATGCATACAGAAATGATGAGAATGCTGTATGCAGTTGGTAGTGTAACAGTTAGGGTGTTTGTCCCGTGATCAGAAGGTCAGCGGTTCAAATCCCGAACCGATAAAGATACCACTGAGGTTCTAATGAGCAAGGTGCCGTCCCCAATCACTCGCTTTCACTTTCACACAGTATAGATACCAAGATACCAATAGGTGGAAGCGTAATGGTTAGGGAGTCGACCCTGTGATGGGAGTGTCGGCGGTTCAAGTTCCAAGGTACCACTGAGGTACTCATGAGCAAGGTAACGTGCCCAAGCACTGCTCCGCGAGCGCTAGCAATAAAGCTGCCCACTGCTCCTTCATGGATGGGTCAAGTGTAGAGGTCACAATGACAGATAATCACTCACTTAAATTCAATCATTCTTTTGTGTTTCTTTAGGAAAATTAAGACCAATTACTTCATTGTGTCACTGGCCTTTGCTGACCTGCTGGTGTCGGTGCTGGTGATGCCATTTGGGGCCATCGAGCTGATCCATCAGAACTGGATCTACGGCGAGACGTTCTGCCTGGTCCGGACCTCATTGGACGTGCTGCTCACCACTGCCTCCATCCTGCACCTGTGCTGCATATCCCTGGACAGGTTAGACTCACACACGCACGCACATGTACACACATCTACGCGCGCCCTCGTGCATGTCGTGACCTTGTAGCGCCCTTCCCTTTTGGCAAAAGGACGCAGAGGGAGGCACTTACAGATGCGAGCGAGGTTTCTCTCTCCCTCTCCGCCGTGCATAATTCAAGTAGTGCGGACGCGGTTCCTTTCAACTTTCGCTCCCAAACACACAAGGAGAATGCAGTAATAAGCTGTTGTCATGGCAGTCACACGCTATTTAGCCATGAAAGCGCAGGCAAATCAGAGTTTAATTTTTGCCGGCGAAATTAAGCCCGTACTGTGTGATGCTGCTGTTTCCATGGTAACCATAGTGCGGCCTGGCGAAATGTTTGGCTGCTAAATCATACCCAATGCTGTGATTACGCAGCTAATTCGCTTCCACATGATACTTTTTGCACAATCAACTGGTAAGGAGTCACTGCGGCTGAAAACAGGAATACATGGCAGTCTGTGAGTTACTGGAGCCGTATTAGAGATTTTTGTTGTTCTGAAGCGAGGCTTGAAAATGAAGCGGTGACCTCCTGCAGCGGGACGTGCGGGAAGTACAAAATGCCAGAATTAATTTGGAGGTTTTTAAAAAATAATGTCCTGAAATTTTCATAGTAAATTACTGAGCCCACTTGCAAGTAAGACACAGCAAAACGCATCAGCAATGTGCAGTATATTATATGTTAAAAGAAGGTAATATTACTTTATTTATTTCACAGCTTAAAATACTGATTCATCTTCCAGCTGACCTGCTGCTTGTAATTTATTGTGATTACTGAAACAGCAGTGTAGGGCTGCCAGCGTGTCACTTCAAAACAATAGCATGGCAATGCAACTGTACACTGTTTATTTATATTTGAAGACAATGTTTCTGCTTACTGGCATCTAGACTTAATCACATACATATTTCACAGAATATGCAATACTTTATATGAACATTCTGAGGAAACATTCTTCTGGTAACTAATAAAGTTACATTCACCACAGATTAACAGCACAGATTAAAGGCCTGGAATGTAACTGTTGTTATGAAGTCGGGCTGGGCTCAAAAAATCGATTCACCGATCAATATCGATTCTCATTCGGAAAATGCGATGTCGATTCGAAAATTCGCGGATAGACCTTTTCCTGCGTCTATTCACTACTTCTCACGAGTGTGCAAGGAGAGCTATAAAAACGTGAGACCTGGCAAAACCGAAACCAAATAGAGCCATGGCTGAAGCTGCTCCGCTCAAATCACCGTCTGGCCTAATTTTATAACCAAGCAAAACTAGTATTAATGCAAAGAAATCTCTAAATAAATCGATATCGAATCGAACTGAGAATTGAATCGGATCATGACCTTGTGAATCGGAATCGAATCGATTCAGGAAATCAGCAACGATACCCAGCCCTATTATAAAGTATTTCTTATGGCAAATTAACTAAACATAAACAAAGAAAACCAAAAAAACCTGCATGTTATCCAAAACTGGCCCCATAATCAAAAGGTAAAGGTAACACTGGGGCACTCATGAACAAGGTACTGCCCCCAAGCACAGCTCCTCAGCTCTGCCAAAAAGCTGTCCACTGCTCCTTCTCTGTCAAATGCAAAGGTCACATTTCATAGTGGTGCATTGTGTGCGGTGCTGTGTTCACAATGGCAAATAACCATAAACTTAAATGTACAAAAGACCTTTACTTAAGCTACTTTAGGGCCCCGTACACATGTAGCCGGGTATTTATAAAAATGTATTTTGCGACTATCGTCCACACGTAAACAGAGGTTTCTGTCACTGAAACCGGCCATTTTTGAAAACTCCGTCCGAAGTGAAGATTTCTAAAAACTTCGGCTTCAGTGACTATGTGTAGATGGAGAAAACAGAGTTTTAGCTTCATAGCGTCATAAGTGTGCGACAGTAAATGCGTTGACGTCAGATGTGCGACGTTTGTTTACGTTGAAGACTGACGATGGTTACTGACAGAGCAGCGATTCTCGTCTCCCGTATTCAAGCTGTTTGTGCTTTTTTGCACCTGCTAACGTTTAAAAGTAACTAGACTTTCTGACCTGTCCATACCTTACCAGATGTAAATCTTTCATTTTTCTAGGATTCTGATTGGCTGACGTGGTTCTGTGCAGCTTTTGATGCTGTATTTATCCGGATTCGTGTGTATAGAGATATTTTTGAGAACAGGCTCATGTGCATGGAGTTATTTTGGAAAACGGAGGAGAAAAAATATCTGTTTTTATGAATACCCGGCTACCTGTGTACGGGGCCTAAGACCAATACAGATTTCTCCATATATTTATGGGCTCTATTTTTATGAATATTCATTCATTCATTATCCAAACCGCTTAATCCTTGTCGGGGTCGTGGGCACCAGAGACTATCCAGGGAACTTACGGGCGCAAGGTGGGGACCAATGCAGTTTTATGGATAGAAAAAGTACATTTTCCATCAGTGCTTTTTTTAGGCATGTCCAAATACAAGAACTTTATGAGTGAGTGACCATGTCATGACCTGTATCCTCACATTTCACGTGTGGTCATGACTTTATGGAAGTAAAATCTAAAACAGGCAGGAACTGAAAATAGCAGCATGAGTCCTGGCAGGGCATCACCATGAAAAAATAAATAAAAACAGCGTCTGGTGATGTGTGTGGGTGGCAGATCTGAGGCCGTCAATGACTGCCAGAGATTTGCAACCCTGTACTGAACATGACAATTCTGTTTATGGTAATTTGTCATTTTTTTCCTGTTTCTCTTGACGTTGCACACCCACATATGCAGACACTCACACACGCACTTGACCGTGTCCGTCATTAACAAAGTTGTTTTATTTCACTCATTTTACTTCCTACAACAGTGGAGTGCAAGGAGACCATTCTCTTAACTCCAGTTCCTTTTCTTCTTATTTCCTCTAAGTAGCTAGACTTTATTGCAGGCTAATAATTTAAAACAATTCAACGTTTAATATTCTGCACCATAAATTTTATCTAAGAGGACAAAGTGCTATGCTTTTAAGGAATTACCGTAACAGCAGTGAGGACTTTAAAAAATCTACATTGGTCGTGTCGAAGCTATCTTGTCCAAATGCTCTCTTCTCCTTAATGCTTCCTTTGGCATGTGAGAGTCTTTTTGTGCGTTCGGATCCATCGGAACAATTTGTCTAAACTCAATCAGGTGTCATCCATCACACTCTTTAACCTCTCATCTAACAGCCTTTTTTCATTAGAGAATAAACAGTCTGACAAAAACGATAAAAGTGAGTTCAGACACTTTTTGGGAATGTGTGCTTTTTAAGAGACCATGGCGCGTTATAAAGACCCGCCACGCTGTAACTACGCCACGAACCGCAATTTGTTTTTCGTTATTGCTCCACCGAAAACAGCGGTGGACTTCCTGACTTTGCCTGGTTCTGGAGAGAAAAGGGCGCGTGGAGCCTCCGGGGCGGATATGCGAGCCGGGTTTTAAGTGCAGCGGCCGCTCTCCTGGCTTGCATCATTCAGAGCCTGCAGTGGCGGAGGCAGCCTTTCAAAAAAGCTGGCTTGTAACCGGGGTCAGAAGGGCAGCAAAGTGAAGGGGGGAGGGGGGGGAGGAACGTCGCAATATTGGCCTGTCACAAAGTGCCTGACCCTCTTTCTGATTCGCTCTCCTTCTGTTTCTCTCTCTTTCTCTTTCTCTTTTTCCTCTCCGTCCGTCTCTCCCTCGCCTTCTCGAGGGAGCGCTTTTTACGATCAGTCTACGTATGGCTCTTGAATGAAAATGACAGCGCAGCAGATGGTCTTTTATAGAGCTTCCATTCAGAGGGTTTTGTGCTCTGTCCGCTATGCCCTCGATGGAGGCAATTTTAGTAAAAAAAAAAACTCTGAACGCCGCTCCTGATGGCAAAACAACTTTGCAGTCCAAAGCCTCTGGATCGGTGACAGTCCTCTCTCTCTCTCTGTTTCTTTTAGCTCATCACTTTTGCCCCGTTTTGTTCATTTACGGCAACGCGAGCTTAAACGGCTTTGCACAGTTTGGTAAGTGGTTGTGTTTTTCCTGCGTCAGGAGGAACACGAGAAGTTCCTGGAAGCTCAGCTGTTGGCAGTCGGTTATTACCATCATGAATCTTGAAAAAGGGGAAGTGGAATTGTTTTGGGCCATTTTTTGCAAGACGTGAGGCTGAACAGCGATATATGCCATGCTACCTTTTCTGGCTGACTGTCCAGGTAGTCGTTAACTATGTTGTAAAAACATGACCTCCCTCCTTAGCAGCAGCTTGCTCCGTAATTCCAACTCATGCCTGGGGTCAGAAGTCGCCTCCGACAAAGATCAAGCAGGGCACGAGAGCGTTAAGGCACTAATGGCCGGTCACATTGCCGATTTGCCTCTGTGTAGGTGATGGCCTTTGTGAATGTATAGTGAGTTTTATCCCGCGGGGCTCAGCAGACCTTGACTTTTCACTTCAGTACAGGTGGAACTTCAACATCTTTTTCATATGAAATTATTAGTCGAGAGCAGAAAGGTTGTATGCATACTTTTTGAACAGTGAATGAAAAATAAATGAGTAACGGGTTGATTGAATGCCGTCGGTGACGTTAACCGACCTGCTGCAAAAGTGTTATGCGGAGGCTTTTGTGTGACTTTTGTTCTAGAGTTATAATTATGAAAGAAAAAGTCTAGATTTTTATGGTTGTATAACCAGCGGCTATTATAATCGAACAGATAATTATTTGTGCCAACCTGAGCAGGGGCTGTCACGGGTCACCGTATGTGTGCCGGTTTCAGCCTCTTCACCAAGAAAGGTCTGTAATCACTGAAGAATGCGATTTATTCACAGCAGAAGCCCTGGAAAAAGGGGAAAAAACAAGAAATATCAAATGGGAAACAGGCCACGTTTAGACACATCATTCATTTACTTCTAATAACATCTTTATTGAGGCACTACATCAGTATTTTTGCTCATTTTTGTAATGTAGGCCATTTTTATTTATTTCACTGATGATTTACATGACATTTTTAGTTTGACACGCAGACTTACTTGGTCATATTTATCTTTTCTCAGCCTTTCTAACACTGTCATGGCTTTGATGTTCCGTAATGAGTGAATTCTCTCGGAACTGTGAGGATCATGTTTTTGTAAATGTTATTGTAAGTTTGATTAATGCCACATGAAGTCCATTAGTTTGATGGTTGGGCTTGATTAGACCTATCAGCCTGTCTAAGGCACTTATGGCCTGTCTATTGATTTTCAGCGTCGTCATGAGTGCTCTAAAAAGGCTGTGGAGGAGCTTTGTTTTCGCGTGCAATAGCACTCTGTTTAAGAGGGGTTCATTTGGGTCAGTAGTGATTATAGTGTTTTAGTCCAAATGAGTTTGGAGAAATGCCAGTAATTAGTAGGGACTGTTGTGTTAAGGGGGGTCACGTATGTTAAGTATGAGTCTGTATGGATAAATGAGACACACATGATTTGATATTTCGTGATAGCTTTGAAGGGTAATGCTGGAACGCCTGCAGTCATACATTTAGGGCGGCTTAAAATGTGTCCTTCTCCTCAAGAACTTCCTTTATGGACTCCAGAAAGACGGGAGATTCATGTCTTGTATTTAGTAGAAGTGTGAACCTTCACCGGTCTCACGATTCGATTTGATTCCGATTATTAGGCCAATGATTTAATTCGATACGATATCTCCAAAATTGCATGTCATCAATTTTTCTACATTACTTCACATTACACAGAGATTGTTCTTTTTAACTTCAATTTTTATGCCGTAGCCAGAAAATCAGGGACGGACTATTACTTTTTAAATATCTGCATTAAATTCATTATTCAAAAAGATGCCCAAATCTACAGAAGCGAATGCGTTCACTTGAGAAAAAATAATTCTGCTCTGTTTTTCTGAATTAACGAGATACAGTTTTCATGGAAAAAAAAAACCCACTCTGTTTTTCTAAATTAACCTCAAAAGCTCTCATTTCGCCTACTTTAGAGCTCGGTTTCCCTGCAATAACGTCACACCTTAGATTAATCCAGTTTTATTTTGGTTTGGGTTTGAGACACTGGGAAATACTTGCAGCATTAAGTAACATAGATGGCACTGTTATCAATTTGCGCAGGCACCTCAAGACTTTGCGGTTGTTCAGATGGAAAGCCCATTCTGATTTGCAGGACATTGCAGTGTTTTTGTTTGTTTGTTTTTATTTTTATGAAAACCGTATCTCGTTAATTCAGAAAAACAGAGCGTTTTTTTGTGTGTTTTTACATGAAAACTGTATCTCGTTAATTCAGAAAAACAGCTTTTTTGTGTGTTTTTACATGAAAACTGTATCTTGTTAATTCAGAAAAACAGAGCTTTTTTAAATGAAAACTGTATCTTGTTAATTCAGAAAAACAGAGTTTTTTTTAATGAAAACTGTATTTTGTTAATTTAGAAAAACAGAGCTTTTTTAACGAAAACTGTATCTTGTTAATTCAGAAAAACAGAGCGTTTTGTTTTTGTTTTTTTACATGAAAACTGTATCTCGTTAATTCAGAAAAACAGAACAGAATTATTTTTTTCTCAAGTGAAAGCATTACGCTTCCGTACAGATCATCTGGAAATCTTTTGAAAATGAAAAAAGGAATAATTTCTAAAAAGTATTTTCAGTAATGAAACTGGATTTTATGTCACGGACCACCTGCAGTTTCTCCACGGACCACTAGGGGGAGTGTACAGCCGGTTGAAAACCTCTTTCATAATCGATTATGGTCTGCCATTGCATCGTTGCAGAATCTCCACGTCATCATCGCGATGCATTGATTATGTGATTAATTTCAACAGCCCTAGTATTTAGTGTGATGTGTGTCCATATCAAGGAACGTTAGATGACACTTTCTTATATAATGCACCTGTGGGTGAAGAAAAGCAGTAATTACTCACAAATGATTTGATATTTGCGATGTCTTTTGCTGGAACCCCTGCAGTGTAACATTAGGTGCAGCTGACTGCTTGAAGCTTGTCCTTCTCTGCAAGAACTTCCTTCATGGATTCCACAGGGTCATGAGATTTATGTCTTCACTCCTGTCCAAGCCAAGGACCATTAGCCCATTTAAAGGCGGATGTGCGTGCGATTCCTGTTCAGTGAATGAAAACCTTCTCAAAATAATTTGTGCAGAAAATGTGGTAAATGCTCAAAGTGATTTACTTGTTTTTTAACAGTATTGCAGTGCAAAGCTTGAAACCCAGCAATTATGCATTTAGAGAAGCTCAACATGCCGTTCTCCTCAAGACCTTCCTTTATGGATTCCATCCATAGAGACATGAGATTTATGTCCTCTTTGCCCCTCTGTGGCGTGATGTGTGTCCAAGTCAAGGACCATTAGCCCATTTAGAGGCGGATGCGCGTGCGATTCCTGTTCAATGAATGAAAACTTTCTCAAAATAGCTGCACTTATGAGCGCAGAAAAGGTGGTAATCGCTGTCTAATGCTCCGCCACGTATCGTGTATCCTTCGCCTCAGAGAGCACGAAAAAGGCAAGGAGACAGGTGAACTGAAACATGCTCTTAAGAGCTCTGTTTTTAGACGTGCTTGAAGGTACGGTGACGGGCGATAGGCCTTTCTGCGCCTGTACGCCCTTTTTAGATGTGCAGCATTCAACCAAAGTTATCAGAGCTTGCCGTTTGCCCTGAAGACCACACTCTGAGTAGCTACATTACACTCACACCCCTTGGAAACCAAACTTTCAGTATCAAAAACTCTTTAATGATCCTTCAGTGATAAATGATGATAATATATGGTATTTTTGGACTTTAATTTACAGATTTTTTTACTGTAAAAAAGGAAGAAAAATGCTTCTTCAGTCTCATAAAAGGTTATAATGAAAACAAAAAAGATTATTTTACTGCATTATGTGATGCAACATTTTGCCATCTTTAAACAATCCATCAGCTCCTCTACAGAAATAGATCCCAAATGAAGTTAAATGTTTTGAATGGTATAAACATAAGTGAGACATGTAAACTAGAGGTGTGAACCTTCACTGATCTCAAGATTAGATACAATTACGATTATCAGATCAATGATTCAATTCGATACGATATCTCAGTGTATCACCATGCAGCCCAACAATTTTTCTGGATTACTTCACTCTGCACACTGATTGGGCATGGATCGCAGATCGTGCAGCCATAGTTGCTACCGGTGTGTTCTTTTTAAATTGGATATAATTCAGGGGTTTTCAACTGCTTCTGTCCTAGGGACCATCACTCAGGCTAAACCAGCGTTTCCCAATCCCAGTCCTCACGGAACTCCGCTCTGCACAGATTCGAGTTTCCCAACCCACAGCACAGCTGATGCTACTGATTAGCTAATTAGCAACGTAGGATCGGCGTGCGGCAGTGCAGGAAATACCGAATCTGCGCAGAGCGAGGAAACGCTGGGCTAAACAGTATGAGTTCTTTTTAATTCCTTTTTGGATATTGCACAGACCACCTGCAATTCCTCCACGGATCACTAGGGGCCGCACACCGCCGGTTAATAATCTGCTCTGTTATAATCGATTATGGTCTGCCACTGCATCAATGCAGAATCGTCCAGGTCTGCTTGATTATGTGATTAATTTGAATACCTCTAATGTAAACAGAAGCATATTCTTTAGAGCTGTTTTTAGAAATTCTTGAAAAGAAACTTGTAAATATCTGACAGGCCTCTCCGTTCCTATACGTCCTCTTCAGTTGTGTAGCTTTTAGACAAGGTTTCAGAGCTTGCTGTTTGCCTTCAAGGCCCAAATATATGCTTTTCATCTGAAGGACAATTTCTGATCTGTCAGCTCTTGTCCAGTGCTATCTATACTCAACTCAGCTTCTTGGAGCCATCAAAACCTATATTTTCTGGATGGTATTTCCCACTGCTGAGGCCATATTGACCAGTGATCAGACAATGAAAACTGACCTGTCTGCTCCTGTTTAAAAAGAGAAAACTCATCGCTCCCATCTAGACGCACTAGTTAACCGGCAGTGACTGTGGACCTTGCGCAAATAATAGTTCCCATGTTCTGCAATCAATCTTTGTTTGGAGACCTGGCTTCGAAAGCTAATAGCATTACCTGACACCATCGATCACCTGCACGGTAATTATCATTTTAACAGCCCCCCGCCCCGTCTGTTTTGTGTTGAGCTTGCCGATTGCACACGCCACGGCACAAAGCGAACCACGAGGCAGGTTACTCCGGCGCTGGCTTGGTGTCAGCCGTCCTCTCCGGCCAGCCCTTGCCACGAGAGTTTCGGCAGAATCCAAATAATACAAACGCAGTCGAGAGTCCTTTAGCTCAGTCAGAGTGACTAATGCGTGGGTTGTGTTTGTGCTGGCCTGCTGTCAAACCCTTGCCCCCACCGCATTCCCTCAGGCTGCCAACAATTTGTCACAGCTGCATGTTGTGCGAGACTCAGTCAAACTTCCGTCATAAGTGAATCGATAGCGTTTGGGGATGTAGCTTAGAGCCAGGATGGCAAACATAGCTGCGAGGGCTTTTTTGGTCACACGTCAGCGCTGCTAGGCATGGGCCGGAATGACAGTCTCAGAGTATGATTTACATTTACACATACAGCTTTTAGCAGACACTCATATCCAGAGCGATGTCCATTTCCTAATTAGAGGGACCGTCTCCCTGGAGCAACATGGGTTAAGGGTCACACAACGGTAAGTGACTCAAAGTAATTATTTGTGCAACACAACCAAATGTAACCTCTGCATTTGACCCATCCGTGAAGGATCAGGGTGTGAGGTGTTGGCTGTTGGGTTCACGTGAGCCCGGATGCAAACCATTAGTGGTTGATTGGCCTCCACATTTAAATCGCCTGGTACAACGCAGACTTGAGATCTTTTTACATTGGGTCTCAACGGCCACTATTAATGTGATGACCCCACCAGTGGATAAATAGAATTCCCTCTGTGATTTTTGTAGAGATTGCACCGATGCGATATGTGGATCAGATATCGGTCCGATAACGACTCAAATAGCTGGATCAAGTATCAGTGGCATTAAGCCGATCTACGTAGCCGATCTGTAAATGTGTGCACACTCAATTCATTATGCATCAGAAGTGTCACTGTGGTAAAGCTGGTTTATTGTTCAACATTCACGCTAATCTCTACGTATTGATATGACAATGAGCAGAACAAGCAACGCAACACACTACAAAAAGAAATCACATCATTATACTGTTTAATTTATTTAATAACACCAGCTCTCACTCACAATCTCTGTGTTCCTGATGGTTTTAGCGCCGCAGGATTAGGGGCCGTCACCAAATTACACAACTGTGTTTAATAATTTTAGAGATAAAAAAATTAGCATATACATATGGGTGTGTAATTATTATTAATTATTACTTAATTATTAAGTCACGCATTATCTTAGTAATCTCAGTCATATTTTCAGACATTTTTAAAGCATTATTTTCTGTTTTTTGATTAAAAGAGACTGTATCGGATTTGTATTGTATTGGCAGGTATCCAAATTTACAAAATTGGACATAAAAAGTGGTATCGTGCCATGTTTAATTTTTTGAACTGAAGAAGCCTTTTAAATGAGAGGTAACATGTCTTATAGAAGTTGCCCTCGAATCAGACACTCAAGATTACCATGTCCTGGACGATTGAGAACCTACACAGACTCTCATCCATTAGACTTCTTCACTTTAAAAGTGGAAACATCTTCAGTTCGAAAAGGAGAAACGTCTTCAAGAACCTCAAAGAGGTCCAAAAGTTCGGAACTAAAGAGGCCTTTTGGATGAGAAATGAAACAACTTCAAGAACCTAAAAGAAGCCCCATTGACTTCAGTGCAAGCCCTCAACACTATCATGTTCTGGACGACTGAGAACCACCACCTCTGTCTGTCACCACCCCCAACTGAGTGGCACTTAAAAATGGAATGGCGTTGTCGCGCTGTGGGACATGAGGCCTGTCTCATCAACGCCGGACGCTCAGCGGCTTCGGAGACGAGGTGTGAATGGCTGCGGTTTACAGTACGACCCGAGTCTGCCGCTGGTGAAATGTGCTGTAATGAACTCATGCCAGGAATTTCACACAGAGCGGCTAAAGGAGCGGGAATAAACAGGAACCCCGGCACAGACGGCCGGCGCACTGACAGAACTGGGCCAAACAGAGATGGAGAGATCATCCCCGTTTCGTACGGAAGGACCGCAGGGATCTCTGGCCAGTGTGAAACCAGCTGTGACCATCGCTTCTGTTTCTTGTAACCTTGTATCTAGCTCTGGCCACACGCTGAGCAGCCACACGTTACATTTACATTTACAGCATTACAGCATTTAGCAGACGATGTTATGCAGAGCGATGTAAATCAGTGCATTGTGGTCCACATCTGTTCTTCAGACTTGTACAGCTCGACTAAAATCAGCTTGTTACTGTACAAATTCGGCCTCGGAGAAGCAAACTTCATAATGAAAACTGCACTTACGTTAAGCTTTGAGTTGTATGTTTTTGCAGCACAAACCAAAAATTCTTCACATTTGATTAAAAAAGTAATGAAACCAAAAAGGTATATTTTATGCCATTGCACTTGTCTTCATTAAACAATCTATTAGCTCCTGAAAAATAAAAGTAAAAATCAAGTAAAATCTCTTAAGTTTAGATAAAATTTTACATTTTACAACGACTTCATTCATTTCTTAACTTAAGTTTTTTGTGTTTATTTAAAAAACGCATAACAAACGCAGAAATAAATATTTATTTCCATTCTATAATATTACGGAGTAAAAAATTATTATAGAAAAATGCATGATCTATCAAATTATTTTATTCTATATCCAGATGGATTCCAAATGGATAAAGAATTGTTTCCACCTGCACTAACCTTATTGTTCTTCGTAAACTAAGCCACAGAATGTCTCTGCAGAATAAAAACTCTGAATATGAATATGAATGTGTTGATGTTCACAGTCTTGTGCAGACATCATTTTGGGAAAAATTAAATGGTTGTTTTTTGTGCGGAAGAGTGTGTAAATCTACTTTTCAAAAACTACTCAGGAATCAATAAGAGAATTGATAGGGAATTGGATTGATAGGCAGAATTGACAATGGCATTGATACTGATCAGAGCTTATCAATTCCCACCCCCACTTTTATGTATACATGAGGAATATATATTTTTTTACTCACTTGCTTCTATACCTCCCACGTGCACTGCAGCAGCGGTTTTCAGATTAGCATATAGAGTTTTGTAAAAAGAGGACGATGTGTGTTTGAGCTTTACCACTGGCAGCAGTGCAACCCCGATAAGAGGGAAAACAAACTCTTTTGCCGTTTTTGCTGTGACACGTCTGGTGTGGATCCAGGGTTATTTTTTGCTTGCCGGTTTGGAGGGTAACGGCTCCATCGCACCAAGACATCTGTGCTATTATATCAGCGGCGTTCCTCTGCTTTCACAGTGTCACATCCCTTTGTTCCAGCAAAATGGGAACGCCATTCATTCATCAACAACTTCCTACGCGCCGGCTTGGAGTTTTTTCCGACGCTTTTATGCAGATTTATATTCTGTTTCCGGTGCGCAAAAGATCACATCAAAACTTCACATCAAAATCTTTAGATGGAGCTACGCTGGAAAACTGAACAGCACTCGTGTATCGCAGCTGTATGGAAGAAAAACACACTTGCATCAGTGGGGTCGCGTTCCACTCGAAAGCCAAGGTCCTACTAAGCACACTAAGGTTGAAGTCGGGGTCATTTAAAGACGAATGTTTGAAATTTACCTTGACACTTCCCAAAGGTCACAATACGTCAGCAGGTCAGGAGTCAGTGCTTTTCTGCAGTCCTGCAGACGAGTAATGGATTGCATTTTTAGCAGGTTACATAAGTTTGACTAACATGACTAACATTTTACCAACTAGCCTCATGTCTCTGTGCCTAATCCGAATTCAAAATCATCTGTTGACATCAATAGTAGATGTTAATCATTTTCATTAGCAATGCACCAAGAACTACTCATTATTTTCATTCATTCATTCATTAGCCGATCCAGGCCAATTTAGAGTCACCAATTAACCTATATTGCTTTTGGACAGTGGGAGGAAACCAGAGCCCCCGGCGGAAACCCACGCAAATAACGGGGAGAGTATGCAAACTTCGTATAGAAATGCCCTACAGCTGACCCGGGTATCAAATCCAGGACCTTCTCACAGTGAGACAGCAGCGCTAACCGCTGCACCACCATGCCGCCCCCAGTTTTGTTGATTAGTATTTTTATACACCAAGATTCAAGATTCTTGATTTGTCGCATGAGCGAGATCCTGGGTGCTGCCCACATCAAGTGTCCACTGCTTCGTCACGGATGGGTCACATGGAGACGTCACATTTCGTGTGCTGTGTTCACAATTACAAATAATCATTCAATTAATGTCATAGTTATACAAGTATGTTATACATGTGGTGAAATGTATGCTGATCATTTATGATATATTATATTATGTATGTGCAAATTAAAATAGAAATAAGAAATGATCAACAGGGGTCGTGGGGTCAATTCCTACCTCCAGCACTACCATCACTGGGTCCCTGAGCAAGACCCGTAACCCCAAGTTGTTGTCAGGGACACAGCCCCATCTAAAAAATAAAAAATATATAGAAAATATGTTTCCAAAAAACATACAATAAATAGTAACTGTACATGTTGATATCATGCCAATAATACCATTGATTCAAGAACCTAAAAGAAGTCCCTAAAATAAAACATGAGCATTTATGTAATAAACCGTGTCTGCCAAAGTATAAACCCTACTAAGGGATTCTAAGGGATTTTGTTCCTTTCTGTTTGCAAACTTTCGAAATGTTTCCAAAGTAGCTGCTCTTATGCCTTGGCAAGACTATAAGACTATTATGTGCAGAGGTAAAACGGTGGAGGTTTTTCAGAAGCACTGGAGCTGTTTTCACCCAACTGAGAAAAGGTTTTATGAAGTGAAGCACTTTTTCCTTCAGGTGGTCTTCAAACCAGCGTCATGCTCATGTGTGAGTCAGTCTTATAGAACTATAACTAAACAAAATACAGATTTCCCTCAATTTCAGTGTATGATGAATACCACAGTCACTAATTCCTTCAAATACTGAACTGTTTAAAGGTCTCATGTTGTACATTTTGTTCAACAAGTTAAAATAACTCCACTAAACACTAAATCTCTGAAATAGTTTATTGAAAATACCTCTCAGATTAGGCATTTTGTTCACCTGCTTTTTACCCCTCTACTTCAGTCCCTTTCAGAACAGATATCCTAAATGCAAATGAGCTGCTGCTGCCCACGCCCATCTCCGGGACTCCGGGCAGTTGGTGGCGTAACGGTAGGGTATTCGCTCCGTGATCAGACGCTCGCAGGTTCGAATCCAGGGCCGATAAAGTTACCACTGAGGTACTCATGAGCAAGGTACCGTCCTCAAGCACTGCTCCCCAGGCGCTTATTAGCTGCCCACTGCTCCTTCACGGATGGGTCAAATGCAGAGGTCACATTTCATTGTGTTTCACTGTGTCACAAAGACAAATAATCGTAAACGGCTCGTTTAAACACAATTTCTGACATTCGTAAATTAGTACGAACACCGTTTTTATCAAATTCACAGTGTGTGTAGAGGCAAACCCTAATGGATGTCCAAAGCACAGAAAAAGTGATTTTTTAAAATAATATGGGACCTTTAACCATCATTTATTTTTTTTATTTTTGCAGGTACTATGCCATCTGTTGTCAGCCTCTGGTCTACAGAAATAAGATGACACCGCTGAGAGTGGCTCTCATGATAGGAGGCTGCTGGATTATCCCAACTGTTATATCCTTCCTACCAATAATGCAGGGATGGAACAGTATTGGTATAAAGCATTTGGTGAGTCACACGCATTCGATGTGGCAGATTGGCCTGCCTGTGATTCTGATGTTTAAAAATGCACTTTGCTGCTAATTATTGTATGATCATTTTGCTTTCTCTCTCATCTTCACTGGAATCAGGACAAGTATGTAAACAAGCTTGGATTATTCAAGCAGCCTATTAAAAGAGCCACAAAGTGATTAGGCATTCAATGAAATAATTATCTTCATAAACATGTAAATCAGGTGTTGTTTTGTTTTCACCGTTTTCATCCGATCCTTCATGTTTTTCTCAGATTTTATGCCCTACTTTGTTTTCAGGTTAAACACTGAGCACTTAAACACCGAGCTCAAACAAGCTAGTGAGGGCTTCTCTTCCTGTAATTGTATTCCCAGTAGTGGGAAAACAACAGACCAACATAGATTTGAAGTTGGCTCGTGATGGGCATTTGCAGGTTATTTCTAGCTCATGAGAGTGAACTCGTAATGATTTGTGAACCTCGTTTGGCAATAAATCAACGTTTAAACCAACAGATTAAGGTGGTTACAAGTTAACATTGGTCATACACTGCAGTTTAAGCAGCGTATGTTCTAGTTTAAACTGTGTTTATGTGTTTAGGGGTCTATAAAAAGGCTTCACAAAGCTGTCAGATAATCTAGTAAAACGTGTGAAAGCACCCGAGTAATCCAACTTATTTCCATTAACAAGCGCCAGTGGTCCTGGGTTAAGATTGATGTTCTGTTATGAAAGTCATACAGGAAGAGGAAGAGGAAATGCTGTTTCAATGGCATCCTGAATGTTTCCTCCCAGCGCCAGTGTGCAGCTATTGATTCAAGCGAGAGCAGTTTTATTATGGTGTGTTTTCATAAACTGCTTGTGGTATTGATTTCTTTTTTGTAAATTCCCAATGTCTCATTATCTTCAGCCTATCGTTCCTCCTAATTATTTATATACGTACAGATGAGACTCCATCGCATTCTAAGCACAGATCCCTGGAGACTAGCATTACCAAGGTCTTATTTGATTTGGGGCTTGTGCTGCTGTTTCTGCCTCTGCATGAGCATTATGCTAATGACTGTCTATTTTGGACCGCTATTTACCAGCAGGTTTCAAGCTTGAGATCGGGAGCACTGGCAGCTCCATTGACCGCACTTGGCTAATTAGCAGGTTTATGTTGAGCATTTTTGAAGGTCTGGGTCACATTCCAGCCTTGTTTTTTTTAATTGCAGATGTAAAAATGAAAGCTGTTAACCGTCCTTATGAGAAAACGCTCAGCGTGTTTCTATCGATTGCTCACGTTGCGATGACCTGACGGGCCGCGGATGTGATGTGAGAGCGAGAGGAGCAGACAGAGTCACCGCCGGACAGAGATTAATGCTCTTCTCGTCGCCACTTCCACCAGCTTATCAACCGTTCATTCTTAACCCGGACCGGTCGATGCCACCGTGTTTGAAAACAGAACGGCCTACGCCTTATTTATAAACGTCCCCATCTTTGCCAACAAACTTGGGCTTCAGGTGACTGGAGTTTTTGAGTTTTGACTAATTGCCATCCGGGGGCGGCACGGTGGCACAGTGGTTAGCGCCGCAGCCTTACAGCGAGAAGGTCCTGGGTTCGATCCGTGGGGTGCTCCGGAAAAGCATGCGCTGTAGGTTAACTGGCTACTCTAAAATGTCCCCGTAAGGTGTGAGTGAGAGCGTGATTGTCTGAGTGTGTGCGTTGGCGCCTGCCCAGGGTTGGTCCCCGCTTAGTGCCCGTAGTTCCCGGGATATGCGCTGGTTTCCGCGACCCCGGTTGGGATTGAGCAGTTCGGATAATGAATGGATGAATGAAGGAATTTGGAATCCCTCATATTTCTAATAAATCTTTATTGAAATGTCAGTTTAATGTTAAAATAAGTTTTTTGAGACGACTATTGCTATGACTCACAAGGCATGCTGGTCACAAGGCAATTTCGGGCAATACTTTAAAGGTCAGAGCTAGTGTTAAAAGCCTGTGATTCTGAAAGAAGTTTTTAAAAGATTAATGGCATCCAGGTAAGGTCTTGTCACTTTCCTGTTTGACCAGATTTAATTGTGCTCAGAGACCACTTCAGCACCTGGAAGATTGACCGTCGACAAATTGACAGGTCCCTCGGGCCAAATAACCGGAGAGTGAAATATTAATGAACTGGCCAGACTGTAAAGAAACGTCCAGCGTAGGGACTTAAGAGTGAAAGACTTGCTTTTATACATTGTGTTTTTAAGCAGAATGTGAAGTTTTAAGAAAATTGTTGAACGAGGCCAATTGATTTTGTTGATTAGTACTTTAGTATATCCCGTGTTGGGGAGTAACGGAATACATGTAACCAAATTATGTATTCGGATTACAAATTATTGCTAACTATATTTTGTTACAGTTAGTTTTAAAAAATGGTAATCGGAATACAGTTACATTGTTAAAAGTAATGGAATACATGACAGTATTTTTCTGTTTCACATGTTTATCGTCTCTCTAATAAATTTTGACAATTCTATTCATTACCGGAAGCCGGATTCTAATGAAAACGTCCATTTGACGCGGTCACACTATGGAGGAGTCAGAGCTGGAGCCGACACCACAGATGCAAGGCAGAAACGCACTACTGTCTTGCAAATTCAGAGAACACTTCAGATTAAAAGAAGAAAGAGGGCGGAACATGAAGGGTGTGATTGCTACCTTGTAAATGTGGAAGTAGGAATATGTTACTCACATTGAGCAATCTTAACGGAATACGTTACAAATGACATTTCAGGGCGTGCATTCTGTATTCCGTAGTGGAATGTATTTTAAAAGTAACCTTCCCAACACTGAGTATATCATTCATCATCAACGATATTAAGGGCTTAAAAATGTTCTTATGTAAAATGAAAACATTTAAGCAATACATCATGTAGGCCAAAATATTCTCACGGATGTTAGAATCTTCTCTTCTGTCTGCAAAGTTTTTGAGCGACTGCAGACAAAGTAGCTCCTCTCCTGCCTTAGCTAGACTATAAGATTATTCTGTGCACTAGACATAAAAGGGCAGAATGTTTTTCAGAAGCACTGGAGCTGTTTTCACCCCACTGAGAAAACGCTTCATGAAGTGAAACATTTTTTCCTTCAGGTGATCTTCAAACCAGCGTCATGCTCATGTGTGAAAGTCAGTCTTACAGAAATATAACATATCATACCTGATCTAAAAAGGAAAAATTCCTTCTGTTTGACTTAAACATCATAATCAAGATCAGCTGTTTTTCAATGTTTGAATGATATTATTTAGGGCTGGACAATATGACCTCAAATCTATATCACGATTAATTGAATATTTTACCGTAAATATATTCAGTTATTAAAACTGAACAAGCTCATGTCTTTGCAATTTTTAAATAAATAAAGGAAACACACGCACAAAATGTAAATATAAATGTACTAAAATAAAATTTAAAATTAAAATGATCTTAAAATGAACAGAATTGGCCAAGAATACATCAGCTAGTAGAGATGTGAACCTTCACTGGTCTCACAGTAGGATTCAATTGCGATTATTAGGTCAACGATTCGGTTCGATACGATGTCACAATGCATCACAAAGCATGCAATAAATTTTTCTACATTGCTTCACTTTGCGTGCAGACGAGGCAGCCATAGTTGCTACCGGGATGTTCTTTTTAACTTGAATTTTTATGCCGCAGCCAGAAAATCACCAAGCAATGTCATTATGGTATAATTCAGGGGTTTTCAACTGCTGCTGTCCCAAGTTTTTTTGGTATTACTTTTGAGATATTTGCACTAAATGTATTATTCACAAGGATGCCCAAATCATCTAGAAATATTTTGAAAAATGAAAAAAGGAATCATTTTTATAAAGTGAATTTAGTAGCGAAAGTGGATTGCATGTCATGGATCACCTGTAATGCAGCCGAGGACCACTAGGGGGCAGCAGACCACCCAGTTCAACCTCGGTTATTATAATCGATTATGTTCTGCCATTGCGTCGATGCAGAATTGACCTCGTCTGCATCGCGACGTCACGTCTAATTGCAACACCCCTAACCCTAATATTACTAGCTTTTAATAATTGCCACAGCTACTATACCATCTTTTTGTGTATGTGTGTGTTTTTAAGTCAAACGCGTTCGTAAACGTCCCTTCTCTGTCCCCTCGGCAGATAGACGCGAGGAAGGTGAACGGCAACTCGACGGCGTGCGTGTTCATGGTGAACAAGCCGTATGCGCTGACCTGCTCGGTGGTGGCCTTCTACATCCCTCTGGGCCTGATGGTGTTGGCCTACCAGCGCATCTACGTGACGGCGCGAGAACACGCACGCCAGATCAGCGTCCTGCAGCGGGCCGGGGGCGCCGGCGGGAACAACAGCGCCGCCACCTCCGCCTCGGACAGCGCCGACCACCAACGTCATCACCGCATGCGCACGGAGACCAAAGCGGCCAAGACGCTGTGCATCATCATGGGCTGCTTCTGCCTGTGCTGGGCGCCGTTCTTCATCACCAACGTGGTGGACCCCTTCATACACTACACGGTGCCCGATCAGCTGTGGGCCGCCTGCTTGTGGCTCGGCTACATCAACTCCATGCTCAACCCCATCCTCTACGCCTTCCTCAACAAGTCCTTCCGCCGTGCCTTCCTCATCATTCTCTGCTGCGGACACAAGCGTTACCGACGGCCCTCCATCCTGGCGCCGGGGGCCCCCTGCACGGCAACGCAGATCAACGGCTCCACGCACGTGCTCAAGTAAGCGCTCAATTGTTGATTTAATCGTATAAGCGAGTGAGTGTTTGTCGTTGGGAACGCACCACACCACAAACTGTGGTGGGGATGTTTTCCTGGAATGCGTTTCCCAAAAACATTAATGCCCCCTGGTCCATATTAATGGTGAAAGTGAGCATTTATTTTGTCATTGTGAACACTCACAACACAAACCACACACTCACGGAAATGTTCGGTCGTTTTTCCGGCCCAACTGTTGTTTTACAGAGAGAATTCTTTTAGTGAGAGAGTATTTGTCGTACCACAGCACACACTCAAGTAAGCGTTTGAATCGTTTAGCGGCCAGGCTGATTATCGGAAGCCGATATCAGACATTTTGCCGATTATCAGTATCAGTGTTTAATTTTGACCATCACCGATATTAAGTAATTACAAGGTGCGCGCCACTGCCGTCTCTTCTCTCTGTGCCGTTTGCTCTCGTCTCGCTGCTTTATTTAATGTCCCGCCCACAGCAGTCTCTGATTGGCTATGAATGTCATCCGAGATCTAGGTTAAGTGGAGAGCATGCTTGTGTTGTTTTAAGTATTTATAAACAATAAAGTTATTTAAATAAAGTTTCTTGTTGGTGTTTGTAAAACTCAAAATTTTGACTGAGATTTTCTGATTTTATTTCCGTTCCATATATCGCTTATTGGCCCCGTTAACTAGCAATAATCGGTATCAATATCGGCCCCGAAAAACCAATATCGGTCAACCTCTAGATAAAACTTATGATTTCCTTAAAGAAGGAAGGTGGCATTTTTTAAAAAACTACTTTGTTAACCCTGTGCTTGTTCCTGCCTCGCGTTAAACAACGCCCCCTCCGCGAGCCACAGTAGCTCCTCGTCTCGTCAGAAACACTAACCACCCCCCTCCCCGCCCCCGTGCTGCTTGTTTAGCATTTGCCCTGCAAGTTCCCAGCTCTTTCTAGGAAACCTGCTGACAGAATGCTTATTGTGGAGTGGACGGAGCCGCCGTCCGCAGCTGAAGGTTTACGTTCCCATGAGAGCTTCAGGAAGCGACGAGCCAAAAAGCAGCTCTAAACCTGACTCTCCCACACTTGTCCCACCCTCTCATCACCCTCTCATCGCCCCTTCTTTCCTTCTCCGTTTCCCAAGTGGTCCAGCATTGCCAGTGACGGATTAAGTTTGCTGGTGTCCATCTGGAGTTAAATGAGAGTTGCAGTTGTTAATCCAGCTCTGTAGGTATTAATCTGACTGTGCAGGGGTTGATTCTACAAGGGAATCTTGCTGTGTGGTTTTAGTGATAAGCCTAATGACGCTAAGGCTGTAAGCGTAATTGAACGCTGTAAAAACTATTTGATCAATAAGTCACATGATGATGGGTCACTCGTCTCTGACCAAAAGGTCGTGAGCTCGAGCCCCATGTCTGACACCACTATCATTGGGTCCCTGTGCAAGACCCTCCACCCAAAGTTGCTCCAGGACTGTGGGGACCCGGAGATCGAACCCAGGACCTGCTCGCTGTGAGGCGGCAGCGGTAACCACTGCGCCACTGTGCCGCCATTTTCATAATTAATAATCCTGAAAAATATGTTTCTTGAAATGATCTAAATTGTTTTGTTGAAGTAAATGAAGGAAAGTATGGGAACATGGCTAATTGATTAATCACTTTTTTGTGTATTAGGTTGAGATCAAATTTGACAGTAAATTATGTAATAATTATATATTTTACTTATTTTGTATTTTAAAATGCTCAAAAATAACACATATAACATAACACATATATAGTATAGAACAGTGGGCTTATTTGAAGCCTCCACATAAATAAAGTTACAAACTTCACAATACTATACATAACATAGAATTAGCTTACATTGGACAATAGAACCACAAAATAATAAACAAACTAAACATATTAATAATATATAAGTATAATTATTATCTATATACTATATATACTCTATTGTATACTAATTGTACGTGTAAAATGACTGATCTGCTGTAGAAAAAGACATGTTGTGGTGCAGACGATCCCCTCTGTCTTTGCACATCTCTTTTACAGGAAGGTCAGTAAAGGGACACCCCCCGAGGCTTTGACCACAGGACACCATGCTGTTTTTGATACAGATTAAAGCTGAACTCACTCCAGCTGGTCTTCTTGATCTAAAATCCCATCAAAAACACAACCATATGTATTTATTATTATTAATACTAGGTCTGAATGTGTAGACCACAAACTGCCTGTCAGTGAAACCTCTAAAACACTGGGTTAATTTACTGCATGTTTAGGGACAATCAAGGCATAAATCAACCTAAATCAAAGCTCAAAGTGCAAACTGTAAATCTCCACCATTAATAATTAATGACGGATTTATTTTTTGAATAATTTATCATGGCACCGTGCCAGAGTTTGGTCTTAATAAGTCTGCTTTTATGCATGGTTTGTTGGTGACATTTTGGGATGTGCCTGGTGGGAAGAGGGCGGAAGCTTTCACAGAGGCCAGATATAAATACTCTGACGTACTCTGGTTTGCCCTTACGATCTCCCAAAGCGGGGGATCTCAGAAACTTCTCTCTGGCATGGGGCTTTCAAAGACTATGGGGATACTAGTTAATTTGGTATTTGGCACACGATTAGCTCTACTTTGCATATCACAAAGTTGGGGAATCTCTGAACGTCTGAAAACTTAGTCACTCACAACTGAACGGCTTTCAAAATGAAATTTTTCCCTACCTCATTATATTTCCTGGTTGAGTAAGGCTTGGCGATGTGACTTCAAGTCAATATCACGATTAATTGAACATTTTATCTCAGTTAGGAATAATGAATGATTTGTTGGGGATCTTCTTGTTTGTTTTTGTCATCAAGGTTTACACTGTAAATATGCTGAGCTATTAAAAATGGAGTTATTTTTATCTAATAAAATGGCAGATCCTTATGATTTTAAAGAAAACACACTCTGGCAGTCATGTCTCAACACAAGCGGTCAGTGAAAAGAATTCAATTCAGCTTTTTCAAAAAAGCCCCAGCATACAATAAAGATTAAAAGACACAGCTTGAGTTGCTTATGTTCTCAGCAGTAATTACAGAATGCTAAAACAAAACAAATCAGTTAATTGAAAATTAATCAAAACCAGTATCTGGAAGCTCTAATCAGTGTAATCTTGCTCATGATGACTATTTAGATTATTTTTTTAAATAGTTGTTTAAAAAAAGACCTGTTTTCCCCAGTGTGTTTATGTCCAAACATACGACTGCTAGAGCTGACGATATGGACGATATTGCGATATTATTAATCTCCATCGCAATACATGATATATATCTTGATACCTTGATATATCGAATATACTCAATATATCCTGGCTTGTTCCATGTGCAGTGTGGTAAACGACTATATTGTACATATCCTCATGTTAATGTTTAACGTGATTAGAGTTAGAGCTGCCGCCTCATAGCCGGTCGCCGTAGTTTGCATGTTTTCCCCGTGTTCACATGCATTTACACCGGGGTGCCCTGGTTTCCTCCCACGGTCCAAAGGCATGCACTAGAGGTTAATTGGTTACTCTAAATTGGCCCTGTAAGGTGTGACTGAAAGGATTGTGTGTGTGTGTGTTGGTGCCTTGCGCCCATAGTTCCCGGGATAGGCTCCGGTCAAATTTGTTCTTTTTATTACAGACAAAACTCGTTTTAGCTGATAAATCATAACCAATAAATACAGCATTTATACAGCGATTTGGAGGAAATTTCAAGGTGTCGAGATACATGTCGTAAAAATATCGCAAAATATTGTTTTTAGGCCATATCGTCAGCTCTAGCAGTCGTATGTTTGGACATAAAGACACACTGGGGAAAGCAGGTCTTTTTTAAAACAACTATTTTAAAAATAATTTAAACAGTCATCACAGGGAAGATTACACTGATACACTGATTTGATTAATTTTCGATTAATTGATGTTTTGTTTTAGCATTCTGTAATTACTGCTGAGAATATAAGCAACTCAAGCTGTGTCTTTTAATCTTTATTGTATGCTGGGGCTTTTTTGAAAAAGCTGAATTGTATTTGGTCACTTTAGTTCTCATGGATTAGAGAAAATAAAGGAGTCTAATCCTTGGAGATGCCCACCATCGACATTGTCCTTGGAATTTGTCTTCCACTACCGGCTATTTTGGGCTGAGCAAGGACGATCGTTGTGTTTGATGGTGTATTTTGACAGGCTTTGACAGCATCATCAGAGGCTCGATCTTTGCGGCCGCTCACATCGAATAACACAGATCGTTAGCGACACAGTGCAGCTTGCAGCACGCCGTTACGGGTCACGGATGGTAACGACCTTAAATAACCGCTGTTATAAGGTTGTGGTGACACAACGATGATGTTGCTTTTTGGGAGGACAGGGGAAAAATAAACCACTTTGCTTTTGAATTTCCACCCAGAACGTCTCAGATTTTACCCAAACAAAACGGTGAATGTTTTTCTGCGTAAGTGGTTTAGATGTTTATTAAGTAGCCTGCTGTAATGGGCCTTAAAATAAATAGTGAACAATAGAGCAAGAACGCCTCTCATGTTGTCCTCTTAGTGAACAGATTAGTGGTATTTTATACTATAGTGTCGCGATCCTAGCTTGCATCTTCACAAACTTCATCCTCCGACATGCACGCTGTGAGAAAAGC
Source organism: Distichodus sexfasciatus (assembly GCA_032718565.1). NCBI lineage: Eukaryota > Metazoa > Chordata > Actinopteri > Characiformes > Distichodontidae > Distichodus > Distichodus sexfasciatus. The sequence goes on along the minus strand of JAVGVS010000011.1, from coordinate 272,597 downwards.
GTTAGCTGTATGCCACTTTTGTCAATTCAAGAAGAATCAGTAACACTTGAGACAAAAATGCATCAGTTTGTAAAAATAGTTCTGTAAAAACTACCATGATTTAAAAGTAGCTTTGCTCTTGATAAGTCACTGAAAGGAGTAAATTATTATCATCACTAACTTTAGCTTCTCCCCATCACTAAGTATTACCCTCTTCAACTCTTTTAATGCCACGGCATCTTGAGTCTTTTAAGAAACAAATCCCGGTCAAGACGGCAGGCGGCTCACGAATGCTCCTCGCTCTCATGCTGCCACGTTTTGTTTTCTGCAGCTCTTGGAAACACTCTGCGGACGTAAATCTGGGAACCGCTTCCAAATGCTGAGGCTGTCAGCGTGTAAACGTGTCCGATAAACAGAGCGGCCGAGAATGTGGGGATCTTTGAGCAGCTGCTTTCTGAAGCTCGGGCTCTGAGCTGAGAGCCAGGGGACGTCCAAATGAGTTTAGGGAGCTCTTCCCCCATTAGCGCAGATAACACCCGTCTAAACGCATGCCCGCTGCTCTCTGTCTCAATTATTTAGCCTTTCACTCACACTTCACCATCGCACTGTCGTCATCTACAGCCACGTCAATTCACCCAGCGGCCTGCTGGGACTGGGGGAGGTTACTGCCTGCTAGAACCAATCGATCAATCAATCAGTCAGTCAGTATATCTATCTATCTATCTATCTATCTATCTATCTATCTATCTATCTATCTATCTATCTATCTATCTATCCATCCATCTGGCCATCTATCTATCTATGTATCTATCTATCTATCTATCTATCTATCTATCTATCTATCTATCTGTCTGTCGATCGGTCTGTCTGTCTGCCTGCCTGTCTGTCTGTCTGTCTGTCTGTGTGTCTCTCTATCTGTCTGTCCGTCCGTCCGTCCGTCCACACACACACAAAGCTGCAGTAAAGCTGCCCCAAAAGCCTGTCTAAACACTTTCAGGACAGCAGTGTTTTGTATATGTTGTAGATGTGTTTTGCATGTATTTCCCAGTGAAATGTCGTTCTATGCCTGCTTCGTGTCAGCTTAACAAACCCAGGACCCAGGCGAGGTGTCCTAGAAAAAAGCAGCAGGCAAGATGGAAAAAAAAATCCAAATTGTGAGGTGACATGAGGTTGAAAACAGAAACCAGTGTGAAAACACAAGTGACAGAGATAAACATCAAATCCAAATCGGACAAAAGAAAGAGAGAATCCAGTAAGGAGCAAAAAATGCAAAGGCTAAACAGGAGATAGAGTGCTCAGTGGTGAGGAACACGCAGGAACCACGGGGTGCAAGTGCACTGTGTTCGATTCATGCTTAAGGGTTCGTTGTGAAGATGTGGATGGAGCTCTAAACCTGTGCTCTGCAACTGTGGAGATGAGGGTTAATGTTTCCTTACACCAGTGTTTCTCAAGCCTGGACTTCATGACCCAGTGCTCTGCAGAGATTCCGGCTTTTCCAGAGGTGGAAAGTAGACAGATTATACTGCAGACGTTTTTGGTATCTCTGTCCCTGATTCAGAATATTTGTGTGTGTATTAGGGCATCAGATGTGCAGAACTGTGCAGGAAAGTGTAACAGATTAAATTTGGGTCTAACGCATGATTAATTTCTATGTATATTCCACCGTCATCATTATTACACCTACAATTTTAATCTTTTCAGAGACAGCATGCAGTAGTGCATCTTCTATCAGGGTCCCTGCAGCCCCTTACTCTGTACCGAATTTGATCGTTCCTGCGCCACTACGTCTGATCCTGTTAATTACTCGCTTCTGTGTGGATTGAGAACTGCAGCAGGATTGCAAAGTAAAGAACATTTTTTGCTGAGTTAATCTAGGTCAGTGCTACCGTTCTTTTACGATCAGCAGTTTGGTGTAAAGTCAGACACAGGTTTTCTTTTCCTCCCGATACTCCCTCTGCTCTTCTCCCCGAAGGCTGCGTAGTCTCCACTCTGTCTTATGGGCATCAATATCATTGCTTTAAGGTTGTGTGGGTTTAGAAACTGCCACCCGGATAACTTAATGATCACTCTAGCGGAAGAGTCCATTTGTCACTAGGTCATCTCCCAGTCTCTTACAGGAAATGTCTTTCCTGCACCGGCTTTCATTTGTTTCCCTGGCATCTGTAATTAATCTCTCCTCCTACACAGCGTCTGATCATCTTCTGATCTCTGTGTATGAGATTTGGACGTGAGTTTGACTTTTATGTCGTCGCCATCATTCCGGCTTGCTATTCTGCACTGATCTTATTTACATGAACATGTAGGTTTGCTAACATTTCAAATTAAATCGTGATAAAGCTCAAGATATCAAAACAAAAGCATCAGGTATTTGCAATACTAGAAATATGTCAGTAGGGCTGGGGCGATATGGCCTAAAAATAATACCACAATATTTTTATGTTTCTATATATATATATAGAGAGAGAGAGAGAGAGAGAATATATAGAATATATATATGTATTCGATATATTCTCTCTTTGTGTAAAGCTGGGAATACACTGTGCGATTTTTTCAGTCGCGTTTTTCAGCTCCTGCTTAAACTGTACGAGAGAATCGCAGGGGTTAAAAGTTCGCAGCTCACGATTCATGTTCTCACATTATACGGCCCGATGCTCTGATGCGACCTGACTGCTCGCACTGTACGTCTCTACACGACACGTCGGACTCTTGTATCCGGAACTGCAACGTAAACAGAAGAAGAACGCGCTACCTTGCTGCTCCGTCTTTTCTTACGACCATACGATTGCTGATCGGGAGCTGGTCTTGAGGTGTTAATTGCTTCTCGTTACCCCGTGTATACTACACGATGCACGTCACACGATTAAGCCAAAACTCGGGCCGATCCCCAAAATAGTCGCAACGAGTGAAAAATCGTCTCAAAATGGGCCAAAAATTGCACAGTGTAAGCCCGCTCTTAGAGAACTACATTTCCCACAGTCCCCCACACATGACTCGGAGCCGCATCACAATAATGTGATACACACATACGGAAAAAATAAACACTGAAAATATCAAGTAAATAGTTGTATTGTGGGTAGAACGCTGGTTGTTTATCCGGTGGTTATTTATTGAGCATCACGAAGAATGTCGTTAAGCGTTTTTTATGTGTGAACAGAATAACAGAACCAGTGCTGTTTTTCATCAGAACAAAACCTTCCGCTTCCATCTCCAGTTAATGTCTCTGAAATCGCACTTCCCTCCACTTCTGGTGAACAGCGTGCAGCGCTGGGAGAGTTTTCTGGATGGTCGGGAGAGTGAGCTGTCTGCTTTGGGAGCCCAGAGGAGCCAAACTTGAAAGTTTAACATTAATCGGAGGATTCGTACTCGATGTTCACGATATAATCACTTATTACAGAAATATAGAGTATATGTGATATATCGCCCACCCCCTATATTTCAGGATCATTCTCGTCCAGATTTCTACGTTGCTGCATCTCTAACGAGTATTATAAATTAAGGCGTAAGTAGAGAGAGGCTTTCACAGTCTTTATGAGCCCCTTCATAGAGAGATGCTTTGCATGCTCCACGGTAGGTCTGTTTTATTCAAATAAAAAGGCCATCGGAGATGTGCACGCGTCTGGTGTGCGAGTTTACGGCAGTTACGGGGATGTTTTAATAACAGAAATGTGGAACCCTGAGGCCCTTGATTTAATCTCTTCTCTCTACTTGATTTATTACCCTCTTAATTTCTCCCTAAGCATGACTAATAACATGCTCTCATGGGCACATTATTAGGCCTCTGTTTTAACACCTCGTGTTTCCCCAGACTCTGACAGAGTCACGTGGCTCCGGCCTAAAGTATATATACTGTTCACTTAAAAAAATAAGGTGACTCTCAACGAAAAAGCCGTTTTCAACATAACGTCTGCCACCAGGCAAAGTGCTGTGTGTGTTGGGCTCCATGCTCCAGCTCCTCTCTTCATAAATTGTGGCTATAAAGATTTATGGGTACAGGTTAGTCTCGGCTTTAATGGAGAGAACGCCAGCATTTATGACGATTTAACTTTCCTCGCATCATTGAACTCCAAAATCCTCTTGACACACGGCTTGCTGTGAGCTCGCGTGATCTCGTAAATACATTAGACACTTATTGCTAAAGATTTGGCGTGAAAAGTCTGTACCCGTAAACACGTGAGATGTGGAATTCTTGGAGGTATGACACGTTGACGCCGCCCAGGAGTTTCTGAATCTTCTCTGGTGCAGCTGATGCGTTCCATTGACATCTCGTAAACATCTGATAGGGCACAGCGGGGAGAGAGGAGATATACACATGACATTCCTGAGATCCCGATCGAAGCGAGATAGGACTTTCTCGGTTGTTGCTCCGAGACTTTTGAATGTCTTTTCCCTCTGTTGATACTCTTAAATCTCATTCAAATACACATTTCTTCTCTGTTTGGCTAACTGAAAGTTTTAATTGTAAAATTGAAATTGAGTGATTATTTGTCATTAGGCAGTTGGCGGCGTACCGGTAGGGTGTTCGCCCCGTGATCCGAAGATTGCAGGTTCAAATCCAGGACTGGTAAAGTTATCACTGAGGTACTCATGAGCAAGGTACCGCCCCAAGCACTGCTCCCCGGGTGCTGCCCTTGTTAGCTGCCCACTGCTCCTTCACGGATGGGTCAAATACAGAGGTCACATTTGGTTGTGGTGCACTGTGTGCGGTGCTCGGGGACAGTACCTTGCTCATGAGTACCTCAGTGGTACCTTTACCAGTCGAACCGATGACCTTTTGATCACAGGGCAAGTGCTCTAACCATTACGCTAACAACTAAATTTGACTTATCAAATTTTTGGCGGCCTAAAATGCCTAATAAAGTTGCTGTGTTTTTAGGCGTTTTGTTGCAATAAAATGGCAGGAACAAGTCAAAAGTCGTGAAAAAAATTGCGATTTTCTCCCCCTTTATAATGATTCTATAACAATTAATTAAAGTGAAAGGAAAAAAAAAATTTCTATTAACCTTTAATCATTAAGTTGTTTTTGAAGGTAAATGTGAGCTGTTTTATTACACATTTCCTGCCTCTTCAGTGTTTTGCTTGAAACGACAATGATTGGTCAAAAATAGCAAAAGAATCCCGGTAATTGCTCAAAATTGCTCGATAGTAGTGAGTTCATGGGGATTGGCTGAATTTGCGTTAATGGTTGCGATTGCAACATTGCAAAATCCTGGAGGGTCTGCCTTATGGAGGTGTCTTGTAGTCGCCTTTGGACCAAGGGGTCGTGGTTTCGAATCTGACCTCTGGCGTTACCAACATTGGGTCCTTGAGCAAGACCCTTATCCTTAAGTTGCTCTCAGGGGAACTGTCCCTGAAATGAGGAAATGTAAGTCGCTCTGGATAAGAGTGTCTGCTAAATGCTGTAAATGTAAATGCTGTAAATGGTGAAAGGAAAAAGACATTCCTGCCAGATCTGTCCTCTCCTGAGAGTGTGTGTGTGTGAGAGAGAGAGTGTAAGGTCGGGGATGAAGGCTTGTAGCTTGATTGTGACGCAGATTTACTTTGTGGAAATGTGATAAGGAGAAATGCAACACACCAAAAGGTAATAAGTAACTGTGATGAAGCTGCTGGGATGTGCGTCTGTCTGATGTGTGTGTGTGTGTGTGTGTGTGTGTGTGAGAGAGTGTGGGTGTGTTGCCTGTGCATATATCTTCTATGCTTACCACAAACAGCCCTTTTTGACAGAAAAATCTGAAAACGACAACGTTATGAGGAGCAGCAATATGTCTTTATAAGGAGAAATGTTGCTTCGTATGTATTTTCACACACAGTCAACATTACAATGAAAGACATTTGATGAAAGAAGAGGCAGGAAACAGTTCTCTTCTGTCAGAGCTGTAGAGTAAAGTAGTATGAAAGTGTACTGAGTAAATAATCTTAGAAGACATGAGAAAGAAGTAAAATTATGTCATAAATAAGGGAAGAATATGTTCATGGGTGTGGTGCAAGCACCAGTATTTTTAGTATCATTAATTGTCATTGAGGAAAATGACTTTTGTTAGTACCAATAATTGGGGTCGAGGTGATAAATTGAAGTACCAGTACCACTGTCTGGTTACATGAACCTATAGTAAAACTCAAAGAGCAAAAACATTAATTTTTAACTGAAGTTTAAAGTCTTAAAGTTAGGTTTAGAAAATATTTAATTTACTGAACTTCATTTCCTAATTACAGGGACAGTCTCCCTGGGGCCGTTTGGGGTTAAGGGGCTTGCTCGGGGGCCCAGGGTTGATATTGTTGAAGGTAGGATTCGAACCCACAACCTCTTGGTTTAGAGGCAAACATCTGAACCACTAGACCACCCTCACATATTATATATGTTTTTATAACATTTTAAACATCAATAGCACTGTGAATGAAAAAAGACTGAGTACGAGCAGGGATTTGGGTGGTTTTAAAGGATTATTTCCTTAATAATCATAATAATATAATTATAGGAAAAATTAGATTTTTGTGGGGTTGTGAGGACATGGTTGTAATTGAGAACTTGTCCGAATATGGAAAAAAATCCCGTAGCATCTTCTAAAAGATGTCTTTTCGATTACTGAGGTTAAGGTTAGTGTAAGGTGTAGACGGAGTATTATTTCTATCTAGCAATTATGGCAGTACTGCTCAGAGATAGAGAGACATCACTGTGTGTGTGTGTGTGTGTGTGTTTGTGCGGGTGATCTGATGCAATTTGAGGCGACGGTTGATCGTGTCACTCCACACACAGCCGCAGCGTTGACAGCTGGCCTTCCAGCGTGGCATCGGCAGAACAACAGCGGTGTGCGTAAAGTTGCGAAGCCAACAGAGGGTCTAATTGAGCGTGTCTCTCCTCCCGCAAGCCTCTCGCAATACATCATGCCTTCCTATCTCAGAGTTATGAGCCTTGGCACGTGCTCGCTTAAAACCTCCCGGCTTGCAAAACCAAGGCCTGTAAATATTCTCTCTCTCTCTCTCAAATACGGAGATTTAAAACCCGCTTTTTTATTAGGAGAAATTCCAGATGATGCTCGTCATCTGCCTTAGATTATCATCCAGTGCCCCGTCGGCATAATATCCCGATTTTCAGCGTTACGTAGTGTCAGCTTATCCTCACTAGTATTGCTTTTTTGCTGTGATGAAGTGTGTCAGTTTGGGTAAACTCTGCAGGGAACTGGATGATGAGAACATGTAATCTGAAATGGACGTCGTCTCGCCGTTCGTCCCCCCGGCCCCTTCTCTCTCTCTCTCTCTCTCTCTCGCGCTTGCTTTGGCCCGGATGTTTGCCTGATGCAGTCCTGCTATGAAACATTGGCACATGTGTCAGCTCTTAGCAGTGGATGGAGAAAAGCTGTGTGCCCTGATTGTTTTGATCTTTGATAAACTTCCCCCCAAAATGAATCTGCAAATCAGCGACAAAATCAAAGGCGGCGATGGCAAAGATGGATCGAAACAACGCACATCAAAGCTGACAGTTAGACTCGGTCTGAAGCAGGTCTGAAGTTCCTGCTTCCATCTGTCCAGTCGCTTACATACATTCTCAGCCTTTTTTGGGGCAATTTTCATTTTCTTGATATGTACGAAGGCCGCACGGTGGCACGGCGGTTAGCGCCTCACAGCGAGAAGGTCCTGGGTTCGATCCCTGGGTCGGCTGGGTTTTTTTCCCTGTGTTCTCGCGTGGGTGCCCCGGTTTATCCCAACTGGGGTCGCAGGGGGGTCAGAGCCTACCCCGCCTTGCACCCGAAGCTTGCCGGCATAGGCTCCGGCCCCCCGCGCGGGTCCAGCTGGTCTGGTCCAGCCCTGGGCAGGCGCCAATACACTGTAGGGCACGAACACTCACACAGTCACACACACATTCACACCTTAAGGGCCAATTTAGAGTCGCCAGTTAACCTGTATCGCATGCCTTTGGACTGTGGGAGGAAACCGGAGCACCCGGAGGAAACCCACGCGAACACGGGGAGAGCATGCAAACTCCACACAGAAAGACCCTACGGACGTCCCCGGGGTTCGAACCCAGGACCTTCTCGCTGTGAGGCGGCAGCTCTAACCACTGCGCCACCGTGCCACCCTGTCTTAAATTCATTATTCGTAAAGATGGCCAAATAATCTGAAAATGTTTTGAAAAATAAATAAAAAATTTTTAAAGTGATTTCCGTAGTAAAACTGGACTGCATGTCAGGGACCACCTGCAATACCGCCGCGGACCACTAGGGGAGAACGGACCGCCGGTTGAAAACCTCCGTTATAATCGATTATGGTCTGCCACTGCATCGATGCAGAATCGTCCACGTCTGCTGAATGAGACAGTTCTGACTCTATAGCTTTAACATCTCTTGAGTTATAAGTATGTTCTCCAGCTTTGGAGCACTTTCGGTTGTTGAAAGCGCTCTTGTGAGCAAGGCAGCAGGAGTGCTTGTTGTTTGGAAGCGCAAACGGCTCTGTATGAGTGTCTGTTGAATGCCACCAGGAAGAATGTAAATGAATATGTAAAGAACAAGTGAAAAAGTGAGTCATTATGAGTCACCGTGGTCACGGGGGGTTCGGTGAGAACACTTTTGAACTGTTCTGTCATTATTAGTGTTATTATGACCTTTACGTGCAGTTATGAAGGCAGCAAATGAGAGACCTTGCACATGGCACTTGGCACTGCTAGGAAAGGGGGGGGTTTGCTCGGCGTATAAAAGCTGCAGCGAGCGTGTTTTCGTAAACGGGCATTAATATATCACGTTAAATGAGTGACGTTAAGAAAAGAAAACATGAGAATTGAATGTGTTTGTGGAGCCGAACTGTCACGGACGCTGCTAGAGCTTGAATGATATACTGTGAGAGTGGATTACAACTTGTTTAGAATAATCTCATACTTTAGCGTGCATTAGCAACAGTGACAGCCAGCCTTTATCCCTTGCCTCACTGATCACCTAGTTGACTGGCTGATTGATTGGTGATTGATGATAATGAAACATTCGTTTTTCTACGTAAGCCATAAATCACCAGGAACGGAATCCTAATGAGTTTCTTTGATCTGCTTTTCCAGCGCTGCACCCACACAGCAGAACGCTAAAACTGTGACAGAGTAGATTTAGCCATGGGGGGAGTATTAACCTGCTTTTTCCTCTTCTCTCTTTTCTTCTTCTCCTCCTTCTTTTTCCTCTTTTTCTCTGGTTTTCCCCCTCTTGGCTGCTCTCTGTGTCCGGCTCTCTGCTGCCCCCTGTCCACCTGCACTCCAGCGGCTGCTCCTCTGCCTCCAAACTCCTGCTCTGGTTCTGCAACACTAGACCCGTTCCTGTCTAATGATGTGTGAGGAGATCACAAGTGAGTCTTTTTCGTGCACACACACACACACACACAGTCTTGTATTACTATCTTTGTGAGGTCCTTCCATAGACTCCCATAATGACTAGATGTGTATGATTTTTACACCTACACCTTCCCTCAACCCTAAGCTTAACCTCAGTTACCAAAAGCACATCTTTTATCTCTTTTTTCTATTTTCTATAGTCATTTTTCTTCATGAGACCTCTCAAATGTCTCCTCAAAGCTGAATAAAAGTGATTTTAAGGGAAGGTTAAATACCATAAATACCCACACACACACACACACACAAGGCCTGGGATATATATTGGGTCTGAACAATAGATTTCGTTCAAATATCAATACATCAATTTTATCAGTTCCACTAAGTTTTTGGAGTAAATATACACGGTTGTCACGGTGACAACAGTTTGTCTCCTGAATAGCATCTTTAAAATCAGAAGCAGTTGATTTTTTGATTTTTAGAGTCGCATGAACGCATGTTCTTGCCATGGTTTACTTGTCTGCTAGTTAAAGCAGCTGCTCCTACATGAGGGTGGGCGATATTTAGGATATACTCGATGTATCTCGGCTTGTTCCACATGCGATGCAGTAAATGACTATATTGTGAACAATTAATATGAGTAGAAATCCTCGTGTTAATGTTAACCAGACCGCATGACCGTCACTTTTGAGTTTGGCTTCTCTGCCCTCTCAAAGCAGACAGCTCACTCCCCCGCCCATCCAGAACACTCTCCAGAACATTCATTGGAGATGGAAGTGGACGACTTGGTTTCCGAAAAAAACAGCACTGGTTCTGTTATTCCGTGCACAAAAACAAAATGTGTAAAATTACATAAATGACATTCTTCGTGATGTAAACGCACTGTGTGTGAGCGATTGCGACTCTTACGTGGAGCGCCATCACTCGCAAAAACTCTCCAGTTCAGTCAAATCACAGACAAAACTCTGATTTTAGCTGATAAATAACAACCAGCGTTCTACTCACAGTGCAGCTATATATTTCTTATTTTCAGTGTTTATTCCGGACGCGTATCCATCACATTTTTATGACACAGAGTCATGCGTGGGGGATTGTAGGAAATGTAGTCCCCGAAAGAGAGAATACAGTATACTCTATACTGTGTATCGTGAAATATCTTAACAATATTGTGATAATATTTTTAGGCCATATCGCCCAGCCCTACTGCTTCACTATGGGTCAGATAATTGGCTTTTATGCCTTAATATTTATAGTCCTATCTTCTGTTAATGTGTACATTTTTTATTCCAATCATATAAAGTTGTTCCTTTGCTGTTTGATCCAAATGATTAAATATAGGAACAATATATAAATGCGCAGCGTCTTTTTAAGTAAAATCGAATAGGAACAAATATTGACATCGGCATTCGCCCCCAAAATATTGTGATTTGAATTTTGAGTGGTATCATCGAGCCCTCCCTCACACACACACACACACATACACTTACACAACACACACCTATTCTGCTTGCTTTCTTTCTTGTTCTGTCTTTAACCCTGAGTTTTTTTGTTGTTTTTTGTATGCATCGTGCTATGTTCTGTGACGCTGTGTGTGTGCGTGTGTGTGTTTTAAGCGTAAGAGAGAGTGTGACTCTTTTGCATGTGGGTGTATGTATGGAAGTCGTATTTGTTGGTGCTTAAGGCCCTCAGCTCTCTTGAAGCCGCCGGTTGCTCTAGTGACTCATTGTGGCCAATTTCACGCTGTGATGGTCTTTAAAGATATATAATTCACTCCCCATTCAAAACCTTTTGTTCAAATCTACTTTGGCGAACTGAGACTCGACAGCCAGAGTTTGCTTGTAAGCACAGATTACAGAGCCCGAGGGACGTAAGCCGGATTTCTGTATCGGATGCAAGTTGTGGCACAAACACAATCTTAAGAGGGGCTCATGTGCATCAAAGTACATATTTAATTACATGCGTGATGTCAGAGAGCAGGAACATCAGTGTGGAGTTATTTTTTGGCTTTCGTAGCTTCATTTCCACATGCGTCTTTCTGTGTGCATTATGTAACATGGACTTAAAGGCTTATTTGCGCCGGTATTCAGTAAAATTTTAAATTGGTCGACGGAACCGTGCGCCTTCTATACCGTCTGAAATAAAACCACTAATCTGCAAGGTTCGGTTTATGCTTAAGGGATGTAAGTTTGATTTTCTTGTGTCGCATTTCTTTGAAACGGACTCGGCATGTCTCCTAATGAGGACGGGCCGGCTGTGTCCAGTGCTCCATGTCTGCCTCTCTCCTTCTCAGTGTCTCTCACTGGTTTCTCACCAATAATTGGTGTTTTGCTCATGCCTTAACTGAGCAGATTTTGCCTTTTGACCTTGAAGCTTTTTTCCTTCTTCTTCTTCTTCTTCTTCTTCTTTCTACTTTATCTGATAGACCAGACTTTTTCATGAGTTGTGTTTCATCCTCCGTAAGATGTGCTTTAATGAACAATAACGTAGACATACAGATTGAGCCATGTAGTTATGTGGGTGTCAGTATAATGTAGTGTTTTCGTGGTGTTTGTGCATTTATTTTTGCTTTCAGAATTGTTCATTATAATAATGATCTTGATAATCACAGCCATGTTTCCGAGTTGCACAGAAAAAATTAAAACTTACACTTAACATTCACGCTATTTTAGCAGACGCTCTTATCCAGAGGACAGTGCCACTGAGAGAGTTTAAGGGTCTTGATCAGAGACCCAAATTAAGGTAGTGCCAGAGCTTGGACACGAACTCATGACCTCTTGGTCCAAAGGCGAGTATCCTAACCACTAGGCCGCCGCCACCACACGATTAGTAAAGTTTGTATTTAAATAGATTAAATGTTAACAGTGTTGGGGAGTAACGGAATACATGTACCGGCGTTACGTATTTAGAATACAAAATATGAGTAACTATTCCGTTACAGTTACCATTTAAATAGGCGATAATTAGAATACAGTTACTTTGTTAAAATAAATGGATTACACGGCGGTCTTTTCCTGTTTCACGTTAGGCTATCCCCTCTCTATCCCCTCTCTAATTTTGGTAATTCCACGCATTGCCGGAAACCCAAACAAAACACGCAATAAGAGGCTCTAATGTAAGCGTCCTGTTAATGTTGGTGGCGTCAGTTACACAATGGACCCGCAGCTAGCACAACAGAGCCAGCAGTGCCCGGGCAGGAATGCATTTCTTACTCTGAAATTTTGTCTTTCCTCCTCTACCTACAGTAAATATATTGTCTATTCAGTGAGATTTGGGCTTAACAGCCAGTTGGTAGAGAAAAACAAACAAGAATTTGCAGGATGTGATTGCTACATTCATGTAGTTGTAAAAGGTATGACAATATATTAAGTAATCCAAAGTATTCAGAATACGTTACTCACATTGAGTAACTTAACGGAATATGTTACAAACTACATTATGGGGCATGTATTCTGTAATCTGTAGTGGAATACATTTTAAAAGTAATCTTCCCAACACTGAATGTTAATATAGTAAGGCTTTGCCTAAGTACTACACATAGTGAAGCATCTACTTGACGACTTTACGTTTAAATTGACAGCATTTAGCAGACGCTGTTATCCAGAGCAACTTACAACAGTGCTTTGTAGTCCACGATTGTTCTTTAATGTGTAGAGTTATGTTTAAAATCAACGACTGTCATTAAAACCACACACAGACAAACATTAGTGTTTAGGTTAGTGTTTTTTGAGTAAATAGTAAATACGAGGAGTAATTAGTCCCCTACATACTCCTTGAAGAGGTGTGTCTTCAGACGTCTTTCTCTTCTTTTAAGTAGAGGTGGTTCCAGACGAGCAGCGCTTGATGCTCTGAGAGGACAAGAAGTGACACGTTGCTTAATCAGTGCTGATAAGTGAGGAGGTGCTGTTCCAGTCTGGACCTTAAAGCCAACTGTTAGGGATTTGAGCCTGATGCGAGCAGCCACATGGAGCCAGTGCAGGTTCCGTAGTAGAGGTGTGGTGTGTGAGAATTTAAAAACATTGAAGTTGAGTCTCACGGCTGCATTCTGGATCAGTTGAAGTGGTCTTGTTGCCTTCAGTGAACGTCCAGCCATTAGAGTGTTGCAGTAGTCCAACTTAGAGATGACCAAGGACTGGACGAGTAGCTTCGGTGGTGAGAAAGGGACCTACAAGGGCAGCTGATGGCGTAGCGGTAGGGTGTTCGCCACGTGATCCGAAGGTCGCAGGTTGGAATCCAGGGCTGGCAAAGTTACAGGTACTTATGAGCAAGGTACCGTCCACAAGCATTGCTCCCCGGGGGCTTGTTAGCTGCCCACTGCTCCTTCACGATGCAGAGGTCACATTTCATTGTGGTGCACTGTGTGCTGTGCTGTGCTGTGTTCACAATGACAAATAATCACTCACTTTCATTCTTCTGATATTGCAGGACCAAGAAAGGTTGCTTATGTGTGAAGAGAATGTGAGAGAACTCATCATCCTGAGTGACACCAAGATTTCTTTGATCATGTTAATGACATTAAAGTGAGTGATTATTTGTCATTCTGAACTCACCACAGCACAGCACACAGTGCACCACAACCAAATATGACCTCGTAGTTTGACCCAGCCGTGAAGGAGCAGCTGAGAGCAGGAGCAGTACTTGGGGACGGTACCATGCTCATGAGCACCTCAGTGGTACCTTTATCGGTGCAGGATTCGAACCGGCGACTCTGATCACGGTGCGAACACCCTAACCGTTAGGCTACCAACTGCCCCAATTAGAAACGTGTGTCGGTTTGAAGAAGTGTATTTTTCATCTCAACATTTGTGGAAACTGAAGCATTTCACACTGTTATTGTTTGTGTGGAGGTTGTTCTGCTCTTTCAGGTTTTTGTTTTACCAGCAGCGATGATTGAAAGTGACGTTTTTGGGAAACAGTTGTCGATCTGTGAGAAATTGTAACATTTCATTTCATTTACTGCACCCACGGAGTCTGCATCATTTGAGGGTCACACACACACACACTTACGCACTCTGCTGTGGACCTCCTCTGCGCACGCCACATGCTATAGATTACTCACTCATCTCATTGTCTGTGTCAGTGTATCAAGTGCGTATCAAAAGCACGAGCCGCTTTGAGCCCCGAGCCCTTGTTCATTTCAGTCCGTGTAATCACAGTCAATCAATCGTCTCTTTGCCCAGCGCGGTGGAAACAAAGGCAACGAACGTTCCACAAGTCCTTCAGAACGCTGCCTGGTTTATATTTAGCATTGCAGATGTCGAATTGGAGACAGCACGTGTGTGTGGTTTTTCTTCAGCCATTGACATTACAGTGTCATCTGGGGGTTGATCTGTGTGTGTGTTTGTGTCTGTATGTGTGTGTGAGATGGTGCAAAGAGGGAGGATTTCAGGACGGACAACATCACTGACTTAAAGTGAGATACGCTTCATCGATTCCAATCAGCCCTTGGCAGGAGATTCAATGATCTATATCGTGGTCTAAGTTAAGGGTAAGAATGAGTGACATTCTGACCTGCAACTCCACAACTTTCTCGCCGCAGTTTGGTGGAGGAACCACAGCTGGGATTTCTCAAATACTGGCGGTAATAATACTAGTAATTTGTGCGGTCTGTTGGTGTAAAATACCTGGAAATGCTAGTTTTTCAGTTAAAGCGTTTGATTACTTTTTTTGTGAACACATTTTATTTTCAATTTTGTTGAGTTGAGTTTTTCGGTAAAAAAATATTCAGAAAAGAACAAACAAACTGACACAAAGGACAAGTTTAAACTAGTCTGAACAGTAGAGGTATGAACCTTCGCTGGCAGTGAAAGTGAATAACATGTCCCGGACCGCCTGCAATGCAGTGGTTGAATACCGTGGTTATAATCAATAATGGTCTGCCAGCCCATCGATGCAGAATCGTCCAGGTCTGCGTTGCGGTGCATCGATGATGCAATTAATTTCAACACCCCTGCTTAACATTCATTCATTCATTATCTGAACCGCTTAATCCCAACTGGGATCGCGGGGGGACCGAAGCCTATCCTGGGAAACAACCCTGCGCACACCACAGCGCACGCACACACTCACAATCACACCTTACGGGGCCAACTTAGAGTCGCCAATTAACCTATATCGCATGCCTTTGGACTGTGGGAGGAAACCGGAGCACCCGGAGGAAACCCACGCAAACACGGGGAGAGCATGCAAACTCCACACAGAAAGGCCCCACGGCCACCCCCGGGGCTCGAACCCAGGACCTTCTCGCTGTGAGGAGGCAGCGCTAAAGTACTACATGCTGGTAACTGCAGAGCAAGCAGACCTGAGATAAAGTCATCAGTATATAGTCAAAAACCTGCCATGAAAAATCATTCTGAAAAGTGTCTCTAGCAGACTATCAGCATGCCCTTATACAACCCCGAAGCAGTATATTTGTCAGATCTGTAGCATTTAGCAATAGAATTATAACAGTGGAAATTATTTCGAGCTCGTTAACTCACGCGGTTATACAACTCGTCTGCAATTATGTGTCAAGAGAGAAACTTTCCAAAATAACTGCCTCATTTTTTAGATTCTGAAAGCAGGGACAAGTGGTTAAATTTAGCCCAGTGATGGAAAAAAGACTTTTAACTTCAGTGGTGAAGTAAAATGGATTTCTTACATAGTTGCATTTCCAAAGACCTTGAGAGCCTTTCGGTTATCTCTCCTCTCTTAATTTGGCATAAAAACTCAAGGACTGTACTTCTAAAAGAGCTTTGAAAAATGTTTGTCATTTGTTCGGCTTCCCCAAATGGGGTGTGTGTGTGTGTGTGCGTATTTCAACTGGGGTCCTATAAGGTTCTCTTCTTTTCCCCAAAGATCTTGGTAACTGCTTGGCAAGATAATTCTGTTTGCGCTGTGCAAATATCATCATTATTTGACGTTTTACTGTTTTGTGATGTTGCAAACAATTGAATTGACTTCCTCATTTGCTAAAATGATGTGATATAGACCTATCAGCCATAACATTATGAACACTAACATGTGACGTGAATAACGTTGATTAACTCAGCACTGGGCAGTTAGTGGTTTATATTAGACAAGAAATGAACATTTTTGCCCTTGAGGTTGGTGTGTTGGAAGCGTAAAAATGTGTGAAGTGTAAGGATTTGAGTGACTTTAACAAGTACCAAATTGGGAGGCTGACTGGGTCAGAGCTAGGGATGCACCGATCCGATACGTGGATTGGATATCAGTCCGATAACAGCTCAAATAGCTGCATCTGTGGCATCGGGCCAATCGATGGAGCCGATCTGTTCAATTAAATTGTAGATTTTTCTCTTCTTGCTTATCTGAGCACGCACAATTCGTTATTCCCCCGGAAAAGGCACTGCCACGGTAAAGCTGGTTTATTGTTCGACATTCACGCAAATTCCTACATGTTGATATGACAATGAGCAGAACAAGCAACGCAACACACTACAAGCCCAAAAACAAATCACACCATTATACTGTTGAATTTCCTTAGCAACACCAGCTCTCGCTCGCAATCTCCTTGTTTCTGAGGGTTTTAGTGCTGCAGGAGTAGGGACCGTCACAAAATGACACAACTGTGTTTAAACAAATAATTTTTTAGATGTTATTTTAATAATAAATAATTTAGCCCATACATATGGGTGTGTAATTATTACATTTTTAGTAGGAAAACAGTATTTAAGGCAGAACAGAATAACCTCAGTCTCCACCTCACAGAGAAATACACAGCCGGTATCGGACTGGTACTGGGTATCGGTCAATGCCCAAAGCCCAAGCACTGGTATCAGAACTGAAAAAGTTGGATTGGTGCATCCGTAGTCTGAGTATCTCCAAAACGGCAGCAACTCTTGGGCTCTGCGGGGGTCTACCAAAAAGTGGTCCAACAAAGGAAAACTGGTGCATGAAGGCGTGTTGTCTGATCCTGTAAAATAATCTTGAAAATCGTAATGTTGGTTCCAATGTAAGCAGTCAGCAGTTTTACATATGTGACATCAGTCGGAGACATACTCAATGATGTTATGACTGATTGGTGTGTAACTGTAATGAAATGAACTCATCTTCCTCTTTGTGTCTCTATTGGATGACATGTGGACTCAAAGAAGAGAAACTGAATGGATGTGCGATGAGTGTACGAGGGCAATTCTGTCTGGTTCTCTTTATCCAGACGTTTCATCCGTTTAGCCGAGGCATGACCGCCTTCCACACAAGCCATGCTGTTTTGATTTGTTTGAAAAGACTGAATCATACTGTTGTAGCATTTGTAATCTTGTCTTTTTCCCCTCGACTGCTCATCAAAGTGCGGCTTACCCAAAAGGACGAGAGGGAGAAAAATAAAAGACCCCGTGACGGACTCGATACGTGTGGTGCAGATAGCAGCGCCATTTACAGAGCTATAAGCATCTTGGTTGTCATAGCTCTTTGAATGGTACTGCCATATGTACTTAAATACCCCCACCTTGAACCTCCCGGACGAAGTCTTGGAAGCCTCTTTGAATTCTTATCCGACGTGTGTGAAGCAAACGTTCCTATCTGCACACGCCTACGCGCGGCCAACGGGGTAAGTACGGTGCCTCAACTTAAACAGCCAATCCTTCATCCGGCACGGCCTACTCCGTCCTCCGTGCTTAAGTTTACTCATGTTCCCCAGTGCAAATAAACGAGTGCCTAAGAGCGATGGATCAATAGATGGAATGCTGGGACCACTCACAGCGAGCGGCGCGGAGAGAAATGTGTGAGGTTGAGAAGGAGAGGCGAATGCCACAAGGAACACTTCAGTTTCGCTCCAATGTATCGAAATCCGAGTGGCCGAGACGAGACGAGACGTCTGGTCCTAAAAATGTATTGGAGGGGCTATCAGAGCTAGAGGTGTAACAGTCTTCATCGGTACATTGATACAATGATGAGAAAACCATAGCATTGATCTGAAGTGAAGACACTGATCAGACGTCACACTAATGTTCCTCGACCAGCAGCCTTTATTAAGTGTTAAACCACTGGTTACTGTGGATCGTAGCTCGGGAATTAAAATGTCAAATGAGATTTTAGCTGCTTTTGTGACATCGATCTCTGGCTTGTAAATTGAATCTAAATTGTATCATAGCAGACGTTGTGATATCAGCAGTCATCGAATAGTTAGAATTAGGGGTGCACGATTCAGAAAATCTAACGATTCGATTCCGATTCTTGGGTTTACAATTAGATTAAAAAACGATTCAAAAATCATAAGCTATTCATGATTCATAAACGATTCACTATTAAATACATGTATGAATGTCAAGTCAAAGTCAACTTTATTGTCATCTCTGCTATATACTGTACAAGTGCACAGAGAGACGAGACGACGTGGCTCCAGTTTTAACAGTGCAAACAAGGAACAAATAAGGCACAATAAAATATAGAAATAGAATATAAAATATACACTTTAAACTAGAAGTACAATATAATTGTAAATCTTTAAACCTTAAACTAGAAAGAGAGACAAAGATGTTGTGCAAATATGTAGCAACAGTGCAAAATTGTGTAAATATCAGTCAAGAGAAGCAGATTGCATTAAATGTGTTTCAGATCAGCAGCAGTTTGTGTTTCTACATTGCTGTTTTGAGATACCTTTCCCTTTTGGCTGTGGCAGATCAACAAAAAAACTCACACTGAATCAAATGTATTTTACTGAGTGTAATGCATACGCAGTGTTTCCCCAGTTTACAGCTTTGCATGAAAACAAATATTCTCACGCTACAATTTACACTGATCCTCGGCACTAAGTGTGTTTTTTTATTAACTCGTGCAACGCTATTTTACAGTCAGAATGAAGTTGAAGTCTGTTGCCAAGAACGTTGTCACATATAAGGAATTTGCTTTGGCTCTGTTTGGCGTGAGCTTCACGCTCTCGTTCACTCCTCGCTCTAGATTCCGGGAGATTTGATCTGATTTGCGGGCATCAGGGAGCCGCTACCAATATGCGGGAGACTTGGGATGTCTGTGTTAAATCTATATTAACATGCGTGTGAGAAGAAGTAGGTAATAAACACTTTAACAAGTTGTATATTTGTATTTAAACCAGATATGATATCGTGTAGCGTACTGTACCGTTCGACATGCTTTATGGATTTACATGAACAGCAACAGGTCAGTTTCACACGTTAGAAAAAGGAAAACGCTTCCCTCCGCTGTTTTCCCGCAGGGATGCATTTTTCAGCATAGCACCAGCACCACTGAACTGCTGCCACACTCCGCCATGTTAATTATGTTGTGCAGGTGGAGCCCAAGTTAACTGACGTTTATAGCATAACGATGTGATTTCATTATGGCGCTAACTCAGAATATCACAAAATCCATCAAAAATTATCCTGGGATTAGCGGGAACAGTGGAATATGGCACACCCCTAGTATGCGTGTGTGTGTGTGTGTAAACGCGTGACAACGTAGAAGCAGAGATGACATGCCGTCGTATAAATAAGATGAATAACTTAAGGCTATTTAGTTTGTTTAATAAAAGGACAAGGTGTAGACTTGTTATATAGGAAAGGTAACCGTAACTGACTTCTGTTGTGGACTAGTGTCGGGGGAAAAGTAAACTAGTGTAGGGCAGCAACTAATGAATATTTTGTTAATCGATTAATCTGCCGATTATTTTTTCGATTAATCGATTATTAATCAGATAAAGAGAAAAATTCCAGCATTATTTAATAGACCAAACTGTCTGTTTCTATTTTCTTTATTTATTTTTACTCTCTAACATTATAAAATGGTTAAAAAAAATCTTTTCTGATTAATTGAAAATGAAAAAATATTGACGTTTTGCCCATTTTTAGCCAATTTGGACTCATTTTGGCCTACAACTCCTTTTTGACTCATTTCTGGGAGAGAACTACATTTTTGTGCAAGATGGCGTTCCACATGAGAGTCACGCCACAATAACACAGTGGACACACGTCGGAATAATCACTGAAAATATCAAGTAAATGTCTGTATTGTGAGTAAAACGTGGCTTGTTTTTGTTATTAATCAGCTAAAAATGAGTTTTGTCTGTAATAAATGGGAAGATTTGACTGAACTGGACGCTTTAGTGAATGACTTCTCACAGAGAGTCGTGCGCGCTAACAAACAGCATGTGTTTACATCGCGAAAAATGTTGTTCTTGTCTCCTTCTTATTCTTCTTTTATGTCGTCCAGCTTCATGCTGCTTTACTGCCACTGCGGCTTTGGTTAGCTTACTGCCCCCACATTAGGGTATAGCACTGTATGTGTATAATAATGTAGACCCAACTAATTGATTAGTAAATTAGTTGCCAACTATCTTAATAATCGTTTAAATCGATTAGTTGCTGAAAAATATCAATCGATTTTGAATCAGCAGAGAAAGAACTGTGATGCGATTCGATGTTTTTGTGCACCCCTAGTTATAATGTTGGATTGTGATTTACGCCTCTAATCAGAAGTGTTTCTTGTTTCTTTTCTTTTCTTTATATACCTGTGAAGTGGGACCTGAGAGCGAGGGCTATTATTAGCCACATTATGTTATGTAAGAGCAATTGTTGCATAAGAAGAATAGTGCACTTATAAGTCCGGTCCCCAAGTTTAGCGTTCTTCTGCATTTTGTTTTTCCATCGTTACACTCAATTTTCTTTGAAACTTTTAAAGGCCTCTTATTGTGTTGATTTTCTAGCGAACGCTACAGAAGATGTAATTCATCTCCATTATCTTGGTGACAGCAGTTCTAGCATTTAGCATCTTTGTGAGAACCAGGAGCAGATGTCCTGGACGCTAAAACTGATGCGTCTCTCAAGGGCCTGGTAGCGTTTTGTGTGAGTTTTGGCCACTCAACCTATACTAAAAGTCCCTATTAACCTGTGTTCATTATAGACACACAAGCCTTTTTAACGCGCAGAGCCCTAGTCTCTCTTCCGGCCCTTGTTTTAGAGCACAGATGTGGCGTATCAGCTTTCAAACCCTAAAGTGTTTATGCTGAGAACGCTGCTCGCTCTCTTGGTGTTGTAATGCGTGGTTGCACAGTCAGACGCTGGTATGTGCTCTTTCCTCACGGCTCTCATTCACGTCGTAGCGTCGAGCTGCCATCGGCGATGTGCGAGAGAGACGCTGTACAGATCCTTCTTTAACATCTATTCATTTAAATAGAATTAATACTGAATTACTTATAGTACTGTGCAAAAGTTTTAGGCAGGTGTGAAAAAATGCTGTAAACAAAGAATGCTTTCAAAAATATAAATAATGATTGTTTATTTTTATCAGTTTACAAAATGCAAAGTGAGCGAACAAAAGAAAAATCGAATCTAATCTAATCTATCTAATCAATATTTGGTGTTACTACCTTTTGCCTTCAAACCAGCATCAATTCTTATACGTACACTTGCACAAAGTCAGGGATTTTGTAGGATTATAGTCATTATATTATTTTGTAGGATTATAGGATTATAGATCTGTGGTTAGTTCTCCAAGATGTTTGGAACAACCTACCAGCCGAGTTCCTTCAAAAACTGTGTGCAAGTGTACCTAGAAGAATTGATGCTGTTTTGAAGGCAAAGGGTGGTCACACCAAATATTGATTTGATTTAGATTTCTCTTTTGTTCATTCACTGCATTTTGTTGATTGATGAAAATAAATGATTAACACTTCCATTTTTGAAAGCATTCTTTGTTTACAGCATTTTTTCTCAGCCGCCTAAAACTTTCGCACAGTACTGTATGTTTGTGTGAGAAATTAGTGAGGGGAGCTGTTTTGATTGCTGTGAATAGGATTGGGAACGAATAGAAAAATGAATCTGAATTGACATTCAAAACCTATAATCAATGTAGTTACAATTCTAATAAAAAAAAAATATCTGTTAAAAATTTTAAAAGAAGGAATCCTGCAAATACGTCTCTAAGTGTGTGTTCATGTACTGTCCCATCAAAAACCAAATCATCATTTCATCATCATTTCATCATTTCATCATTCATTCATCAATTATTTTAAAATCACAAAGATACACACTCTTCAGAAGAAGACATATCCCTGCATTAATACTTTAATAGCAGCATATTTGGCAGTACATACCTTGCTACTGAACTAAAAAATAAACCAAATAATTGTGCATGAATCATAATCAAATGCTGGATTAATCATGATGTTGATTTGGCGAGACATCGCCCAGCCCTAGCCCCATGAGCAACACAAGCAGTAATTTAAGATCTGTGTGTCGCTACAGCTCTTAGTTGGCTGAGAGTTTGGTCTGGTCAGACAATGCCTCTGTGATGGAGTGTGAGAGTGAGAGTGTGTGTGTGTGTGTGGTCCATCCAGTGGCGTAATGGAAAAGGAGCTTCGGCACTATATATTGCATATGGCGTGGCATGTGCCAGCAGGCGTGTTTATTAGCCCAGTAAATGCCACTGAAATGTTGAATTAATTTCCAAGCCGGACTTCAATGCCGGGAAATGTCACTTGAGACACACAAATGCGATTGTTGCACAGATTGATTTCAGCTTGTTAAACTTTCTCAGCCAAATAAAAAGACGCATTGCTTTACCCTTACACAAACAAGGGGATTTGGCATATGTTGTTTACCGAAGGTATACAACAAGTGACAGCTCCCTTCTTTTATTTGCACCCGCGAATAAATACAAATGTGCACGTGCAAATAACCTGTCCTGTGGAAATTGATTTGAAAATGTTTTCGATGACAAGTCATACCACAGAAGGAGTGTTAAATAATAGGTTTCGACAGCTTCTTGTTTTGACAGATCACTCTCACTCTCATTTCTTAAGTGGTTAATACAAGAGAAATCAAGTTTCATCAGAGTTGTTATTTTTGAACTTCAAGAAAACATTCCAGCTTTTCATTTCATCTGCAGATTGCTTACTGCAGTAACTTTACAGATAAGCTTCCATGTTTACGTTGGGCCGATCAGTAAGGAGACTTTATAGCCAATAACAAGATTTTACAAAGCAGTGAGACCAAATCAGTTCATTCTGAGTAATGGGAAAGTCAGTGGCAGGTAATCAAGTGCAGTGACTCCTGCTTTTGCTCTGTAAAATACCTCCATGTGTCATGAAAATGAGGCTGTAATGCACCGCTCCAAGAAAAGCAGCAGGACTGAGTACAGAAGTGGCGGCGCCCTGTTGGTTAAGTGTGTTTCTGCCTCTTATGGAAGTAACCACACGCTCAACAACGAGCGGATGTAGACAAGTGAAAAGAGATTTATTTTGCGATGTCAAGGTATTTATTTGAAACGTTCAGGGAATTTGGCCAATATGTAGGTCTGTTTTTTGACGTGCCTAAAATACCAATGTGGCAGCTGTTAGATACAAAAAGGGCAAAGAGATTGTGCAGTTTTTACGTATTTTTTTTAAATAAGTTCAAAAACTATGTCAGACCCTCCAAGATTTCACAATGTTGCGATAGCATCTATTAAATTCAGCCGAACCCCGCAAATTCATTACTACCGTGCAATTTTGACCAATTACCACAACTTTTCCGCAATTCTTGACCAATCATTGCTGTTTCCTGCAAAACCTTGAGCCATACGTCAGCAAAGTCACTTCCTTGTTACGTTTAGAAGACGCAGGAAATGTGTTCTAAAAACACCTGACGTTTACCTTAAAATATAACTAAATGATTAATGGTTAATAAAAATAATAGTGGTTTTGCTCCCTTCATTTTAATTGCTTGTTAAAGAATCATTATAAAAGGGGGACAAAATTGCAAATTATTCCACAACTTTGACTTGCTCCCACAACTGGGACAAAACAAAAATTGCAACAAAAAAAACACCATGACTTTCATCGCAATTTTTTAGAAAAGCTGCTGCAAAATCAGGCATTTTAGGATGCAAGGATCTCAAAAAAAGGCCTGCGAAATCCTGGAGGGCCTGCTAAATGTCGTCAGCTTGTGATAGGGGCCGTGTGAACACAGTATATATTTTTCATGCTCTGTTAATTCCTGTTGATGAATATATTTTTGCTTCATGCATGTTAAGGCTCATGTGAAGCTCAGGTAGAATCCAGACTCTGATTTTGCTGCCAGGTGGCCGGATGGGAGGTCTGCTATTGCCATTTTCATATTTCTGACGTATTTTTTATCAGCTAGAGTTTGTTGGCTTGGTCAGCTGTGCATAAGGCTGCTTATCGGGGCACATTTATCAGCTGCACGCCATGCATGAGCCTATTTTTGGCAAGTTCAGCGATGTTACTGTGTCATCGGGGGGTGGAAAAGTTTGGCTTTGCAAACTAAACATCCTGCCAGGTTTCAGTGGACTGGATCTTCTGGTCAGATTCAAGTCACGTGATCTCATGTGAACCCACGGTGGCTTACGAAGAGACAAAACTAATGGGGATTTTTTGGCCTAAAAAGTAACCTCGTTCACTATTTTACCATTATTTTTTTAATTGGTGGGAGGAAATACTGTGGGAGGAAACTGGAGCACTTGGGAAAAGCACAGGCTACTGCTGCTACTACAGCTAAGGCCTGGAATATACTTGCTGTTAACTACGTATGTACGTACGTACAGCCGCAATCCCTATCCTGCGTTCTTTGCGTCAGGTTTTGTACGTACTCAAATATTAACGGAACGTATATGGAGAAGCAATGCCTGCGTAATTTTTAGGGGGCAGTGTTGCGAGACATGTTTGTTTGGAATAACAGATGACGGTTTTAAGATACAGGTATTCATTCATTTATTAGGTTTGCGGCCTCGACACTGACTCCTGGTGGTAAGGAGTACACACTACAGATTACGACGTACAGTACGGACGCAAGTATATCAGCACAAACGTTAACAGCCCAAGAATAACATAAAATAATTCTTACGTTATTGAACATTGATACACACATACAGTACGTAATGGGGGAGAGAGCATGCGAGCGGCTGTGTCTGCTTGTTTGATGCATTTATACTTAACACACGTAACATTAACATTTATTATGGAGAAAAAGAAAACATTTATTACGCTAAAAATGCGCCGGCTTGCACTTGTGTGAAGACTTTAGTGACTGAACAGCGCAAATAAGGCTGCAAATGTTTATTTCGAGTCTTTTACCTTGAATTTAGCAGAGAGTGTGTGATTATTTGTCATTGTGAACATCACAGCACAGCACACTGTCCACCTCAACCAAATGTGACCTCTGCATTTGACACATTTGACCCAAGCGTTACGCCACCGACTGCCCCAGTCTTCCGTTCTGCTTCAAGAGTGAGGGGTGGGGGTCACCTCCTTCTGCCATGGCGCACAGCTGGCGTCAGCCAAAGGGGGAGTGGGGAAGGGGGCGTGTTAATCTACGCTTCACAACACACAGGGGAGACCCTCACTTTAGATCTTTGACACAGCGTTAATAAACAGCTCATCCTGCAGAGGCGATATGACAGAAATTTAGAAGTGGTTTTGAAATGGTGGCTTTATTAAACCGCAGTTTACCCATATAGCAGTGACCGCTCCTTGCCTAGTTCTCACCTGGGAACAAATCTTAAATGAGAAACTTCTTCTTAAGAACGGCTGGTGAATGAGTCCTTTATTTTTTATCTCATGGTACACATTTGTAAGAGTGGATCTCATGCAAAAGTCCCTGTTTCTCTCAGTAAGCTAGTAAATTCTTTTAACTTCTACTTTCTGAACCACACTTTCCAGCCCGGCCCTTTACCGCGTATGTGTCTGGTTTTGGGCAAATTGCAGCGATTTTGGTCTGGTTTATATGCCGGAAAAATGAATCAAACATGCAGCTAAACAGACCTGTCCTTTAGTCCTGATTTTAGTCTCACTCCTCATCACTCGCACGCAGACGTGCACTTTTCGAGCGAGGAGTGCACCTCTTAGGTAAATACTGGCACTCTTCTTTCCTCACAAGGCCTCTTTGTACTTCTCCTGTTTCATTTACCTTGCTGTTTCACACTCACACACTTTTTCCCTCCTCGACCTCTTCGTCACCCACTCCGAACCTGCTCTTCATTCCGGACTGAGAAACAGTCGCTTTGTGAACGCTCCAGTTCTGCCGTCTCTCAGTTTAGAAGTAAGCAGACCTTTTATCTTTGCACATGTGTTTGTTGAAAGTCATCCGGTGCTGCTTAAAGGTTGTTTGAAAAACACAGACACAGACAAGTTTCCATGGAGCGGTGCCTACTGGGTCCAGTGTTAACACACTGATCGACAGTTTGGGGACGCCGAAGGCACGGCTCGGCTCAGCTCGGTCTGGGCTCTCGCCATGCGTCTACTTGGCAAAAGAGGGACGAGCCTCACCGTTGGAGCTCTCGCCCCCAGAATCCATCACTCAGACTGGCATCTCCTCTCGGGTCCGTGCCAGCCTTGTGCACCCTCAGCCGTCTCAGGCTTATAAAGTGATAATTGCAAATCTCTGGTTACAATTACACTAGTTTTTGGAACGTTTACTTCTAGGGCTGCACAGTGTGCTGGAAGGTAATTACTAAATCACAAACTTGTGTGAGATCGAGATTTCGCTGGATTTGCTAAACTTTCTAAATCTTAACTCAGAGATTCCCCAAGATGAAGGCGCAGTATTGTATTAATCTGTTGCAGAGCAAATTAATGACATTGAAACTTTGAGTGAGTGATTGAATTTAAGTGATTATTACATGACAGCAGTGAGCAATCACATATTGTTATCTGATGTCATCCCCTACTCTTCCGGGGCGGTTGGTGGTGTAACGGTAGGGTGTTCGCCCCGTGGTCAGAAGGTCGCAGGTTCGAATCCAGGCCCGGTAAAGTTACCGCTGAGGTACTCATGAGCAAGGTACCGTCCCCAAGCACTGCTCCCTGGGGGCTTGTCAGCTGCCCACTGCTCCTTCACGGATGGGTCAAATGCAGAGGTCACATTTGGTTGTGGTGCACTGTGTGCTGTGCTGTGGTGTGTTCACAATGACAAATAATCACTCACTTTTCTAGTTTTTGTGCTAGAAACTTCCAGCTCTAAAACATGCAGCGTATAGCGGTGTGGCCAGCTTTGATACACGTTTTTAAAACGTGCACTCGTTTGTGAGTTCTGTCTTATTCTGTTCCCCGTACTAACATGGAGCTCAAATTTCGAGGCTTTGCTGCTGATCTTCGACGTGATCCGAAGGTCCATGGACTTTGCACATCTGTAAACGTCATGACGCGCTCTCATCGTTCACTCATTCAGTTCATTCTTTGTTTATTCTCTGTCGTTTATTTTTCTCCTAGGAACCCATTCCCTTTCTCCGAGCGTCCCACGGCTTCTTTTCCAACGACAGTCAACAAGCTTGTTATGCTCAGACCACCTCACAGAACACACATCTTAATCTGTTCCGACCCACACTCGTCTTTTTCTCACTTTTATCATCCCTCTCTCATTCCCCATTCACCTGGATGCATTTTAATCAAAGTTTTCCTACTCAGTCAGTTTTCATGTTACAGCAGTCACATTGGCGTTTTCTCTAGTTGAACGCACCACAGCACAGCACACAGTGCACCGCACCCAAATGTGACCTCCACATTTGACCCCTCCATGAAGGAGCACTGGGCAGCTTTTTGGCAGAGCCCGGGGGGCCGTGCTTGGAGACAGCACCTTGCTCATGAGTACCTCAGTGGTACCTTTACCGGTCTGGGATCTTCCGATGGCGGGGTCAACTTCCTGAGCATTACGCTACCGACTGTTAAATATTTTGTGTTTTTTCTCCCTCAGGGAGTTGTTTAAGTTTTAAGAACATTGCTGTGCAGAGACGCAGTTTAGAGAAGATGTTGAAAGTAGGGCTGGGAACATTAACACGCAAGATAAATCTAGAAACTAATCAAGGCCCAAACTTCCACCGGTACCGCAAACGCAAATGTTTATCTGACTGACGCCTGGCGTATTCCAGAGAAAAGATGACGGTTTTTTACTGTGTCTCAGGAATTTGTTTTTGGGATATAAACGTAGTGGTTCACACTCATCTAAAATCCCATCATGAAGCATTTGACTTGAGTGACTGAAAGACACAAACAAGTCGATTTTGGGCAGGAGAAGGGGGTGGCTTTATTTTCCACCCTAATACAGAACTGTGCAAAAGTCACATGTTGCATTGCTATTGGCTCATTCTCAAGAAGCAAGCGGCAACTCAAGTCTTTTGCCTCAGTGCTGTGTGTTTTGAAACCTTAATCTAAACATAACCAGCAAATGACCATCTTAAACTGCACGTTTTCCAGCATGGCTCTGGCCTTTTGTGATAGAACTCTTGAAAAGCGCTACAATCAAAGCCCATACGTGTTGCTGAACTTCCTGCTGTTTCCAGGATGGTTGTGAATGTGGCCCGCAGCGGAGTGAGATTACACGCGTGCGCTCCAGGCTCCGAGATGCAACTGGCACGCTCTCTTCAGCCCCGATGTGAGCAAGAATACGTCTAAATGGATGAACCTGTAATAGATTGCTGGGCCTCTCCTCCCTCTAAGTAAGCCTGAAATTGCAGATGGTATCGTGCTGGGGAGTAAGTTATCTCAGCCTGCCTTGTCTTGGATAATCTCAGACCTCTAGCAGGAGAGAGATTCCTCTGTTTCTCCAGCTCCGATTGCATTCCGCCTCTCGGTGAAATCACACAGCTGGTGTCACAAACCACATCACGAGGCAACTCTCCGGACAGATAAGAAAGCCTCATAAATGAGGTTTAGCTGTCAGCGTGACTTTTTCTCAGACCACACAGTGTCATTCTCCAAACGTAAATGGCAGTATTTGGTGGAGCTGTCACTGTGTCTAACGCTGGTGGTGAGGCCTGGCGGTCAGTCTGCTTGTAATTTGGGTATACAGTGCTTTCCGATTACAGTTCTCTCTCCAAGGTTGCATTCACATTTTTTAATTTAAATGGACATCTGTACAAACTAAATGCCGTTAGATTTGCCTTAAACACACCCCTTCCGTTACGTCATTTGTGACTCTGCACGGCAAAACCAGTCGCTTGTCGCAACGGAGGTTTCCGAGGAAAAACGAGCGTTTATGTTGCGTGGGGTACAATTTTGGATTTTTTGTTTTTAGTGTTTTGAAACAGTGGAAGGTCTATACTGTACTGTTGTGAATAAATTTAGCTGAAAAACTTACCCTTTCCATCCTAAAAACGTGACTTTCTTGAGGTGAGGAATTCAATTCCAGCAGAATGTTAAAAGTTTCTGTTTTGACCGCTCTACTCCAATATTTACGCTAAATCCACTGGTTGACTAGCGTGAAGATATTTCTCCGCAATCCATCTTCGTCTCCCGAGTTCAGTTAACCTAACGCAGGTAGGCTATCCGTGTGGCTGTGAATGCAGCGTAGGCTACCGTAAATGCAAACGTAGCCGCGACCGCACCAAGCGTCTGTGAGTGCTACGGCGATAGTCAACTTCAAAGGCAGATTTCTCCGTTTCTCACTTGGCGTGACAGGAGAAACCCGACTCCTTTGAATGTTGATATCTCAGTCATATGTCGTCCCATTCATTCCATATAGGCATCGTTTTGAAGCTTGATTTGTGCCCTTTAATGGAAACATAATAACTCAATTTTGAAAATTTGCGACAAGCGACTGGTTTTGCCGTGGAGGGTCACATTTGAGTAACATTTAACCTTTTCCACACTACACTGCTGTTCGCAGAAAATATAGTTGCTGGAAAAGCTATAGTTTTAAAAGTAGATTTTGCTGCTGAAAAATGTAGTTACTTAACAGCGTCCCGGGTCCTGGGTTTGATCCCCGGGTTGGGTGTAGGGTCTTTGTGTGTGGAGTTGATGTGCTCTCCTCATGTCTGTGTGGGTTTTCTCCGGGTGCTCCGGTTTCCTCCCACTATCCAGAAGCACACACTTAGGTTGACTGGCTGCTCTAAATTTTCCCAGCTGTGTGTGTGTGTGTGTGTGTATAGACGGTCGTTAGTTTCTCAGTGCGTCTTTTAATGTGAGTTGATAGCTCTGGGGATTTCAGCTTCTGGTAGAATGTCCGCTGTGTGCAAAATGGCAGCTGCTGTTCTCCAGGATGTCCGAGTGTTTGAGTTTCCAATTCTAAAGTGTAAAAAGCGCTTTGGGTTTGAGGAAAAGCACTATAAAAATGTAAGGAATTAAAATAATAGCAATAATGATAATATCGGAATCATATCAGAATTGGACCGTTGCTTAGATTTGCCTGATATTTTCAGCCAATATTTTATCACACTTTTATTGTACGTTGGAAAGGTAGCGCTTATGTGAGGCATGTCCAAAGTCCGAGGTGGGATTTTACATTTTTATGGTGTTATTTTGTGCCAAAATTCTGAGCACTCAATGGAACATTTATGAGCAAAATCTCTTTCTTACTCACTCAACTCTGCCTGCACACACAAATATTCTGTGTGTTTGACTCACTTAGAGCATGTTAGGTCGCTAATAGGCTGTGTCCCGAACCGCGTACTGCCGCACTTAGTAGTATGGTAGGTAAGCTGCTCTTATCATACTTTTCTACGCGGTAGTTTGCATCTCAGGAAATAGCCGGGTTTGTAGCTCAACGGCTCTCTACGCTGCACGTGGAGACTCATCGCACCCTGTTAGACTTGGTACACTACATAGAGCAGGAAGTGACTTTTTCCTAAAATGTTGTGCACTACACTGGAAATGCTCCGCTCTCGCTCCACTCTGCTTTCACACTCACTTGACTTGGCGCTGTGTTAGAAATGTCAGTTATGGCGCTATTTTTGTGCCAAAATATTTTGTTTTTACGCGCTCAACTCTGCCTTCCTCGTTTATCGGCGTCGGCAGATATAAGCATGGAAGTATCGAATATCGGCATCGGCCAATAGTTCCCTTATCGTGCATCTCTAGCATGAACAATAACAGCGTTGCTAATTTTACTTATTAGCAGGTCTGAGCTGTGGTCCTGTCAGCCAACGTTGAGTTTATGTGGCACATCTGGTTGAGGCACAGATCTGCTCCGACCCGGGGACATCATCGGGATTCAATCATTTTATAAAAAAAGATTGAATCCAACATAAAAGGCCAAATCCCCACATTGTTTAGAGCGAGTAATCGGGCATGTTTACAGCAGCTCTGTGTTGTATTGGAAAGTTTGACATTTCAGGTGACTTTCATTTGGAAGTGACTTTAGAACACTTTTCTGCCGGCTTGCGATCCGGTGCAGGGTTGGACTCTGCGAATCAGGACAAGACGTCAACCAAACAGTACAGTGTCGAGTGGCAATATGGCAACAATTCGGCTTTCTGCCCCACTGAAAATCTGCAGCACGT
The DNA here is from genome assembly GCA_032718565.1 of Distichodus sexfasciatus. NCBI lineage: Eukaryota > Metazoa > Chordata > Actinopteri > Characiformes > Distichodontidae > Distichodus > Distichodus sexfasciatus. Next base: position 241,162 of record JAVGVS010000011.1, on the reverse strand, counting down.
TTCCCCGAATGCCAGAACGTTGGCGACTTTTGAGGGGGTGAACGGTTTCAAGGTAAATTTCACGGCCAATTTCTCAACAGGAATTGCCCAGGGTTTGCTTGTTTATCTACAGCTTTGTAATGATTTTTTGGGCTGGAAGGAGGAGGATGGAGCTTGGAAAGGGGAACAGGGCATTTTTCATCAGGGCATCGCACCCCGGCCTGGGGGGAAAAACCTCAGTCCCAAAAAAATCAGCCCCGACTGTCATCATGTGACTTGTATTCCTCGACATAAGCACATTATAAATTCTCACCACAGACTTTATTTCCCGGCCAGCGCGTTCCGGCACATATGAAAGGCTTAAGCTTGCTGTCAGAGGTGCTGAAATCTGGAAATGGCAATGAAGTTTGCTGTGGGAAATATATTCCTTCATTTCCTTCTTGACAATGAGTCTATCACTGCCTAAAGAACTTCCCTATGTGTCTGGTGCAGTGGAATTGAATTCAGTTGGATTTCTAAAAGGTTGTCTCTGCGCAGTTAAAAATGTTACTTTATATCAGCGCCCTGTTTTAATTTGCCTGAAGCTTTCATGTGTTTAACTGTGTATAACGTATCGGCATGCAGTGTCCGTCCAGTAATGCCTGAGATACGAGCATGTCCGTTAAGCAGGAAAACCCTATTTCATACATGGTGTAAAATGTCAATAAAACAGTCAGTATCACCATTCAATTTTTTACAAGCTTGTATTTTTTCCTGACATAATAGAACTTGTGCAGCTGCATTATTATTATTATTATTAATTAATTAATTAATTTTTTTTTATTATCTGTACCAGAATAACGTGGCACCGAACCCCTTCCTCATGAGTACCTCAGTACCTTTACTGGTCCGGGATTCGAAACCAGCGACCTTCCGATCAAGGGGCAAACACCCTAACTGTTACGCTACCAACTGACCCTGAATCAGTAAATCAGTGTAGTAGATGAATGAATGAAGGAATGAAGGAATGAATGAATTTTACTGCTCGTTCTGAATGTACTTTCCAAACTTTTGTGAGCTGAACCTGACAAGTTTAGGTTGAGTAATGCAGGATCGGATGTAGCATCTTCCCTCCTTTTACATCCAGGTACTTGGTTATTCACAACGGGAGCCACAGCTTTGAAATATCCATATTCGTGGATTCATTATCCGAACCGCTGAATCCCAAGTTGGGTCGCGGGAGGACCGGAGCCTATCCCGGGAACTTACGGGCACACGGCATGGACCAACCCTGGGCAGACGCCAACACGCCGGAGGACACACGCACTCACACCTCCCATTCACACCTTACGGAGCCCATTTAGAGTCGCCAATTAACCTGTAGTGCATGCTTTTAGACCGGAGACCCCGGAGGAAACCCACGTGAACACAGGGAAAGCATGCAAACTCCACACAGAAAGGTCTTACGGCTGACCCGGGGATCGAACCCAGGACCTTCTCGCTGTGAGGCGGCAGCGCTAACCACTGCGCCTACGTGCCACTCTCTTCCAGGAAATTGTTCCAGGAAACTTAAAAGATGATTTGTTTTTGTTGTTATGTGACATATAGCCAATCGGAGACTGTTGTGGGTGGGAGGTTAAACGAAGCAGCGAGTCGAGAGCAAACGGCACAGAGAGAGGAGACGGCAGTGGGGTCACAGTAGCGCACCTTGTAATTACTTAATATCGGCGATGGACAAAATTAAACATTAAAACGATAATCGGCAAAATGCCTAATACTAGCCCCCGATAATCGGTCGACCCTTACTTGTAATAATGGATATGACAAATAGCGTTCTCCCTCTTTGTACCTCCAGGTACTCGTTCTTGTATTTGAGCCATATGTATTTTTTAAACTTTTATAATATAGTGTGACAGTAGATGAATGATGATGAATGTGGGTGAGATAGATGAAAAAGGAGTGAATTTAAGGAATTTATAACAGTTTCTGCATTGTTGTAAATGGGCTGAATGAGAATTAGTCTCCGAAGACTTTCCAAACTGGGATGAAATGACGTTTGATCTGACGTCCAGCATCTTCTCTCCTTTCACTTCCAGGTACTCGGTTCTTCACAACGGGAGCCACATGGAGCAGGAGAAGATGTCAGTGCAGAACGATACAGAGTCGCAGGAGTCCTGCTTCTGACATCGGCTTCCACCACACAAGGACCAAGACTGGAAGGTGTCGTCCCTCACCGAGCCTGCTGCACAAAAAAACCCGCGCCGGGGAAGCTCCAGGAACAAACCTCCGGCTGCTGGACTGAGACAGTTTGCTCCAAAATCTAAACACGAACAATGTTGCCAAAGGTATTTGATTTCTATTTTAGGACGTAATTATTTCCTAACGTAAAACAGAACCCGGTATGTTTATGATTTCCCCCTTCTCCCTTCCCCTGCAACTATTATTTCACAAATAATTTGTCTTTCACCAAAATGATAATTTAACGAGCTTTATTTGGGAGGACCTGTTCAGGGGGATGTTTAGTTATTTTCGGGCAGAGAAGATTGCGTCTGCTGCACAGACGCCGCACGGCTGAACCGACACTGTTCAATTCTGTTCAAGTGCAGAAAAAGAGTTTGACAAAGACCCAAACGTCCCGAATTCCGAACAATGTGGGCTTGTGCCGCTTTTAACGTTAAGATAGAAGTGTGGATTTCTCCGTCCGCTGTAATTTATAGTTGTGACCTCTGTGAGAAGAGACGTCACGGAAAAAGGTGCCTTTCGGTAAATATGTTCGCAAAGAAGTCATACAAAAAATGACATTAAGGAGTCATTCCACAAGGAAAACAAATTGATTTAGCTCTCTACATTGTAGCATCCTTAAAAGTTTATGCCTCGTGCAACACGATTGGAACTTCCCTGTAATACTCGTCTCTCTCCTGGTTTGGTACGGATTCTTTTGTTTTCGTTCTCACGGTCCGAGCAGTGTTTCAAACACGTGTGAACCAAGCTGTTTGGGTTTACATATGAAACAGTCGTGACGTTCCCAGCTGCTACACGCCAAACATTTCAGCTTCTCTTTGTTTGGGAGCTCTTCCTAGAAAATCTATAAGCGTGCCAACCTGCCTCCAATGCTACACATGCAGAGTAACGGCTCGCATACCTCACGAAACGGACAACGCTTAGCATCCAAAGCATCTCATCCAGCTTAATCCATCGCAGTAAACGCCGCGGTAAGCTGTTCGGTGGCAGCTCAGTGAGGTCCAGGAGTGAAGCTGACCGATGCTACCAGCGAGTGCTTCCCACATTTCCAGCCTTTACGTTGCTACACAACAAAATTAACATAGTCCGCTGCTAAAAGCAAAAAATGCATCCAGTCTCGTTCCACATCGTCATTTTAGCGTTTTAGCTGAAGCATAGTACATATGTCCGTCTTAGTGCATCATACTTCCCCAAAAAAGATTTCATCAGTTACACATGTTAACGATTTGTTTCACTGACTTCAACTTAAAATCAGTCATTTGTACAATTTCGACTCTTATGAGTTTTCAGTTACGTTTTAGGTTTTTAAGTCCACAGAAGTGAACATTTGAAGATGTCAGATTATTTTAAAACTGTAAGTTGTAACTAGAGCCGAGACGACAAGGTTTTGGGTTTGGTCCCAGGGTTCGGCTTTCTGTGTGTGCCCTCTCCGCCGGTAGACTTCTTCTACGATTCCTACGCTGGCGCTTCAGAGAAAACATGGCTGATCAGCAAGCGCTAGCAGTTCTACCTGGTGGGCGGAGCTTCTCCGAGAGGAGGGTGGAGTTATTCAAATGTCCCCTACTGTGAGTAGAAGTAGAGGAGAAATCTAAACGGCTCATTTAATACTAACACAATTGACCATTTCTGTCAAACTTACAGTGTGTGTAGAGCAGCGTTTCCCAATCCCGGTCCTCGCGCCCCACCGCTCTGCACATATTCGGTATTTCCTGCGCTGTCGCATGCTGGCCCTGCGTTGCTAATTAGCTAATCAGTAGCATCAGCTGTGCTGTGGGTCGGGAAAGTCAAATCTGTGCAGAGCGGTGGGCCGCGAGGACCGGGATTGGGAAAGGCTAGTGTAGAGGCAGTACAGACCCAAATGGACAGAAAAAGTTAATTTTTCATAATATGGGACCTTTACATCTGATTTACCTGTAAATTTAATTCAATTTTTATTTATTACAGGAGAAACATGCTCGATTTCTGTTTCAAATTTGCCAATTTTGTCAATTGAAGCCCCATGTGTCATATTAACAATTTCACTCTTAAACTTAGTTGAAAACTCATTAGTTAGTTGGAAGTCCACAAATTGTTGTTTTAAGTTTAAGTAGTGGAAATGAAGTATGTTAACACGACTAATTGCATTTCTACAGTCAGCAATCAGTAGTGGTACTGAACACGTTCCTCTAGCACACACCAGCCCGGCCCAAAAACCCCCAGTTTCTTACCAAATGTGCTAAACACAGCGGCCTACATGCAGGACGCCCCATCAGCCTTCAGCCGTGCCTCTCCAGAACAGCACAGGACAGCACTCCCCATTCAAATACACAATACTCTGCATTTACAGAAAGTAAGAATGTAAATACCAAGATATGTACAACATCTACAACATTTTTGCCAGCTAATGTGAACACACAAAAGATATTTTTGTTATTTTACATTGAGGCCACAGAGTTTTTGGAGCATAAAACAGTAGAATATTGGCAGTATCTCCATTCTTTTGTTCATTTCTAAAGATCTCTCCTGCAATTAAAGCACTTATAGCACTTTTTATATACTATACCGATGAACGGTTTGATACATCGTACAGTATCCAATATTGCCAATATTTTATGAACGACCAAAACTTCTGATAGGAGAATTTGAACATGAACAAACTCTTGTGATAAATTTCCTTGAATGTGATCATTTGTTGGTGTGTTACATGTGATGGTGGGATGCTTTGATGGAGTGAGTGAAAGAAAGAGGGAGAGAGCATGAGAGAGAGAACACTGCTGTGACATGATGAAAACTACATATGTGACTGCACGGCAAAATTTTAACTCAAAAAATTGAGTTTTCATGAAAGGCCATAAATCAAGCTTCAAAACGATACCTATATGGAATGAATGGGACGACATATGACATATGAGATATCAACATTCAAAGGAGTCGGGTTTCTCCTGTCACACCAAGTGAGAAACGGAGAAATCTGCCTTTGAAGTTGATTATCGTTTGTATTCACTCACAGACGCTTGGTGCGGTCGCGGCTACGTTTGCATTTACGGTAGCCTACGCTGCATTCACAGTCACACGGATAGCCGACCTGCGTTAGGTTAACTGAACTCGGGAGACGAAGACGGATTCCGGAGAAATATCTTCACGCTAGTCAACCAGTGGATTTAGCGTAAATATTGAAGTAGAGCGGTCAAAACAGAAACTTTTAACATTCTGCTGGAATTGAATTCCTCACCTCAAGAAAGTCACGTTTTTAGGATGGAAAGGGTAAGTTTTTCAGCGAAATTTATTCACAACAGTACAGTATAGACCTTCCACTGTTTCAAAACACTAAAACAAAAAATCCAAAATTTTACCCCACGCAACATAAACGTTCGTTTATCTCGGAAACCCCCGTTGCGACAAGCGACTGGTTTTGCCGTGCAGAGTCACATATGGTGCGTTCCATTTGCCTTGGGATCCGAGATTCAGTTGATGGGATTAGGACACATCCTCTAAAAACAGTGAAAACCGAGTTGGATGCGTTCCATTTGCGGCAAGAGAGTTGAACTCGGATAGAAAAGGCTAGACTTGTATTAACGCTAACACATCTACACTTTTTTATCTGAATTTTCCGTCACAAGTAGCTGGTGGTGCAGTGGTTAGCGCTGCCACTTCACAGCGAGAAGCTCCTGGGTTCGAGCACCGGGTCAGCCGTAGGGTCTCCCTGTGTTCGTGTGGGTTTCTTCCGGGTGCTCCAGTTTCCTCCCACAGTCAAAACATCCGTGGCGTGTTGGCGCCTGCCCAGGGTTGGTCCAATCCCCCCGCAACCCCAGTAGGGATTAAGCGGTTTAGATAATGAATGAATGAGTTAGTTGCTGGTCCCGTTCACCTCCCTGTTCGGCCACCAAGGCTAGTCATTTGTTTTTAGCATCGACCACTTGATAAACGACAGATACCGCGGTATTTCATGCATAACATGATCGTAGCGACACCATTACGTTGTGGTGCACTGTGTGCTGTGCTGTGGTGTGTTCACAATGACAAATAATAACTCACTTTCTATCAAGTGAGTGTTTGAGAATTTTGGTTTTTTTTTGTCCTTGTGAACACACCACAGCACAGCACACAGTGCACCACAACCAAATGTGACCTCATGAGTACATTTGACCCATCCGTCAAACGCCCGGGGAGTAGTGCTTGGGGATGGTACTCTGCTCATGAGTGCCTCAGTGCTAACTTTACCAGTCCTGGATTCGAACCTGCGACCTTCTGACCACGGGGCGAAAACCCTACCGTTACGCCACCAACTGCCCCATAATCAACTACAACAACACATAAACTACACTAAAGTGTTTAAAAGCGTGTTAAAAATTGCAGCATTTATTAGTCTTTGGCCTGAGCTGCCCTCCTGGATTCTGAACTCGGGGTCCTCTGTGCTGCTCCGAGACATTTGGACGGGTTTCCGAGAAACAGGGGCGAACATATCACTTCCAGCTTCAACCCTCGGGAAACGACTCGGAAACCGAGCACCGACGGCAAATGGAACGCACAATTATTCCTCCACCCCCACATTATAATCTGCAAACCTGTGGACTATAAAATGTCTAATTTGGGAACTGAAAAAAGGTTTTAAAAACTTTTACCAGCTGATCTTTATGCTAAAGGTCAAAGGCTTAACGTGTGTATCGACACTTTTATGTAAATAGGATTTTTTAATGCAAAGAATCCACGACGATGGTCCGTGTAATCCTTCATATACGCTTCACTCAGAGGCAGTGCATTATTCTTCCAGCTTATTGTGACAGGCAGTCAACGTTGGATTGCGCAGTGTCATGCCGAGCCGTGTCCTGCCGAGTGGTTTAATGGATTTGTCCTTTTAAGACATTCGTGGAACATTAAAAAAAAAAAACATGTACGGCCGTGCCTTCACAACCGACTTTGTGCAGGTGATATTTTTTGAAACACTTATGAAATACCGTCGCAGCTCATGAAATTGCGTTCTGTGTGCTACAAGCTGGAAACTGAACTGAAAAACGAGACGGATAAATCAGCCGACGTCGAGTTTAATGGGAACGTAGAAAGCAAATTAATTTGGTTTTCTCCCAGCGTTTGGGCAACCAAGACATCTGAGGGAAAACTAACCCTACAGGTCAGAACAATTTGCACATGGCTCGCCAACACGGCAAGCGCTGGCGAGTTGACGCACAACATCGTGGAGCGCAAAAATTAGTTCAGAAGATATTTATTGACTTTATAAAGAGATGAAATAATTCCAGTTTGGGCTTCTCAAGATCAGTGAGCCCCGAGGCAACGCCAGCATCAAGTCAGTTCCTCCACTGGGTACGAAAGAGGGGAGGAGTGTTGAGAAATGTTAATTAACAGCTTTCAAAGTTGTTTTTGATCGCTCCGGACCTCTTTGACATTTTGATCTCTCAATCGAGTAGCAGCCTTTCATTAGAGGCTGGACACTCCCAGTTTGAGTAGCAGAGGAAATCCAGGAGAGAGAGAGAAGCAGCATCGATAAATTTATTGTTTCTATTGTGTCGGAGTTGGAGTGAATGATGTTGGCGTTGTGAGATGACGGAAGTTTGGTGCCACGTTTTGACTCGCCAGCGGGACGTTTTGGACTCTCGAGAGCCTGACTTGTTCTCGGTCTACATTTACACACCCTAAATAAACGTGAGGGAATAAACCCTCACCCACAACTGATGCCAAACTAATGCCAATCACTAAATTAAGAACATGATGTTTTTTCAAACTTGAGCTCAGGCTCTGATTGTGTTGTTTTACCAGAAGTCTTTAAAAAATATATATTAGATTGGGGCGACAAAATCCAACTGCCCAAATCCGTCCCAACTGCCCAAACTCTCTCTCTCTCTCTCTCTCTCTCTCTCTCTCTCTCTGTGTCTTTCTCTCTCTCTCTCTTCTTGTCTCAAACACACGCAAACACAAAAACGCCGCTTTGTAACACCTCGAAGCCCCGAAGCAGAAGTTCTCGGCATGAATGTCTTGTAAATCTCCCTATGAGCTGTAGAGGAACTTTTGTAAACTCAGTATTTATTTTGGTGGATTAAAAGATTGATATTTTCATGTAAGGCTTCTCTTTCAGGGAGCTATGTGTATTACTTTTTCTGTTGCTATGTGACAGCTCTAATAAATAATAATTCAAGATGACGGGATATGATGAACCTTTGTGTGTCTGTGTGTGTGTTTTACTGCTTTGCTGCACGCTCTGTGAGCTCAAGGTACGTATGGAAAAAAAGTTACTTTTAATGTCAATTTTTTCTCTGATTTATTCCTGACATTTATGTGTGCAAGCTCGAATGTGTGACCTTGCAGAGACACTCATTTAAAAAGAAAAATTCCAGATGAGATTTGAGACGAATGTATCGATCACTGTGGGGTTTTTATGGATGCTGAGAAATTTTTTACAGCCATATTTTTCTGAGATCTGGAAAAAGTGTTGTTTGGGGGGAGCTGGAGAGCGCAGGACGTGCAGATGTCTCCTCCATATGGTTCCACTTTTTGTTTGCAGAAACTGATGGACATGAACCACACAGCTCGTTTCCCCACTCGAGCACATCAGACTAAATACGACAGCCGGATCGAGACGGAAATTCTTGTGGCATCAAAACAACAAACAGCTGAAAAAGCAGGATTCTTACCTGTTGGTTTAGAAAGTCATTTTCAACCTCCTGCTTTCCCCCCACATCCTTCTTCACCTTTCTCTTAACCATCATCTTTGGCCTTTGGCTTTTTTTCACCGGCTTTCTTTTCTTGCGCCTCCTCCCTCGTTATCACCCGCGTTGTCTATCTATCTGCCTCTCTCTTTCTCTCTGGTTTACATCCATCCAGATGTTTAGACTCTAGACAATGCGTGTTGTTTTAGAAAGGATCATGCCCAGTATTTTCCCTTCCCAAAGCCATGTATTTTCCCTTCCCAAAGCCGCAGAAAGATTGACAGACAGATTGGATACGAGATGCCAGACCGAGCTTTGTAGGCGTGTAGTCAGCACTAGATTGAGCGAGAGCTGGGCCAAATGACCTCAAATCAATATCACCATTAATTGAACATTTTATCTTGATCTCAATTCATGAATTATAATTTTGTTTGTGTTTTTTGCCCTTATAATGGGCTGACAAGATTTCTACTGTAAATATACCAAACTATATATTTTTCTAATTAAATAAATGCATATCAGTACCGTAACAGTTAAGGAGTTGGCCCTTTGATCAAAAGGTCACCAGTTTAAGTCCCGGAGCGATTTTTTATTCTTACTCTTGAGGTTTTTTTAGTTTGTTGTAAAATTTCTTTAACTTAACTTCCAATTTTTTAATTCCATTTTTGATTTGCACATTCTTAAGATTGTTCAGGATACGTTTCACTACTGTTGTGCTTGTGTAATTATGTTTGTGACAAATTAAAAAATCTTGAATCTTGAAAATATATACAAGCAAACTAATTCACTTTTTAGTTTATAACAACACTGACTCTTTTCATTTGAGACAGTGCTTCTATGTATGTCAGTAAGCTTGTAGCTTTTATAATGTAAGTGTACTTGCAATTTCACTTATAGTGGCTTATAGTTTACTATTAGGTTTCTATTAAGCTAATACTTTTATACTTGAAAGAACCATTTTTAACTGGATGTTCTGTGGTGTAATTTTGTGTATGTATGTGCTTATCAGTGTCACTTAATATGAATCATGTCTGTTACTATCAAATGTGTGAAATAAGACTCATCAAGAATATGCACAACTACAAAGAAAGTCTACTTAGACTTGGACTGATAGACGTTTCTGCATGATTGTCATTGTGAACATGCCACAGCACACGGTGCACCACAACCAAATGTCACCTGCATTTGACCCATCCATGAAGGAGTAGTGGGCAGCTGACATGGGCAGTGCACGGGGAGCATGGCTCATGAGTACCTCAGTGAAACCTTTACCGGTTTCAAACCGGCCACCTTCCGATCACGGAGTGAACGCACTAACCATTACTGAGCTAAGCTAAGTACGCTTAAGTAAAACTGGGTTTAGTAAATCTCTGTTGGTAATCTCTAAGTGTCTACTTATTTATTTTTAGTTTAGAAGTATACTTCTGGCCACATGAATATATTTCTTTTTCAGTTTTAACACACATGCAGCGCCACGCTGACCTCGCCCTAATGTGCTGAGGAACGTCAGAGGAAAGTCAGACACGTGCCAGTTCCTGAAGCTTGGCATCACGACCGTCTCGCTCTCTACCGTTCTCACCCAGGTCTGATTGATAACGTCTCGGGTTCTCGGTTCATCACAGGTGCTGAGCTGCGGTGCTGAGCTCGTCTGACGGGGCTGAGCAATGTCTCTCTCTCTCTCCCCTGATTGCGTTTTGGAGGGACTTGCTGAGTTAAGTGCTCGCTCATCAGCCTTCCGGTGAAAGACTGGATTCTTTTTTTTGGCACCTTGAAAAAGTCGAAAAGCTTCATTTCCCCAGTCTGAAATGTCAAGTGTTATAATGGCTTTGGTGTGGAGTGTGATCCCGTCTAATTACAACACAGAGCAGGAGCGTTTTTGGCCACGAGGAAAGTCACCCTCGCAATTACTAGCACTTATTCACGCCGAGTTGCCGAACTGCTCATTAGGACCTGTCTGTCTGTGCTTCGACTCTGCTTATGACTCTGCTGCAATTATGGCCTGCTTTTGCGTTGTTAATCTGCTCGTGGGGCAAACCTTTTATGTTCATTTTCACGGTACTTTTAACTACATTCCACTGCACTGCAGCAATAGGTCTATAGGCCCTTGTAATATATATATGGTATGATAATATAATATATTATGAAGTCTGAGGTTGAAGAATGCACCTTAAAATGGTTTGTGATGTTGGCTTGCAAGCATAACCAGCTTAAAATGTTAAAAGATGCACTTTAAGAATGCTAAAAAAAAACTTGACAATGACAATGCCAGTTTAGACAAATCTTAACACTTATTGATTCTTATGTCCTTCTAAAATATAGAGTATATATACATACACACATATACGTATATTAACATTTAAACTGGTTCATGACAGTCATTCTTAAATCTTCAATTTAAAAGAATTAACAATTCTTTGGCATCAATCTTAAAATAATTGATGCCAAAACCAGCTTGAAATGTTCTAAACCATAGCTTAAGCAGCTGAATGGGTCTTTAATCTACAACCGAGCAGCACTTTTAGGATCCCAGAAACAGAGAATGCCAATTTAGGGAAATCTTAACATTTAGTCTACTGTACTTAGCTTTGAGCCCTTACTTAACACAAGGTGTTAGATAATAAGGTGCAGTTTTTTAAAGGACATGTAACAAAGTCTGTGCTTCCTCTAAGCGAACAGACAACAGGAGTAATTACTCATTCAAGAGCAAATGATTTCCGAGCAGGGTGCCGTTAGAGAAGCGGCCGTATCAATTGCTTTCATGGCACCGAGGCGATGGAATCTGTCCGTGAACCTATTATCTCCAGCAAGGTGTCTGACACGTTGACCTGCATTTGGAGCTGGGACCGTGCACGAATTTATGACTCACTGCTTCTATTTCCACATCTTGCTTCCACTCATGCTTAATAAATCAACTGTGTCACTTTTCCTATTTCTGTTGTATATTCATTTATTTCTTTCAATTGCAAGGCCAATTTCACTGTCACTGTGCCATTTTGTTATATAAAATGGGCTTTTGAGCTGCAAACATTTTTACAGTTTATTTATTTGAATTTGTTTTGACACTTCACCTCCTGCTACAGGTCCAAACACCACAGCTTTATTACTTTCCTTCATTCTTAGGACATTTATACGCTTTAATGGAATATGTAATCTGTACATTTGGAATTATATCAGCAGGCAGATGTTCTCAGCAGCCGGTCCTTGGAGCAGTCCATAGATGAATGAACAAGTCTGCACACAGATTCAAGAATAAGTACATCATTTTTCTAGTATGAACAGTTCAGCTTTATAAGAAGTGCAAACAAAAGTAATTAAGTGAACTTCAGCTGATTAATTACAGGTTCTGTAGAGGAGGGGCTGGAGATGCTCAGGGTGCAGTCGTTCAGTGGCTCTCACTGCCTTTCTTAACATGTTTCTCAACAATGTAGTGAAAGATAAATCTGCTACACTCTTAAGACTGTGCAGGTTATTTTAAATAGAATTAAGTTAATAGTTAAATTAGAGAAAGTTTAAAAAGCGAATGCTAACTTAATATATTAATAAAGAATATAGGAAAAATTTAGCATCAATAATAAGTATTACAAATTTTATTTAAAAAAGTACAGTTGTTGCATTGTATGTCTGTCAAAGTAAAAAAAAAACCTTGAAAAATTAATATTTAATATATTTAAACTGGATGACTAATGTCAAGGTATAATGAATAATAATAAGAAAAGTGAGAAGAATAATGAGTAAAAGTTGAAGTATTCACTTCTTGTTCTTGGTTCCGGCTTGTTGTCTGTAGAAAGTCCTCGCCTGCCCTCAGCTGCTCAACTGCTGTACTGCAGGAGACTAGAACTGCATTCAAAGGTCTTCTGCAAAACTTGCACGTCAAGGCATAAGACTGAAATGTTGTAATGAACAATATTAGTAATAGAAGAAAGTGAAGCCGTTTTGTTAGACACACTGTCTTTACTACGCTAAATACATCATTAGTGTTGGGTAGTAGCTGGTATTAGTGACGCCAAAACGTATACTTTCTTCAATAACTTACCAGTAGGAAAGCTACTTTTAAACAGAGGTGGAAAGAGTACTGAAAATTTGTACTCAAGTATAAGTACTGTTACATTGGTTAAAATGTACTCAATTACTTCAGTAAAAGTACAAAGCACTCTTCTCAAAAACTACTCAGAGTACTAATTACTTTTTAACCGATGGATGTTTTATTGCGTCGTCAATAGCCGGCATTCGATTCGATTCACCAGTATAAAATATCTACGTTCAAAGCACATTTCTCAGATGAACAAGGTATGGAAAGGCAATTTGTTTTGTAAATAAATGTAGATATAAACAAAAAAATGTTTTGAACATGCATAGAACAGTTTAAACTTTTCCCAATACACTGCGAACAACGGGCAGGTAAGTGTCTTAAACTCTTAGACATAATGGCATTTCTGTCACACTTCACTTTCTGAACCTTTTGTTCAGTTTCAGCAAGAGCTGGTTTTCTAAATTAACAGAGTCTATCCGGCTTCGTATTAATTCAAATTGTGGGTGTACTCAGTAGATACTTTTGATTTTATAAGTATCAAAGTAGATTACATGGTGTAAATTGTACTCAAGTACGAGTAAAATTACACACTTGAAAAACTACTCATAAAAGTACAAGTACCCAAAAAATCTACTTAATTACAGTAACGTGAGTATTTGTAATTCGTTACTTCCACCCCTGCTTTTAAAACACTAGCAGTAAATATTTTAGTTCCAGTAAATATTTTTTAGGATTAGCAACGTAATGTGACAAAACACTACACCATGAAAAAAATATAAATACACCTTTTTCTTTCTCTACCAACACGGGTATTTTTATCTACCGAGTGTTTCAATGATCCGTGGCCCTATATATTTTTATGACTTTACATTTAATATCATGTTTCACTTTTTATTAATTTGCTTTATTCCTACAGCACAAATAATAAGTATTACTGGATGAAATATCTTCGATTTAGTTATTTTTTCTCTGTAGCTCGTAGTGTGGCTAAACTGCTAAAATTAAACGGTAGACTGGCTATAGATTAGCTACTTTTAAGATTAAGCATCTTGAGAATATACGTAATTATTCATTTAATAAATATAATTTTAAAGCAGCTTCCCCACACTTCGTCATAAATGTAGTAGGACAGCAGCGTGGGACTTGTGTGGGCGGACTGGACACGTCAAAAGCGTCAACTAGGCGGTGCAGCTGGAAAATACACGCAGTTTCTTATTATTCAGCCGTTAAATAAAAGCTGAGAATACGTTGCTTGGTACAATTTGTACCTCAAAATACTGGGTTTTATTTACGACTAGGAGGGAAGTGTGCATGAATTAACAGCGCGATCAGCAGCTGGCGCTGTTTCGCTCCGACCGGGCCAAGAATCTAAGAGAAGAAGCGCAGACCGGAAGTGAGGCCTCAGGTGATCTGTGTCCTAACATTGACACGCTTCTGGTGGTGCAGCTTGGATAACAACGCACAGAACACACAACAATGTAAGTATTTCTGGTTAAAACATGCTGGATGTTTTTCACTTCTGCATTATGTATAACGTGGTAAAGTGAACGCTGCGGTTTCAGCTCGGGGTGAGTTAGCAGAATGGCTACATTTGCAGCCGAACAGCGTCTCCGGTGTTTTTGTTAGCATTGTGCTAATGTCGTGTCACCGCGCAACTTTTACAAGGAAAATTAATCCCTAAAATAAATAAAGAACAGTAACCCAGCTAACAGTTAATATACGTAAAACATACTGTGTTGTTCTAAATACACGACACGAGTCAAATTTAGTCGTGAGGTCATCGTAGTTTATTGGGAATGTCGTAGTTTTTTTAGTAGGCTTGCCTGGCTTAACTACTGCTAGTGGCAATTAAATCAGTTTCTTAATCTGTTCAGTTTTTACTGTTTTATTTGTTCAGCCTTTAATTCATGTTTTCTGCATGTTTCTTTATTTAGCAAGACTGACCTAGAATTAATGTCAAGACCGATACCGATTTTGATATTGATGTGTTTTGATTTGTTGAACATAAACAAAAATGTTCAAACTTTAAAATGTAAGCATTTGTTTTGTGGATATTTAAGAGCCTTTACTAAAACAACACTGCAGTTTAGCAGTAAACTTGTTTTTATTTCCACAAGTAGCTTGAACAAAGTCCAACCAAATATATTAGATGTATAAAAACACAAAAAAGGAGGGTAGAATAAGGATTGTCTTTGGGAGTATAGTGGATAAACAAAAGAATTGACGAACCATAACATGCTTTCTGGATGCATTTTCCAACTTGTTTTTTAAACTTTTAAAATTCTGATATCGATATTGATACCGATATTGTACATGTGGATATCTGCCAGTCCGCCACAAATCCGGTGTAGTCTTTTTTCAAACAGCAAACACAAAATTATGCTTTCTGAATACTTGAGTGAGAGTGTTCTGTTATGCCTAAGGAACTAACTAAAGCAATGTGATAATTGCACAAATATATGTATATGCTAAATTATTCATCATTAAAATTATTTGTTTAAACACATTTGAGCAGCAGATCGGACCAATGCAACCGATACACGATCACGCTATTTGAGTCATTATCGAACAGATATCCGATCCATATATTGGGTCAGTGCAGTCTCTAGTTGTAGCAGTTTGTTTGGCATTTATCACCCACGTTAGCTCAAGTTTAATAGAGTAAGAGACTGCAAGTTTCCTGTTGAAAGCCAGTTTATATTTACTGGCTGCACATTTAATGACTTAATTTGAAAATGTATATTTAGGTGTTTTTGAATTTCACTTGTCTTGTAAAACACATTGCTCTCTTTTCTTATCAATTTCCTTCATCTGCAGACTGGCTTCTTGGCTGAAATAACACATTTGGCTGGTCTAATTGACATCAAATTTTGCTTGTTAATTCTGACTGATTCTCAAGTTTAATTTGTCTTAATACTTGGCACCCAACCTGCGTTCTCTCTTTCTTGCTTAACGAGCAACCAACCATCAGCCTGGCTTCTGTACCGTCCCATGTTTAGCCTTTTCAAATACACGTCATGCATGTCAGTAAAGAGTAGAAAACAAACACTTGAAAAGTAAGTCAAGGCCATGACTCTCTTTCGTAATGTCATTCCTGTCCTCTGCTTTCATTCATCATTGATGAATCAGTCTTATTAAGCTGTGAGTGTGTACCTTTCACTTCTCACTGCACTTGACCTGGACTTCAGTCATGTAAATATAGAAAGGTAGAAGAGAAAAACAAGCATATCCAACGGGGGGGGGAGGTAAAAAGGGAAGGTAGACTTGTATTTTGTGTGATAATTGTAATTTTAATCCATTTTTAATATCAGAAATATTTAATTTGCTGAATATGTCGAAGTTGGTTTCTTGAACATGGCCTGGAGTTCTGATTTAATCAAGAACCATCTGATTATCTTTCATCAAAACATGGCTTGAAAAAAAGAAATATGCTTTCTTATCTTTGTTAGTGTGGTCACCTCTTGCAAATGCTGTGGTTCTTGGAATGTATTTCTAACCATAGAGAATTTAACAACAGTGTGCCCTCTATCAGAGTGGAGTTGGGTCAGTTTGCATCTCATTTGCAACAATTCCAGGTTCTTTGCTTTCTCCATGTTTCTGTCTGTGCCAGGTTCACATGAAAGCAAATATCTTTTATGAAAGGCTTATAGTTTTATCTCTCTATTACAGAAAATAACTGGTGAGCTGGTGAAAATGAATATTTATTGAGCAAATGAGCATTTTAATTTTCTAGTTTTCTTCTTTAAGACTTACAAAACACATAGCGTACATTTCCTGTTAAAAGAACATTCATAATACTGTTTTGTTCCTCAAGATATCTTTTCCTTGTAAACATCACCCACAAAACCTTTATGAACACCATAAAACGTACAGTGTGAATTCTTGTTTAGTTTGAAAATGATCAAATATGAAAGACAAGTTGACTTCTTTCCCCAGAACAGACTCTTAGTCGTAGTTATTCTGCAGCACCTCTTTTATTAAGAGGTTTACATTTTCTTTTTGATTTAGTTTCAGGCCTGTGTTCACGTGGCTTATCAGGTTTCTTCGGGGCAAAGATCAAGATCAGGTGCTGTGATCAAGTCCACATTCATGTTCACTACTTCTAGTTTCTGTGTCATGTTTGAAGGCTTATTTATGCAAGTTAGAGGACACCCCTTCCACAGTTACAACGTATGTTTGGTCTTTTAACATTAATGGCTAAATAAGATACTTGTCAGTATGTTTTGCCAAGATTTTTTTTTTTTTAGATCTGTACATCATGTTTTTCTCTTCTGGCCGTGCTAAATGGGTTTTCTCTTTCTCTGACCATTTAAAGAATATGCACAGTTCTAAATCATAACAGTTCTTTCCATTGCCCTATTGCATATCCCATAAAATATTCCATGTTGTCTTTCCTGTAAATTCTTTTTATATTTTGCCACTTTATTTGTTGGTACTTTTTATTCTGTAGATTTCAATGACTTGCTTTCCTGTGCCACTACTAACAATTGAGCTCATGCTTGAAATCGTTGCCCCATTGTCTTCCTGCAGACCTGTTTTATTCCTTCATAGAAGAGGAGTTATCAGTTCGCCACGTTGACCTTTCTTTGGCGCTTGGAGTTTTTTTGTCCCTCCCCTGGACTGTCCTCCCCGTGACTTTGATCAGCTGCTTCGTTCCTTTCTTATTTTCATCTCCTCTCTTGGGATTCTCACCAAACAAACCATGTCCCAGAAGCTGACGTCCGACGGCGCTCAGAAAGCCTTCGTCGTAGGCCGCGGGCTCCTGGCAGCCGCCGAGACCTTGAATTTCAGCATGGGAGAATCACACTCTGATTCGTACGGCTGTTCCTCCTCCTCCTCTTCCCAGAAGTTGGGTGGCATGGTGGGTTTGGGAGGAGGAGACGGGCAAGACCACGACTCGCAGCTTTCTCGCCGAGCCGGCAGCCATTACAGCAACACCATGAAGCTGTTCGCCAGCCTAGGTCTTTCTCCTAACGACCTGGACGTGCTGGCCCAAGTCCCAGAAGAGAACATCAGCGTGGAGACGCTTCCCCAACTTATCATGCAGCTTAAGAATCGTAAGGGTGAAGGCGGTCGACATCTGGGCGGCGATTTGGCATCGCCTTCCCCCGATACCTCGTACCGAGGAGGAGGAGGAGTCGGTCGAGACAACTGGGGTGACATGCAAGGAGGAAGACTGGATCGTTCTGGCGGGCCGGCGAGTCAAAGCCGAGCCTCGCAGGGTGATTTCGGCTATGGTCCCATGCAGGACATGTCTGGCCGCAGCTACGACATGCTAGATTACGGTGGTAGCAGTGGAGGTGGTGGTGGTGGTGGCGGCGGCGGCGGCAGCAACAGAGACCGCCAGTATTCTGATCTTTCCACCGACAGCTATCGCGGCCTCGGCATGGGTTCGTCTTCGGCGTCGGACGATCTCTTTGTGCAGAGAAGGATAGGAAACCCGTCTCAGGGCAAAATACAGGATTTCATGGGAGTCATGCCGCTCATGTTTCCTCATGTGTGCTCCCTTTGTGACTTTGATGTGCATTCTTCCATGGTGAGTAGCTCTTGACACTTGTCTTTTGCACATACACACACTTTCTTTTCCTGAATGTGTCAACCACATGGCAGAACATCTGATCAATTTGACAAGTGCCTCTTGGTGTTCCCCCAAAGTTGAGAAAGATGTAAATTTCCGAGCGTGTCAGATTATTCACTCTTTAGGTCCACCTTAAGCTCTGCAGCACAACTTCCATTGTACACCAAGCTCTGACCGTTCATGCTTGAAATCATTACAATTCATTGTCCATTCTAATGTCCTCTACTGGTTTTGGTAACTCCATGCATTTGGCTTAGATACCAACCTTTTTTGGGGGAAATCTTGATGAATGTGAATGCCTAATTATTTTTATACATATGAATTTTATAACTTTTTACTGAGCAGTTAGTTTATCTCTTGGATTGAAGAAAATTCCATAATGTTAAATCGCTAGTAGATGTCAAGTTGCACATAGCTGTACGTTGCACATGCATTATCTCAAACTTTATAGCGTACCATGCACACAGTAAGTATTGACATGACGCTTTGATATAATAGAGCAATAAAAAATATTATGCAGGATTACAGTGTATCTGCTGTGAGTACAACAATCAGAATATTACAACACGCTTTCCACTTTATAGGTTGATCAGTGAGACATTGTCCTGTAGGTGGTGATAAGTAGAAAAAACAGCATTAATAAAGCACCTTAATTGGTTTTTTGTCTTTAATTCATTATTAATTGATTTCATTTGATATTTCTTTAAAGGAGTGGACTCAACACACAACTGGGATGCGACATGCTGAAAACCGGAGGGTCCTCCTGCAATTGTATGTATAATTTTCTTAAATAATTGACATACTTAAAACTTACAGTAGAAGGTATAGAGCAACTGCACAGTAGGACTGCAACAACTAATCAATTAAAATCGATTATTAAGATAGTTGGCCACTAATTTAATAATCAATTACTTGGGTCTACATTAGGGCTGGGCGATATGGCATAAAAATAATATTGCGATATTTTTAAGCTATATCACGATACACAATATATATCTCAATACCTCGAAATTTCCTCTAAATCACTGTATAAATGATAAATTCGGCCTTATATAGCATAAAATGACACCAATATAATGAATTTAGCCAAAGTTTAACATAGTCAATGCTTTTATTTTATACCAAAGTATAATATGGCAAACTTTATATTGGGGACAGACAAGTGGGCAAGGGGAGCCATTGATTGCGTGCTTATTAAACATGTAAGACCTAACTATTAAATTATTACTACAAGGTCAATAAACTATAACTTGCGTTTAGTCTACCTTTCTATGTCATCTTTGTTTTTTCTGTAGAAACCTTCTGTAGTGTGCAGTCAATCACAAAACCAGGAGCCATTGACCAATAGGATTTGCAGGCAGAAACCGCCAAAAACCCGCCCCTTTCAAACCGCGCGCGTAGAAATCTCACTCGAGCAAAAAAGCCACTCATCGGTAAACTACTTTGTGTGCGAGGACATTTAACACATAGAGAGGAAAAAAGACATTCGAGAGAGGAAAAATACAGTTTGCGTGCAATATTATCCCAACCGCGCACTCGATTCTTAATTTTGTGCTCTGGAGCTTCACATTTGCGCTCGCAACTTTGAAATTTTCGCCCGCGAAAGTTTTGCGGCAAGCCATTTTGCGCGCTCTAGTTTTGCCGTTGATGTGACGCCATAGGCAGAGGAGCGAAACACAAAAGCGGTACAAAGGGATAGGTGGGGGAGCGAGCTGTCTGCTTTGACGGGGCAGAAAAGCAAAACTCGAAAGCAAAGTACGTGCTGTCTGTTTAACAATAACGTTAGGATTTATACTCGGTCACGATATAGTCATTTACTACATCGCACGTGGAACAAGCCGAAATACATCGAGTATATTTGATATCGCCCACTCCTAGTCTACATTATTATCAAAGCCGCAGTGGCAGTAAAGCACCATGAAGCTTGACGCCGACCGCCATAAAGGAAGAATAAGAAGGAGACGAGAACCAGTGCTGTGTCTTGCCGTCACAAAAACTGAAGTTATTTTGTAAAAACGCATTAAATGACATTTTTCGTGATGTAAACACATGCACTGTTTGTTAGCGCGCACGACTCCTTCAGGGAAGTCATTCATTAAAGCAGCGTTTCTCAAACCTGGCGAACCACTGCTCTGCACAGGTTTGAGTTTCCCGACTCGCAGCACAGCTGATGCTACTGATCAGCTAATTAGCAACGTAGGATCAGCGTGCGGCGGTGCAGGAAATACCGAATCTGTGCAGAGGTTCGCCAGGACTGGGTTTGGGAAACGCTGCACTAAAGCGTCCAGTTCAGTCAAATCTTCCCATTTATTAAAGACAAAACTCATTTTTAGCTGATAAAAATTTCTGTGATTATTCTGACGCATGTCCACCATGTTATTGTGACGCAACTCTGTTGTGGAACGCAAAAATGTACTTATCTCAGAAAAGAGTCAAAAAGGAGTTATAGGCCAAAATGAGTCCAAATTGGCTAAAATGGCCAAAACTTCAATATTTCTTCATTTTCAATTAATCAGATTTTTTTTTCTTCATTTTTCAAAAATTAAATATAGAAAAATAGAAACAGACAGTTTGGTTTATTTATCCGATTAATAGAAAAAATAATCGGCGGATTAATCAATTAACAAAATTGTTGCAGTCCTACTACAGAGATCATGCACGCAGTGTGTGTTTGTCTAAAGCTATAGTATAAATTTAGAATGTAGAAATCGGGTTGAAAATATTGAAGGGTTGAATAGAAAGCAACTGGACTTCTTTTAAAAAAACGTTTCATCTCTCATCTGAAAGGATTCTTCAGTTCTTAAAAATCTCCTGGGAGTTCTGAGTATATATTGTCTAGTGGAGACCATAAATGTGGTCGTTGATGTGCCCTGTCGTCCACTGGGTTGTTACGGTCACCTTGGGCACGGTGTGGATCAGGGGGAGAGTTGTTGGTTTCATCTGAGCCAAGGTCAGAACCACTGGCACGTGGTTGTCTCGCATGTTTAAAACGC
This sequence comes from Distichodus sexfasciatus, assembly GCA_032718565.1. NCBI lineage: Eukaryota > Metazoa > Chordata > Actinopteri > Characiformes > Distichodontidae > Distichodus > Distichodus sexfasciatus. The sequence goes on along the minus strand of JAVGVS010000011.1, from coordinate 219,724 downwards.
TTGGGAATGGATCTCAAGACTGCGTTGTAAGTGACTGATAATTGGTATCAAAAGCTTCCACTTCTGATCAGCAGTGGTCTTTCCAGTTGGACGTAGATGTCGTTCTTTACTCCTCCCCCAAAACATCTGTCTTCTCTTTACATAAAAATGTGAACATTAGTATCTTCAGAAGAGTGTCCCTTTTCCTTTAAGTGCAGATGTACAGCTGTGTCCTGTCCTCCTAAGCTGACTGTCCTGTGTTGTGCAATAACGTGTGGAGTGGTTGCTTGACCTCACCTATGTCCATGTCTGAGCATTCCTCACATTGCTCAGCTTGTGCTTTTGTCCTTGGAATGAACCAATCTCTGTTCGAGGGTGTTGAAGTGCACAGAGTTGGTGTGCTTGGAGAAAATACTTCTAAACTTCTCAGACAATCCTGACACACAACTCCTGGACCTCCCCCTTGCCATTTCTTTAGAACTGAACGAAGCCCTTTGGATGAAACGGTGAAACGTCTTCGAGAACTTTGGAAAAAAAGTCCTCGAGCTGACCATGTCCTGGATGAATGACAACCTGCACAGATATATTGATAGGAAAATGTATGTTAAAAGACCATTAGTCACTAATTAAATCTTGTTAGTACAGTGCGTTTATTAATGATTTATTTACATCCCCATATTTATCCTGCAATTATTTGTTTTATGACTTTTCACAAGCAATTATTTTTTTGCTTTGTTTACAGGTATCCAGACTGGGATCCTCAGATGCCCTCTGGACGGATGTAAGTAACTGAAAGCGTCAGCGTTAATGTTGGACAGTTGTATTTGAAACCGGACTACATTCCTCTTCTCATACATTCAGGTCAGGGTCACTCTCCATGGAAACCAAGAGTCGTTCAGAAGGCTTGCTTGGAGCCAGTCCCAGTGACATAAGGCAGAGAACAGGCATGAGCTCCAGTTGGGGTGTGTACGGGTTTTGGGGGGACGTTCAGGCACTACATTTAATGATTTTTGGTGTTTATATTTCACAAAGAAATCCCAACAGTTTACATGGCGTTCACACGACAGAAACTTAAAGAATCTAACAGAGGACTCATTTACCTTTAAGGTCCTAGTTCCAACATGGGTACAACAAGCAAAATGGCTTCGTTTTCCATGACACCAAAGGTAAAAAATCGGAATAAAATCATCTCTGAATAAAATAAATTCTGAAGAATTGTAATACTCTAGAGGTGGCACAGTTGCACAGGTTCGATGCTTGCCTTCGCCGTCTTTTTCAGGTCCGCAGTAGGGTGGTGGTGGTAAAATATGAGCGGAAGCCAGTGTTGTCCAACCTTTTCGCTTTGACCACAATGTTTGGCACTGTGCGAGAACATCTTGTGCTCAAGAACAAGGTAATGTTATAAGTGCCAGGTAACAACATTGTTATTGTATCCGCAAGAAGGGCTTTATATATTTACGTGTTTTATCGTTATGTGTTGCTTGGTAGGCCTTTTTGGAGTTTCATACTCATGAAGAAGCTCTGGAAATGGCTAATTATTACAAGAAGAAGCCTGCCGTTTTACATGGGAAGGAAGTGCATGTTTACTTATCAAAGGAGCTGATTGTGATTGCGGTAAGGCCACAAATTGTAAAAAAGTATCAATACTTGGATGTGTTCGCATAAAATGAAGCAGTTGTGCCTTTTTAAGGTTAAGCATAGGATAGGTGTTTATACAAAAAAGAGCCGTTTCTTGCACATGGATTAAACCTAGTCATGGGCTTAGTTGTAGTACCAATGGAGATTTACCATTCAGTCCCAAAGCTAGTCTAGGACTAGTGTAATCCTCGACTGGGAAATTGGCTGAAATAGGGCTGGGCAATTAATTGAAAATTAATCGAAATTGACATTAAGAACCTTTAATCGACATAATCTTGCACATGATGATTATTTCAATCGTTTTTAATGTACCGTTTATAATAAAAATGGTATTCTCCTAATACCATCTCCGCGTGTGTTGAGACATGACTCTGCCACGTCACCTCCACGTTTTCTTCATTTATTTTTAAAACACAAAATATGCACTCTCCCATCAGAAAAATATCCCGACTTTAATTGCTGTTAATCATCAGTGAACTATGAAAAAAGCCAGACAAAAAGAAGAGTCGTAATTAATCATAATCGAGGTAAAATATTCAATTAATCATGATACTGATTTCAGGTCGTGTCGCCCAGCCCTGCTATAGACTGCTTAACATGTGTTCTGTTTGCTCTGGGCTATAATGGGCCAGCCGCCCATGTTCTTGGATTGAGTTAGTGACAGGAATTTATTGAATATAGTTTGCCAGGATTTTGAATGCATGTATAGGATTTCAGTACGTTGTGACAGTTCACGAAAAGAGCAAATTTATTTTGGTCTCAATTACTTGGTCCTATTTTTTCTTTGTAGTATTATTAGTCATAACTGTTTTTATTTAATTTGTATTTTATTTATATATTTTGTATTTTTTGTTTTCAAGAGATTGTAGAACTGCACTACATTGCTGATTTTGTTTACTTGTGTTTACTGTTTTATACAATATTTGAATATTATACTTTCAGTTATTTTAAGGGAAAGTTTACATTTGCTGTTCTTTATGTGCAATAAATGCTATGTGTTTCCAGAGTCAATGAGTAATCGTGTTAAATAATCGTGATTTCAAGCTTGACCAAATTAATGGTGATTATGGTTTTTCCAAAATCAAGCAGCCCTAGGCTGAAATGCTATTTTAAATTATTTAATGATAACTAATGCCTAACGTTGGTAATTGTAACAAGTTGTTTTTTTTTTTTTAAATAGAAAGACAGGCCTGAACGAGACAGCAGAATTGTTAAGAGCGGAGTCAGTCCAGTGGTGTTCTTTTCCAATTTGCCAAGAGAAACTGAGAAGAAAGCAGAGCTGCTTGTGATTGCTCGTCGATTCGGCACTGTTGTGAAACATCTTTTCTTGAATGACGAGGTTTGCTTTCCGTTCTATTAGTTTAGCCCACTGCAGGCATGTAGCTATATTGGCCTTGATTTTGATTTTGCATTGTGTTGTCCACAACAGGCATTTGTGCAAATGAGCAACACAGAGGATGCAGAGATGCTTGTGAAGTATTACACTATTCATTCACTAACTTTGGGCCGTAGACCCATCCAACTAAACATCTGCACAAAGTACAAAACCTTAACGTGAGTCATTTATTTGCTTTTAATAAGACATGGCCTGTGTCTTTCTCATGTGTCTGGCCTGAACTAATTTGTATCTCTGCTTTTGATTTAGGGTTCCGCCTGGTAAAGGAGACCAAGTAGAGGTTCGAGGGGACAGCGGTCGCAAAAGCAGCAGTAGCAAGACTAGTTACAAAAGCTCGTCTCAGAGATCTTCAAGCAGCAGAGCTAGAGAGAGCTCCTCAGAAAGATCCGAAAAGTCCAAACCCACCACGAAAAAGAGCGATGGTCCGGCTGAGCACTCTGACGATGAAGGCGAAGGTGTGTTGGTGGCTCATGACGATGATGACGAGGAGCAGGAGGAAGAGGCTTACGATGAAGAGACGGCTGCAGAGGAAACCAACCCTGCACTTGAGCGTGAGGATGATGAGGAGCAGGACGAGGAGGAGGTGGAGGAGGAGGAATCCGTAACAGAGCAGACCGACCTTGAAGAAACCATGGAGTACAAGGAGGACTCCGCTACTGAGCCGACCGAGAACGGCGCTCGCGAGGCCAAGAATGCAGAGTTGACGGAGGAGGTGGAAGCAGAGCAGGAGGAGCGAGCCGAGCCTGATGCAGATCACGAACATGACGTTTCCAACGAAGAGCACAAGGACACAGAGAGCCATGGGCATATGGAGGAGGATGAAAACGCTCCTGAGGATTTTGGTGAAAAGGTAAGATTGGAAAACCCAACGCGTCTAGTCAACAGTTTCATTTTTGATGGCTCAAAGGGCGAGGTGGTGGTGGTGGTCTAGTGATAAGCTTACACTCCTCTGGACCAAGAGGTTGTGGGTTCGAATCCTACCTCCAGCATTATCTTCACTGGCTCTCTGAGCAAGACCCTTAACTGTGAGTTGCTCCAAAGAAAATCTCCCTGAAATTAGAAGAATCCTGCTGCTGCTTTTTCTTTCAGCTTCCACCTGTTAGGGGTCACCAGAAATTGCCCTAAATGTAAAGTAAACCATGTCTTTTTGAGGTAAAGGAAGGCTGAATTCCTGTGGTGTTTTCACAAAGTTCCTCTAGAGTTTTCAGACCTGTACAGCTTTGCATTGTGAGCAGCTTTGGAACAACATGGCTGCTGCTGCTGTGTTTATTTGGTGTTTGATTAAATTATCCCACAGGGAATTCACTTTTTTTTTTCTTCTTAAAAGGTATTTTCTTAAAATTGTCTTGTTTTTCATGGATTAGGGCAGTATTTTTAAGCTATATTGCGATACTTGATATGTATCTCGAAACCTCGATATGATCTCAATATCCTGAAATTTTCTCCGTTACTATTAATGCTAAATTTATTGGTTGTTATTAGTGATTATTGATAATTATTGATTATTGATAATATATAATCAGCTAAAATATTAGTTTTGCCCATAATAAAAGGGAAAATTAATTAATATCTCTGAAGTTGCATGGGCATTCACTTCTCTCTCTGTATACTTGCTTCCCTCCGCTTCGGGTACAAAACACACATGCGCTAGGGGAGTTTTCTGGATGGACGGGAGAGTCGCTGATCAGAGGGCTGTCTACTTTGAGAGGGCAGAGAAGCAGCACTCGAAAGCAACGGACATGCTGTCCGCTTAACATTACCGTGAGGAATTATACTTTATGTTCACGATATGGTTATTAACTACATCGCACGTGGAACAAGCTGAGATATATTGAGTATATTTGATATATCGCCCACCCCTAGATTATACCAGTCCTGTACTTCAGCATGGTGTTCTGTGTAGTTTATCTGTTGCAGTGAGTTTATCTCTTTCTCTTTCACATCAACCATGATACAGATTTGAAGCAAACTGAACTAAGTCCAAACGCCTCTGGTTTATGTTTGGTTCGTTTCAGAGGGTCTGACTTCACAGATGTAGGCAAACTGATCTTATCGGAATTTAAGAGTCTGAAAAAGACCTTTTAGATGCTGAGTGTCTCTCTGCTTTTGGTATGAGACTGGATATTGTTTTTGTGGTAACAGGAAGGACCCGGAGAATGTGATTTCCCTGAGAACATGGATGAGTTTGTCACTCTGGATGAGTTAGCTGAGGAGGAGGATGCGGAAAGACAAGACTCAAAATCCATGCATAAAGGCTCTGCAGGTACTGACTTTGACTGATACAGAAATGTCATTAGCAGTAGATCACTCATGCAGATTGATGTTTCCAACAGATTTAAATGAAATAGACTATTACAGTAATTACTAAACATGGCTTAATATCACTTTTATGTCCGGCACTGATATTGTAAATTTGGATGTCTTGCAATACCATACAAATCCGATACAGTCCCTGAGTATTTTTTAATCAGAAAACAGAAAATAATACATGACGGATTATTCTGTTCTGCTTAAGGAAATATTTGACTTAATACTGTTTTCCTACTAAAACAATGTAATAATCACACACCCATATGTATGGGCTAAATTATATTTTATTAAAATAACATCTCAAAAATTATTCATTTAAACACAGTTGTGTAATTTGGTGACGGTCCCTAATCCTGCGGAGCTAAAACCATCAGGAACACAGATTGCGAATGAGAGCTGGTGTTGTTAAGGAAATTAAACAGTATAATGGTGTGATGTGCTTTTGGGGTTGTAGTGTGTTGCGTTGCTTGTTCTGCTTGTTGTCATGTCAACATGTAGGAATTAGTGTGGATGTTGAACAATAATGTATCGGTTGCAATTATTAGTAATTACCACTTGTAAATAACTGCTTAGGTGTTGATAATAAGTAAAAGCATTTTAAAGCGTTGTAAATTGAGAACCCGAACTGAGATTCTTGAATTCTCCTCTGTGTTTTTGTGTTCTGTTTAGGCCGGGCAAAGGAGAGTGGTGTAAGTATTCACTTTACTGATGAATTGCTATTAGCTTTTACCAGTTTGAAATGAGAATATTTAATAATTACACTTAATGTATTTAAATTGTTCTTGTTGAGCATGTCCTACAAAATGAACAAAAATGTTACTTTTGTAAAGAGTTTAACATAGTAGCATGGTAGTCTTTGAGTAGTCATCAATTAATATTCCTTTTTCAGGGCTTAAGAGTCGTCAACGTGGTTGGATTTAAGCGTGGTTACGGTTATCTTGAGGAGATTCTGGCCTTGGCAAAGCCCTTCGGGAAGGTGGTGCGACACTTGGTCCTGGACGTAAGGCCTGAGGTTGGTTTTCACAAAATCCAGAGGTGTTTGAGGCATTGTTTGTTTTTGTGGTGATGTTGGCTTGAGAGAGATGTCAGTTATGACGTTCAAGACTCACCCGTGGCTACTTATTGACTGGAGATGAACCCCCACTATGCCATTTTTGTAATGGGCCTCTGTCAGTAAAGCACATTTTCTTGCTCTGCCTGAGAACCAAAAAAGAACGTTTCTATTCAAAGTACTGCAGCTGATGTTTTTATTAAGGTCCCACCTTTTAAATGTTTTAGCTAGTATAGATGTTAAACTTGTTTAGATTGGTTAGTCATTTATTTTATTTGTATAATTCTTATTTGTTGTTTCATCATACCTACCTTGACAATAAAATAGCCATAGTTACTAATATGCTATTAAAATGTAAAAGTTTGATGAATATGTTAGCATGATATTAACAGTTTTCATATTGTGTAAAGGCATTTCTGGAACTTACTGAAGAACACGAAGCCAGAGCAATGGTTCGCTTCTACAACGGAAACGTCATCCCCTCTGTGTGTGGCAAATCAGTGAAAGTTTATCATTCACAGACTTACTCAACCATCCAGGTGCAGGTAGTTCCATTTGGTCTGAAATAACTGCATCTGCAATAAGATGTCTGAAGAAATATTAAAACGATATATATATTTTTTACATTTGTAGAGTGGCAAGGTCGTGTACGTTGCAGGTGTTCCACCACTGAAAGTGTCAGAAGAAGCCTCCTTTTTGAAAATTGCAGAGCCATTTGGAAAAGTCAAGCGTTACTATTACAATAAGCCTCGCAATGAGGTAAATATGAAGTGCCAAATTCTCTATCTCTTCTTTTTTTTTCTTTGGGTAACGTTTGTAGATTTGGATCATATTTGGATTTGTTTGTTTCCAGTGTTTTATTGAGATGGACAAGGGCGAGGAAGCAGAGAGGTTCGTAAAGATTTCCCAGGAAAATCCACCCAAGTTCCAAGGCAAACGGCTGATGGTCTTAATTAGCAGGAAGTACAAACAACTCAGACACGGGTTAGTGCTGTTGCTTGTTACTGCTGTTTGGATTTATTCAATAACCTCTTAATGTTGTGAAGTGCTTGGTCCACTGTGGCTCAATTTGTATGATACGCTCTCTGTTGTGGCAGACACAGACCCCCAAGCCCAGTACCGGAGGAAAAGCGGGCGCCTAAAAGGGAGCATTCAGAGGAAAATGTGGAAACTCCAAGCAGCTCGTCAGCCAAAGATGAAGACGAACCTCCGGTCAAGAAGGTCAAGGATGAGAAGCCTAGCACAGATAAAGAAGAGAGTTCCTCGAAAAAGGTAAAGCATGAGGAAAAGGAAAAACAAGATGCTGCCAGTGATGGTGAACTTGAGTTGAAGAAAGAGGATACCGAAGAGCAGAGCACAGAGACAACAGAGGCTCAGAATACAGAGATAAAAGCGGTTAGTGTGTGTTTATCTCTGACTTGATTTTACCTGATAAACATTGAGCTGTGTTTACCAATGTTTTCTTCTTAAATTTGTTCTTAAGATATTGAAATAGTAAAATTTAAGCAACCTCAATAGTCTAAGTATTGTTTAATCTCAGAACCTTCATGAGATCTGTATGTGTATTTTAAGAACAAAATTCTTCTTAAGAATGGTTGGTGAATGAGGCGCATTGTTTTCAGTTCTGTTGATACTCTGCCATTACCTGAATTTGTTGCAAAATTGTTTCCTTTTCCATGTTGTTTATTTGCCATCTCACACCATCTTGTGCTCCTCATAGTAGTCCAGGGCTTTAAGATTTGACATTTAATGACAAATCTACAGAAAAGTCTGGGCTGTTTGGGCTGTCTTTTCTTTCGAAGTTTCATAAAAGGTTGTAGAATTGTGTCTGTGGTTCTGTATTTCTCAGTATATTGAATGTATTGTTCATGTCTAAAGAGGGTTGCCACCTGTCCCGGTTTTACTGGGATTGTCCACCTTTTAAATGGTCTGTCCCGGAGGAAAAATCACTCTCCTGGGACACTGAACGTCAGATGTGTGAAGTTGGTCAGGTTGGCGAAATGTCCAGGTTTTTTGTCAGACCTAGGTGGCAACCCTATGTCTAAACCTTTTTCCTTTGTGTGTGCTCAGACTTTATTACTTTCAATTTGTCAGAAAGCTGATGATGATGCTACTGCTGCTGTTGATGCTGCTTCCACATCCTGTGTAAGTGAGCCTGAAAAGACACAAGAGACGGACAAAGCCCCTGTCATGCCAACACAACCAGTGAAAAAGCCTCAGACCACACTAGACACGCTCGGGTCATACGAGCCAAACACCCCAGTGGGTAAGTCAGCATGTCATATCTGTTAACTTACTGAAAAGAAAACATGAAAATTTTGGGCAGAGATATAGAGCAGTTTTTTTTCATCATTCCAGCATGTTTTCAGGGCTGCATTTTTGCCCATTTTCCTCATGCATTTTGCTGTGATTTACTCGTAGGTGTGGAGTTTGTGAAGATGGGATACTACTGCAGAGTCTGTTTCCTCTTTTACTCTAATGAAGACACAGCTAAGAAGGTTCACTGCAGCAGCCAGGCACACTATGACAAACTGAAGGTGATTTTTAATCTGTGGACTAAGTGGTTTTACAATTTTCTTTGTGACTTCAGTTTGCAAATGACCATTATTCTCAAATAGAACACTGACACCCGTCTTCTCTTTTTCTCTCTAAATAGAAACACTTGGAAAAGGAGCAGGCAAAAGCACAGAGTCGCGAAGTGAAGAAATGAGCTACAAGTGTATTGTAACTGGGACTGTGCAGTGTTGGATGGTGCATGAGTGGCTCCGTTTGTCTAGAATACAGAATGGTTTTTTTAAATGTGATTGTAAGATTGAGTTATACAACATTTGCTTTCTTTTATTATCTGTGATGATCACACATTAATTGAGAAAATAACTAGTTTTGTCCTGTTGTGGATAGAGTATAGTTAATGCAGAGACATTTATGCCTCATTTTGTTTCCCTTTGTTTGCTTCTTTTCTATTGATAGGCTTCTGTTGGCACATTAAAAACATTGTTTAAACATTCAACTTTCTTTGATGCATTTTTATTTTGCCCTTTAGAATAGGCATAAAAATAACATTGTCAGTTTTTGCAAACTACAGGCATCTGTAATACTAAATCTGCCAGGTGGAGGTTTGAGATGCATCGTTCATTTTGTAAAACTGATGTGTATGTGAAGGACGTGAATATTAAGGACAATCGATTGGGCAGAAATAGCATTCAAGCTTCATGCACAATGTTGTTGTGCCTGTTCATTTCATTTGTACACAGTAAAATCGAATTTTATATCCTGTCATTTTTAAGCGTTCTCTTTCAGGTCTGAAAAGTGGAAAACATTACAGTAATAATGAAACTTTTGCTGCATTATTTGCCGTTTCATTTTTGTTTGTTGTATTTGGCAGTTAGATTGGTGCTGCACTGACATTACTTACACCCTTAATCTTAATTTGATGCATTTTGCTCTTAGATATATAATAGACATGGGCGTCGCCGTCAGTAAGTCCCCTTCACATTTCATAATTATTCGTTTGGAAGTATTAAATTAGTATACTTTCTAGGACACTACAAGGTACATGGTCGGTAGTATACTTGCTATACTTATACTCAAGCATACTTAATAAAATGAACTTCAAGTATACTACTTTTTGCTAAGGGTGGTGATAAATTGTGTCACATTAATTTCATTATCTTAGGCATAGCAGTGGGTTTAAAACCAGGCCGATGAATATATGGACTAGTTGAATTAGTGCTTGTTGAATTGTTGAATCTGTCTCTGAAATAGTCTTTGAATTAAGTCACTTTTGTAGGTAAAATTAGGTGTTTAACAACCTGTTAGAAATACACCAGAGTGCAGGAAATGGCATCTAATTCATTAATTTTTTTTCAAGGTCACTAAAACCCCGTTGACGGAATCATTCACTAATACCAAAAGCGCACTGATGCATTGACAGCGATCAGAAGAGCTGCAGGAGTACAAATGTTAATGCTGACGAAAAAAATAGATGTCAACACAACATGCACCAACATCTTTCAGGTTTATTACCGTGATCTCACACACAGGCGAAAGCGCCCGCAATGGGCAACGTGAGCGTCAGAAATGGAACCATGAGGATGGGAGGAGGGTGGAGAAAACCGTCGCTTAATAGTAGAACACACATTTACATTACGGCCATTACTGCCCACTTGGACACCCCACTGGCATGCTGGCACACGTGGGGGCCCCTAGGTTTCAGCCATATGTAGCCTATGCGTAGAGGTGGAAAGAGTACTGAAAATTTGTTCTCAAGTACAAGTACTGTTACATTGGTTAAAATGTACTCAATTACAAGTAAAAGTACTGGTGTTAAAAAAAATACTTGAGTAAAAGTACAAAGTACTCTTCTCAAAAACTACTCAGAGTACTAATTACTTTTTAACCAATCGATGTTTTATTGCGTCGTCAATAGCAGGCATTCGATTCGATTCACCAGTATAAAATATCTACGTTCAAAGCACATTTCTCAGATGAACAAGTTATAGAAAGGCAGTTTGTTTTGTAAATAAATGTAGATATAAAGCAGGAATTTTGTTTGTTAAAACAATGACAAAAATGTTTTTGAACATGCATAGAACAGTTTAAACTTTTCCCAATACACTGCGAACAACAGGCAGGTAAGTGTCTTAAACTCTTAGACATAATGGCATTTCTGTCACACTTCACTTTCTGAACCTTTTGTTCAGTTTCAGCAAGAGCTGGTTTTCTAAATTAACAGAGTCTATCCGGCTTCGTATTAATTCAAATTGTGGGTGTACTCAGTAGATACTTTTGATTTTATAAGTATCAAAGTAGATTACATGGTGTAAATTGTACTCAAGTACGAGTAAAATTACACACTTGAAAAACTACTCATAAAAGTACAAGTACCCAAACAATCTACTTAATTACAGTAACGTGAGTATTTGTAATTTGTTACTTCCACCCCTGCCTATGCGTTAATCCGCGCCTGATTACGGCATTTAGCAGATGCTCTTAAACAGAGCGACATCCCATTTCCTAATTTAAGCGACAGTCTCTCTGCAGCCATCTGGGGTTACAGGTCTTGCTCAGGGACCCAGTGGTGGTAGTGCTGGAGGTAGGACTTGAAACCATAACCTTTTGCTCCAGAGCATCTTACCATTTTTTTTTCTTAATCATTCTATAATAATTATCCCCCAAATTTTGAAATCCAGTATATTGCAACATATTTCGTCGAAAACATAATTACAATGCTAATTATTAAAATTACACAACCATACTATCACGTCTGGTTGTACTCCCATTTTCCAATATCAATTTATAAAGCACATTTAAAAAGTCACAAAGTGCTCACCAAAGTGATGTACAACATAGATTAGTTGTTACTTCATTATCATACATAACTATTTTTGAGTTTTTAAAAACAGGAATTATTTGAATGTTTCACGAATAAAAATTATAGACTAAATAATGTCAAAGGAAGTTGAAGTTCAAACGGGACTTTAATTTTGAAATGTCGCTTGCATTTCGGTTAGCTAACGTTAGCTAGCGCACTTGAACGTGTTGTGGCATCGAATAAGGTAATTTTTGATTTTTTTTTACTTAATTTCCGTCGAATAATTTGTTTGTGTTTGAACAAAAAGCAGATACTTGATAAAAGTATGTGGAAAGCACAAACGCATGACTGGTCTCATCTCGATATTTTTGCGTGTTGGCTTTAATAAAGCTCGTTAAGTGGAACTGGTAGAAAATTGAAACCAACCGTGAGAGACGTGGTTTAAGAAAAACGTTCTGCTTGTTTATTGTGTGGATTTATTTGAATTAAATGTGACTGGAAAACCTTTAGCATGCCAACGACACATAATATCGTCACAGCGGTTGCAAGTCACTGAGTATCAGACATACAGAGAGCATTGTTTATACCCTCGACTCTGGTACTGTGCGTTTATGTATTGTTTTGTATATAAATGTTTATAAACACAACATGCATATACGTAACAGAGAGTGTCGTGTAGTGTAAAACCCCAGACAATCTTAATCTGTAGTTGCCCAAGTACAACACTTAGAGAAAAGAATACATGGTTCTCAGCTGAACTTGTGCAAAATTACTCATTCATTATCCAAATTAGCAAAAATAGGTTGAGGTAAGTTAATGTTATATTCCTTAATATGTAAATTACATTTTACAATGATATGGTATTTTGTGATGAAAAGTGTCTTAAAAGAGGTGTTAGATACTGTACTATGCATTCATTTCGGTTATTAACAAAGCTTAAACTGATGCTCGTCCTGGTTGAGATGTCTCCTGAGAATGGGAGGAAGAACATTATATGAATGCAATGTTATTGTGAGGCAAGCAGTCCAGTAAACTGCCCAACATTAACCTTCAAAAATCACTTGAGAAGAATAATCTGAGCACTCCCCTTTGTGTTCAGTGCATATATACACTATATTGCCAGAAGTACTGGGACACTCCTCCAAATCATCGTGTTCAGGCGTTCCAATGCGGGTTGTTTTTCAGGGGTTGGGCTTGGCCCCCTAGTTCCAGTGAAAGAAACTCTTAATGCTTCAGCATGCCAAGAGGTTTTGGACAATTTCATGCTCTCAGCTTTGTCAGAACAGTTTGGGGATGACCCCTTCCTGTTCCAACATGACTGTGAACCAGTACACAAAGCAAGCTCCATAAAGACATGGATGAGCAAATTTGCTGTGGAGGAACTTGACTGGTCCTGACCTCAACACCTTCGGGGTGTATTGGAGCGGAGACTGCATGCCAGGTCTTCTCGTCAAACATCAGTGGCTGACCTCACATGTGCTCATCTGGAAGATTGGTGAAAAATTCCCACAAACACTTCACCTTGTGGACAGCCTTCCCAGAAGAGTTGAAGCTGTTATAGCTGCAAAGGGTGGGCCAACTCTGTATTAAAGCCTGTGGATTAAGAATGGGATTTCATTAAAGTTCATGTAAAGGCAGGTGTCCCAATACTTTTGGCAATATATTGTGGTTACTAAGGTTTAAAGTTTATGGCTCACACTCAGAACAAGTGTTATGGCATTATAAGGAAATTATTACATAGTTGATAGATAGGAATTTATTGCCATTTGCACAGATACAAGACCATGCAACTACATTGAAATACCTGATCATATTTCAGCATTTATGAAGAGAAACTGGGAAAACGAAGCCCACTCTTAATAAACACACTACATATATATTAATTAAAGTTCATGCAGGATTCTTTTTGGTTAACATCCATTTAGGAGAAAAAGTGCTTTTTAGATACTCCCCCCCCTTCCTCCCCAAAAAAACAACATTCCCACTGAAGAGCAAAACTGGATTTGTTTGCAGACCTAGTAAAGTGAGGTAATTTCCCTCCTTGTCCTGGAAAACAATCAGAAAACAAGAAGCATCTTGCAAACCCATTGCTGACTGTAGGGCCTGAGCATCTGAATGTTTGTCTTAAGTGATATTTGGAGGTAAGTGCTGTTTAGTTGATTCCATACTTAAGCAGTCCGAGAGTCCTAGACTGTTTTCGGCTCACCATCGACCTTTATTGGCAGGTGAATGACAGTCTCCATCTCATCTTTAAGCCCTCCTCCTTCAGAACGGCTCTACCGGCCCTCTGTTTCGGCTCGTTTCATCACTCTCCATCATGTCTCACAACTACTCGTACAGGACATCTTCCGACAGTTTCAGAGCACAAGTGTCTCGTCCTGATTCTTACAAGAGAGAGTCGGATGTGTACAGGCCTCCAGTCAAATCTCCTGATCAGGACTCAGCCTCCTCTGCACCGTCTTCCAGCACAGCCAAGGAGCTGTCCAGTATCATCACTGGAAATGCTCTGTCCTTCCTCCACAGCTGCGGACTGGACACCAGCGACCTCGCCCAGCTTGCAGAACTGCCTGAGCATCTCATCTCCATCGAAAGCCTTCCCAAATTGCTTTTAGAGATCCAGGAACGTAAGCTGTCGGGCGTGCCTTCATCTAGTAGGTCTGGTATGACTCAGCCTTGCAGCGACTCTTCGATGTCACACGTGTGGGAAAGTGGCACGCGGCCAGAAGTGGTCGAGTACCCCTTAAATCTACCCTCGCGGCCGGAAGTGGTCGAGTACCCCTTAAATCTGCCCTCGCGGCCGGAAGTGGTCAAGTACCCCTTAAATCTGCCCTCACGGACGGAAGTGGTCAAGTACCCCTTAAATCTGCCCTCACGGCCTCTTTACCCCCTGCCACCAGAGCAAACCCAAAACTGGCAAGACCGCTGGGGGAACTCACGACAGTCAGCACCCAGTAGTACATCCAGCAATGTTTTGGACAACTCCAAAACAGCTTCCCGCTCATACACAGATCACAACAGAGCGACCAGGAGTAGCTGCGAGCGTTCGAGTCCGAAGGCTCAAGTCGACCAGCTCTTTAAGGTGCCGACTAGGAAAGAAGCGTTCGACTTCTGCGGCAAAGTTCCTCCGGTGTTTCCTTATGCGTGTATTCTCTGCGACATAACTGTCCTTTGTGAAAAGGTAAGTAGCGGCCTTCAGTTTTCATAGAGCCACCATTGATGTTCCTCATGCATTACTGTAAAGATGTTACTGTATCACTGGATTTCCAAAAAAAATCTGGTAAGTTTCATGGGAATGATAACACAAAATATGCACCTTTACCCCACAGCAAACAAAAATTCCATCGTAATATTCTGGTTTAGATAAATACCAAGCAGATGTATTAAAAACGAAGAAGTCAGAAGTGGAGACCTCTAGTGGACTACCTATGCAATAACCACCCTCACAGCTCATCTTTTTATTACACATTTTATTGTTAATTAAACACTAAATAAACACTTAATTTACACTTAAACTTTTTGAAACTAAATTATGGCATAATAGCGCTTTAACAATTTCCAGAAATCAGGTAAGTTTCATGGAAGTGATTATACCAAAATATGCATGTTTGAGGGTTTTAAGGTGGTGCAGTGGTTAACGCTGCTGCCTCAACAGCGAGAAGGTCCTGGCTTTTGATCCCCGGGTCAGCCATAGGGCCTTTCTGTGTGGAGTTTGTGCGCTCTTGGGATTAAGCGTTTAGATAATGAATGAAAAAAATGAATGCAGGTTTAAGCATAAAAACTCTTCTTACCAAGCTTGAAGCTGCAGGCTGGTCCTGGACTGGATTAGAGTTTAATATGAAGAAGGTTTATATACACTGATGATAATATCTATTGTTTAATTCCTCTTTGTAGGACTGGTCTTTTCACATTAGTGGCCCTCAGCATGCAAACAGTCAGTTCCATCTTGTGCAAAAGTAAGTAATAGTTGTATATTCTCATTTGAGACGCTTTTCTATTTTATCTGGGCTGTAATGTACAGATGTATGGGTACATCAGTCTTCATCGATATATCGGCTCGATCATCAAGAAGGCCGTAGCATCAAGCCAAAACGAAAACATCAGGCATCATACATATTGTAACATCACTTTACGTGGAGCAGGAGAACTGTGTAATAATGAAACACAAATGGCATTAAAATCGGGTGAAAACACTTGTATGTTATGACCCAAGTTGATATTGCAAAATTAAACCTTTATTTTTAAATTCACAAGTCCAGTAACACCCTAGAAGACTTGATACTATGATATATGACGATGAAATAAAATTTCATGTGGTTTCTCTAGATATCCAGACTGGGATCAGCAGATTGAGACTGCCAGAAGGTAAATCACTTTTTGTCCTGAATTTTGTCTGTTATTTTTGGTTTTCCTGTGTTTAATGATTTGGGTTTTTTGTTTTTTCTTTGTTATTTTTAGAAATGAGTCCAAGACATTACCAGTTCACAGAGCTGCTCAAAAAACAGGTAAAAGTCTTCATCGTCTCTATTAGAGCATGTTATCATATTAGAATATTATATGAGCTTATTCTTAATGACGGTCTGTGTACTATGTAATGGCAAATTTATGTACTCTTGAGAATTTTATTCCTATAACTTGCACCTTATCTTAACGTGATCTTTTCATAGTGGGAAACTGTAAGAATACACCAGACCAAGGCAAGCAGCTAGGGTTGAGATCATGCCAAGTTTCAACCGTATCTTATCCTTATTGGCAAAATTGTGTTCTTGTATTCTTTTGATCCATATATAGAAGTGAAATCCTGCACAGACACTGGATAAATGCCTGCTGCTATCTATATTCTGGGCTTCTATTTGTCAGACAGGATCTGTGTATGGAGCTTTCTTTGCCAAGAGTAAAACTCCTGCATGCACCAAAATTGGTCTGAGTTTCAGTGTAACAATTTCTCACAACTGCTATTGATTTGGTTTTTTTCCACCACGACTGCTAGGTGGAGCTACAAGAGATTATACTCCAGACAGGGAAAAACGGCATGGCGTGAAGACAAAGGATGTGAAAGACAAAGTAGGTTTTATATCAGAATTACTCCGGTGCTTACTACATTCAAGGTTGTGTGTTTTATGAGGGGGTTCTCTCTTCTTAAGGTACCGACTCGCAAAGAGGCAGCAGACTTTCATGGCAAAGTGCCTCCAGTTTTCCCTTACGCCTGTGTTCTCTGTGACATTACTGTCCGTACAGGAACTGTGAGTAGCATCATTTCTTTTCATACCACTGAACTATAGTAAATCACATTTCTCATGTGAGTAATGGTTACTGGTAAGGGGTTGACCGATTATCGTCCGGGCTGATTATCGGTTTTAGTGTTTAATTTTGACCATCACTGATATTAAGTCATTACAAGGTGCGCTACTGCCGTCTCTTCTCTCTGTGGTGTTTGCTCTCGACCTGCCGCTTAATTTAATGTCCCACCCACAACAGTGTCTGATTGGCTATATGTCACACGAGATCTAGGTTATAAGTGGAGAGCACACGGAGCAGCTTTGCTTTCTTCACCACAACCTGCTGCTGCTTAATTTGAAATACTAAAATGTTTAAGTTTCAAATTTAAGTTTCACAGTTTTATATTGTTACTAAAATGTTTATTTAAATTTTTTTTTAAGTTAAATTAAAATAATGTAAAACCTTTAAGTATTTATAAACGATAGAGTTATTTAAATTAGGTTTTATGTTGGTGTTTGTAAATTTCCAAATTTTGCAGATTTTATTTTTATTTTGCATATTGGTTATTGGCCATTAACTAGCAGTAATCGGCATGGATATCAGCCCTAAAACTCATTTCGGTCGACCTCTGGTTGTTAGTTTATTGCAGGGTGTATCTAAATAATGAACATTTCTTTACATGTTTCTCCATGTCTGTGGGCATAGCATCCTTTGTTTCCGTTTTGTTTTGAAGGTTAGGTCTGGATTTTCCCTCTTGAATATGGTTGTGCAGCTACATGTGGATTATTGCACTGCAGTAACTGTACACTCTTCTTTTGTAGGACTGGGTTACACATGTTAGCAGCCCTCAGCATACAAACAGGCAGTACAGACTTATTGAAAAGTAAGTTATCACAAGGCGTTTATTGCATGGAATGGGGTTTTTAAATAAATTATAAATTTGTTATAATGAATTATGGATGCTCTGATACTAGCATCGAGGATCAGGGCGATAGTGTGCTGATATACCGGTAGTTGTAAAAATTCTGCTGCACTACACACTTATACTGTAATAAGCAAATCAGAAAAAAATTAACCTGTCTTCCAGTTCAGTGCACTATGATGGTAACTGTTAGACTGCTATAACAGACTTTTGTAAAAGTTTAGCATACTGACTTTATCTAATCACAACAAAATGTGCACCGCAACAATTGCTCGAGTACCTCATTGGCACCCTTACCGGTCGGGGACTAGAACCGGCGACCTTCCCATCACAGGGCCTATTTCCTAACCATTACGCCACCTGCTCTCAGTGGTGCTGCCCAGACATGTTCTGGGGAAGTTGGTGGCGTAGCGGTAGGGTGTTCGCCCCGTGATCTGAAAGTCGCAGGTTTGAAGGTACCGTCCCCAAGCACTGCTCCCCGGCTGCTGCGCCTGCTAACTGCCCACTGCTCCTTCACGGATGGGTTAAATGCAGAGGTCATATTTGGTTGTGGTGCACTGTGTGCTGTGCTGTGCTGTGTTCACAATGACAAATAATCACTCACCTTCAACTTTCTAGTTTGAGTGCTGGTCTGAGAATGCCAGGTTAGATCAGTGTTATTTCCAATGCCTTAAATGCTCGTATGAAAGTGAAAAAAGGAAGTGAGGGATTGTCATTGTGAACACAGCACAGCACACAGTGCACCACAACCAAATGTGACCTCTGCATTTAACCCATCCATGAAGGAGCAGTGGACAGCTAACATGGGCAGCACCCGGGGAGCAGTGCTTGGGGACGGTACCTTGCTCATGAGTACCTCAGTGGTAACGTTACCGGCACTGGATTCGATCCTGCGACCTTCTGGTCATGGGGTGAACACCCTACCGTTATGTCACCAGCTGCTAACTGTATCTGTGCTTTGTCTGCAAATACAAAGCACATTTTGTTGTGTGAATAAAATGGTATCAGTGCAACCTTATAACGAATGGACACTGGTATGGGTTTAAGTTAAAATGTGACTTAATATCATAGTGATGTTCGCTTAGTTTTAACTGTACTCATAGTGCTTATTCAGCCGTGATTTTCTTTCCTTACAGATACCCGGAGTGGGATCAGCGTATCGAGTCTGCTAGAAGGTAACAAACTTTTTCTCCCAGAGAGAGTAAACCTGTGTTGATTGTTCTCCAAATACTAAATCTTTAAATGTTATTTCTACAGAAATGAGACCTCACAATCCAGATCCTCTGATACAAGAGGTAAAAGTCTTGGTCTGCTCCTCTGACCGTGTTAGATGTTAAATTTTCTTTTAACACTCTACTGACTGTGTGCTGTGTGTTTGTCAGGAGAAAAACTGGAGAACAAAAAAGAACGTACTTCAGACAGCAAAAAAAGAAAGAAGTCACCCGAGAAAAATAAAGTAGGTCATGGGCTGGAATGTGTTCATTTCTTCTGTAATCTTCATCCAAGATTTTACTCATTTGTGGTTGTATTTTGACATAGGGCAAAGTGGTCTGTGTTAAATTTGCGCCTAATACAGTGGAAGAAGGTTACCTGAAACAGCTGCTCGGCCAGTTTGGAGCAGTTGAAAAAATTGTGATGTTCCACGCACTGGTACGACAAGGAGTATTCTTACTTTTTACCTACGCAACCTTCCATACTGCAGTTTATACATCTGATCAAGTATAACCGAGTAGACGGTGTGAATGGTTTTTCTATATTTTTCTTGCAGGCTTTGGTGGAAATGGGCATGCATGACCAGTCGGCTGATGTAGTGAAATACTTCACTGCAAACCCTTTAGAGCTAAAAGGAAGCCAAATCAAATTTTCTTTGGGTTTGCCTCTGGTATAAAACTCTCTTTTCTTTTAATACTGATATTGTTGTGTTATTTGCAGTTTTATGATGAAATATTTTCTTTTTTGCGTGTGTGTTTTTCATCAGAGTTCAAACATTGTGACCTTTGCCCCTTTACCCGCTGGTGTGGGTACTTCATCTGAGTTGAAAGCCATTGCCAAACGTTTTGGATCTGTTAAGAACACCATGTTCCTGCCAAACCGGGTACACGTCAATTTATTTTGCCTCATAGTGGCATCATTCTTATTAATTGTCCAGCAAAAGGAAAATGCAGTTACCATAAGTGTCTCTTTTTTACGGGCAGCACGGTGATACAGTGGTTAGCGCTGCCGCCCCACAGCGCGAAGGTCCTGGGTTCGATCCCTGGGTCGTCCATAGGGTCTTTCTATGTGCTCTCCCCATATTCACATGGGTTTCCTCCGGTGCTCCGGTTGCACTATAGGTTAATTGGCGACTCTAAATTGGCCCCGTAAGGTGGGATTGTGTGAGTGTGTGTGCTCTGCGGCGTGTTGGCTCCTGCCCAGGGTTGGCCTCCGTCTTGCGCCCGTAGTTCCCGGGATAGGCTCCGGCCCCACCATGACCCCAGTTGGGATTAAGTGGTTTGAATAATGAAGGAATGAAGGAAAGAATTCTTTATTAATGCATTTGTAGAAAATAGGATGTTCTTCATGCTTAGCCTTGTTACTCCTGTAGTTGAAAGAAGTTGAATTTTCTTTGCAGGGTTACGTGGAAATGGCAGAAACTGCAGATGCAGAGAAACTAGTTGAACACTATTCAGAAAAAACGCTCAAGTTAAAAGGGAAAACAGTTCAAGTCTCATTCTCCACTGAATATGATGTGTTTAAGTAAGCTGTTTTTAACATCCTATTCTTATTATGTTACATATCTTTTATTTCAAGGCAAAGGCACAAATGTTACATTTCTGATGGAAATGTTAATGTTTTGATCATTTTTTTCATCTTTTACAACCAGAAAATTAGATGATTGTGAAAAGCGACCATCAAGAAGCGATTCCAGAAGAAGATCTAGTCAAGGAAGGTCCAGCTCCCATCAGAACTCTCCTAGCCCTAAAAGAAGACGCTCGTCAGAGAAAAGTCACTCCCCTAGATCTCAAAGCTCTAAAGAGCGGGAAGACACTCAACATTCTAGAAGGAAATCTAGCACTTCCTCAAGAAGATCGCCTCATTCCTCTCCCTCCTCTCTTAAACCTAAAACCATGGCATCAAGTGAGGATGCTAAAAAAAACACGACCGTCAGCGCTGAAATCGACACAACAGTGGATTCAGACAGCGACCTTGAAGGGGTTGAAGTTATAGCGGATGATGAAGAACTTCTACATTATGATGATGAGCTTACAAAAGAGGTCCAAGATTCACACGAAGAGGAAAAGACGGGTGAAGAAAACGCTGAACTCTGTGATCAAACATCCAGTTCCTCTACAGCTGTGGCTGAAGAGATCACATCTGCTGATAAAGTTGAAGAAAAACCTTCAGACAGTCACAGAGGAGAAAATTTGCCATCGGACACAGTCAGCGCTCCCAGTGTTACATCAGACACACAAGTAAAGAGTTCAGAAAACGCATCGAATTCTAATATTCCAGAGACATCACGTTGTCAGACGAAGGAGCAAATGATTGAAGAGCACAGTCACCAGAGGCTGGAATCAGATCTGGTATTTTTAATGGATCTCTCCTACAAATGTATGTAGTTTATATGTCTTTGTGTTGCGCTAATTTAAGAAATCTTTTTTGCCAGAACTTTGACTTCCCTGAAAACATTGAAAACTGCATCACATTAGATGAAATTATCGATGATGACTTCTCAGAAAATCAAGGTATTTCTTTCACTATTATTAGAAAACACAACTATTAACAGAAAATTCAGCCAATCCCCACAAATACATTACTACCATGCAATTTTGACCAATCATTTTTTTCCGGCAAAGTGTTGAGTCATCAAACTCACTTCGTTGTCACATTTAGAAAATTCAGGAAATGTGTGATAAAAAACATTAACCTTCAAAAATGATTAATGGGTAATAAAAATAAGTTATTTTGTTCTCTTCATTTTAATTAATGGTTAAAGAATCATAATAAAGGGGGAAAAATCACAAAATTTAAAAAATACCACAACTTTCATCACCTTTTTGGAAAAGCTGCCACAAAATCAGGCATTTTAGGCTTCAACAAGCTCAAAAAAGGCCTGTGAAATCCTGGAGGAACTGATGAGGTCAGTGTATTACTTGGTGCTGGTCCCAAGCCTGGTTAAATGGGGGGGTTACGTCAGGAAGGGCATCCATTGTAAAATTTTTGCCAGTTCAAAATGTGGACAAGAAGGCAGTTGATCCACCGTGGTGACTACTAATGGGAGAAGCAGAAAGAAAAAGAAGAAGAAGAAGTACATATGACTACTTGAGTACAAATCTTACTGAGAATGCCCACCCTTGGCTTGATACATGCATCTGTTATTGCAAAAGTCGTATTTGTTAAAAGACTTTTATTCAGTCTTTAATTGAATGTTCTTTTATTCATTTCAGATGATCAACCAAAGTCTTTATCTGTAAAAATGGAGGTAGGTTTTACCTGTCCAAAAATGTCTCTAAGTGAAAGGCATTCCAGAGTGCATAACTCCAGACTGATTGTGTTTTTAGGACACACCTGGAGAAGTCACCAAAACCACAGATCATCCAGTTCCTTCTTCCAGTGTTACTTCTGAGCAAAGCCGTGAACAGACTGGTGCTGAGCCTGAAAACCCTGAGGAAGAACCAGAGGCAATAATAAATTCTGGTGAACAGTCTACAGAAAAAGAGGACCCAGAGAAAGAGCCTGAAAGCACTGAAGTGGAACAGGTAATATCAGTCTTTGTTAGATGTTTAAATTATTTGACAAACTAAAACCTAGTAACATTTGTGTTAACAAATAATTTCATTTCCTCTAAGTACATTCAGGAAGTGTTTGGAAAAGTTCTTTCTGTCAGAAATCTGCCAAGAGCCGAAAACTACACAGATCAGGATTTTGTCAACTTGGCAAAGAGATATGGAGAAGTTAAACATTATTTGTTATCACTCAGTTCTAAGAAGGTAAAGGGAACTCAAGGGTCTTCACAAATCCAAAACGATTTTTAAAAATGTTTGATGCAATAGAAAATATAAATGTAATCTGTGTTTGTTTTCTTTTCATAAAGGGATTCATTGAGATGGTTCACTCCTCTGATGCTGACAGAATTGTTGCGGATTCCAAAAATAAGGACCTTGTGCTGCGTGGCAGCTTCTTAAAGGTTGAAGTCTCCACCAAGTACAGCAGTTTATCATCAGAAGGGTAAATGCTGTAAAGTGGATTCATTTAATGCCTGTTAAAGGAATAGCAAGTGGAGGTTAACCAGACATCTGTGTCTGAAAATGGTTCATGCCTTTATCATGTTCCTGCCAGTCGATGTTCATGTCAGTGATTGTCCTGACATTTTTCTTCTTTCCGTAGGGTCACTCTAGAGTCTGATTCTGATGACGAAGAAAGCAGTAAAACAAACCATATAGAGGTGAGAGCTTCATATTAAAAATAAGTTTGGAAAAGTGTTTCCCATCCACAAGCTGAGACTGTCCCTGTTAGAAATGTGTGGCTCTGGACATGAGCGGCTACAAATGCCACTGAACCTAAAGATGTCATCTCGTTGGGCTATTACTGTGCTGCATTTCAACTGCTCCACCTGACAAGTCATTTACTGTGGTGTAAATAAGTTTTGAACGCTTTAAAATACATCATAAAACACACATAGCTAAGTTAAGGTTGTAATGCATGATTCATTTAGACCACACATCTTACCTTTTGTGGGTACAATAGAAAAATATAAAGCAAACTAGTATTTGGAGCGCACTTTCACACTTCTGTATTGCTGAAATGCTGCCTTGTTTCAGGAGAACACCAGTAATGACTGTGCCACTTCAAATGGAAACACAGAGCCAGCGTTTGCCTCAGATGCCGTGTCGGGACCAACGACCGCAACTTCAACCAACCCCGATATTAGAAATAAACCAATTGGTAACATTGCTGCAGTGCTTTTCCCCCTGTATTACCTACATTCCTTTGAAATTGTTGCTTTGGTTTGAGGATGTTACTAAGCAGAATGGCTTCTTTGTCCACAGGAACAGAGTTTGTGCGTCCTGTGGTGGGCTACGTCTGCAACTTGTGTGATGTTATTTATGCCAGTGAGGAGGAGGCTAAAGACGAACACTGTAGAAGCCAATCTCACCATGAGAAAGTGAAGGTAAAGGTTTAAAGATAAGTTACATGATCTGCATGTGTCCGTGCATGTTTATATTTTTGTTGGTCAGAAATAGTCATTATACTGTTCCTAAATATCCTTTCTTGCCTTTTCCCATAGGAGCACGTGGAGAAAAAGAAAATTGGATTATGATTTGATTTGATTCAATTATTAATGATGATATATCATTTTTATATACTTAACTGTTCTGTTTTTATAATGAGGAAATTGATTTGATGCTGCGAGTAATGATGGAACACATTAATATGCTTTCCTTACAGTTAGTAACTTACCTCATTACATGTGTACATAAACACTGTCCCATTACAATAAATATATTTTGAAACACTGGAAATTTGGTTTATCCAACAAATTTATTGTGTAAAATTAATGTCACATTTTCGAGCGTATTGGAGCGTATTAAACAATTTGCAGCATTGAGTACAAGTCGAAGTAAAATGTGATTTAAAATATACATTTTCACCATCGGCTAAAATCTCAGTTTGTCGTACTTTTTTGTACAGTCTGTCTGTGTCATTTTTAGGTTTGATATTAGAATGCTCTTGTTTCTGAGGATTGAATTTCAGTGTGATTTTTAGGGGCCGGTGTTTACTAACCGTGTTTGGGAGGAAAGACTGCGAGATTCAGTTTGAACAGACAGATAATCGTGGAAATTAATCGTATAAAACAGAAATAATTCCGTTCATTTTTGTCTTGTGAGAACTTTACCAAACATGTCACCAAACCAAACAAGCACATCAGAGTAAAAAAACCTCCTGTGATATTGATTATTGACTTTATTGGTTCATATATGCAGGTACTATTGATAATGTGCGTTCTTTAATAACGTTAATAACGTACATCTCTACATTTGTCCCATTTCATAATAAATGTTGAACAGTGTTGGGAGTAAAGTGTTACAAAAGTAACGCAATTACAGGAATGTATTAATTTTTGCTGTAAGGCATTACTAATACATTTCCAGTAATATTATGCTTATTACACATTTCAGGAGCGCGCGCTACAAAAACACTTTTAACCTGAAATTAAGTGTTGTTTTGGTTTTGGTTTTGTTTTTTCTTCACCGCGAGACCTTTGGCACAACAGAAAAATTCCACAAGTAAAAGAGCTATTTCCCACAGACTGCATGCCTACTGTCATTTTACTACACACCGATCTCCACTTTTTAGAATGCCGTGTCCTGCTTTTGGTGAAAGTTAATCAAAAGCAATCAGGAGTCGTTTAACGCGTTACAATTCAGAGACAGTAATATTGTAATGTAACCAAGTGCTTTGAAATAACAGTATATAGTCATTTGTATTAATTTTTGCAATTAACATATTCAACAATTTTTTAAAAAAATACTGGAAACTTGGTGTGTATAAATATACCGTTTAACATTCATTCCGTTCATATTTTCACCGACTTTAATCCCTGTGAAAGCGAACTTCAGAACCAAAACGCGATCGAAGTGGACATCTTCACGGTCCTCAAGATTCATCTTCCTGAGTTGTGATTGGCCCGTTGTCGGACGTCTGTGCTACGAGGCTTCTGATTGGCCGGCTGTTTGCTTAACGCCTCAAAATGACGCCGTCTCCATGGAGTTCCAACATGGCAGCGCACGGTAAGCGCCGAACGCAGAGCTCCTTCTTGTTGTTTTATTTTTGAAGCAGCTTTTTACAATAACCACGACCCTTTTCCATATTATAACATTGTTGTTGGTGAAACCTTTGAAGCGGAATGAAAGGCTGGATTGACTACAACAGGGAGCGCTTGCTAAAAGTTTTTTTTTTAATAATTTGCCTCATTAATAAACGAAACGTATCGCAAGATTTCCAGATTTTGAAAGGATTTACCTAAAGTTTACCACTTTAATGGATTTAATCTAAGCGACTAGTAACAGTGCTTTCTATTGCGTGTTTTGTTTTTTTTTGTTTTTTAATTTTCATTCTGTAATAGCTTGTCTTTCTGTTTTCTTATAGGAAGGCACCCTATTGTATCCTTTTAAAGTAAAAACATCTCACGTTACTCGCTGGGTTTCCGTAGGTAAACGTACTATTTGTGCAGTAAAACACCCTACATAAGATATGTATATAGCAGCCTCCTTAACAAAATCTGCCAGTTATCCTCCACACCTCTGCAGGTCCTGTTCTATTTAAACGGCTGGTACTTTGCTGCATTCTTTTTAGCTGAAGTTCTAATGTTTGTTTATAAAGGTAAACACATTAAAAAGGCCGCTTATTCCATGTTTTTCAGTGTATTCTTATGTATGCAGTGATGTGATTTTCATAATAAATTGTATTTTTCTTTAGGAGTGTTGCTCCCGTACCCACAGTCAAATCTAATACTGGACATTGTTCTTTTACTCTTGTACCTGGGCCTGGAAACTCTCCGGCTTTTTTATGGTCAGTGGATGAATTTCATGTAGAGTGTCTATTTAAGCTGTTTGCAGCACTTCTGGATTTATTTGTTGACTGTGTCTTCATGTTTCTTTTACAGGTTCCAAAGGAAATCTTTGTGAACGTTCTCTAACCCTCGTCATTAGTGTTGGTGTGCTGGTGCCCTGCACGGTGTTGAGTGTTTATTATCTACTTCTGCAGACTTTCGTTCTTCGCCTTGAGTTTATCCTTAATGCTGTTTTGCTGTGTTTCTATGGGCTGGAGCTGGTCCTGGGTCTAATGACAATCTCAGCATTTGCCAGGTAACCGTTTGCGTTAGAATAAATGTTCATTTATAAAAGTTCATTTTATAAATGTTCATTTTATAAAGGGGTTGTACTTTTATTTACAGAATATGAGTAGAGAGTAAAAGTAGAACTGTAGTTTTTCATCCTTTTATTTTTATATTATTGGAATGTCTGTGCTATGCCTGTCATAAATGAATCATTTTTCAAAATGCTCTTGTTTCTGAGGTTTGATTTTTTTTCCCCTTTCAGGGCCAGTGTCTACTAATCGTGGAGGAGGAAATGCTACATGAATCAATTTGAACACAGACGATTGTATGAAATTATTATTTTATTCCATTCCTTTTTCTCTTGAAAGGACCTTATCAAACATGTCACATTTTATCTGCACATCAAAATGCCTCATATGACTTTGTCGTTATTCCTGTATATTTCTATGATGTTTGTAATGAAAGGCTTTGTATTTTTAGAAACTTGTATTTTTCACAGCCTATTTTTTCAATAAAATGTTATAAATCTGTGGTATTTCAGCCAGCTTACAGTGGTTATATAAGTCATGGAGTCCAGCACTTGAATTGTTTGATGCTAAATACCTTAATATTATGATCATTTTAGCCCTGCAACACCTGTACAATGCTGCTGTAATATTATTTGGCTAAAAATAAAAGTTCACCCTTGTTTTGTTATTTGTGATGTTTGGCCTAAGTGTGTGCAATTTAAAGGTATTGTGATTAGCATATTTAGGTCATTTTTTTATAATTAGATCTATTTTGTATAATATGCTAAATGCATTACTAAAATCCATAAAAATATATTTCCAATATGGGAAAAGTCTTGTTTCTGATTTTTTCCCCAATAAATTACAAATTAAAAAAACAATATTTATATCAATATTTATATACCTTTCGGGTAATTGTATTATTATTATTATTATTATTATTATTATTATTATTATTACAGAATTCTTACATTATTTTGTATTGTATTTTGTTGAGAGACATCAAGTGAAGACGTCAAGGGCACAATAGGTGGGGCGCTGAACTCGTGAGAAATGGGACGCGGCCCACGGCGCTGGAGGCTGCGTGAGCATGCGCAGAAGGTGTGGGTGATTTGGGGGGTGGTGATGATGTGATGTTGGGGGGGGTTTCACTCTCACCGGGGCTTCTGTCTGCTGCCAAAGGGCTATGGATGCGAGTCGGCTTTCTACCGGCACCGGTAATTATCACTTTCACATTCTCGTTATTAAATGTATTTTTTAATTGTCAGAATTGTGCGTCTTTAACGGAGGAGAATGTTAATAGCTGTGTCTCGGTGCTTTGTGCGCGTCCCTCACTTTGTCCATCCTGACAGGGGCGATGGAGGCCGGTGGAGAGGAGGAGGGAGAGGCTCAGAAAGTCAAAACGGAGGTAGGAGATGCTCAGCAGGAGGAATAAAGCAGCACCGCGCCCACCCCCGTTTAACAAAACCTTTAAATTGTCTTAAGTTATTGTTATTTACGGAGGATCTCATTCTTCCCGGGTGTCTTTATGCTCAGAGCGGATCCGGTAACCGGCATTTTGATTTATTCGGGGCTCGGTGACACCCATCTGCAGCTGATGCGTCCGCGGTGAAATATTTTATGTGCATCACCTTACTAATTGCACGCAACCGACTATACAATGATAAAGTGTACACGAACCCCTGATAAATGCAAATGTTAGACCATATTCAGAATGTACCTTTCACATAA
Organism: Distichodus sexfasciatus; assembly: GCA_032718565.1. NCBI lineage: Eukaryota > Metazoa > Chordata > Actinopteri > Characiformes > Distichodontidae > Distichodus > Distichodus sexfasciatus. The sequence goes on along the minus strand of JAVGVS010000011.1, from coordinate 191,337 downwards.
GATCCATAAGCTGAACACTGCTGCTCTTGTTCTCAGAGCGAAGACACCAGTCCCCCCTTTACTTTAAGATAAAACTCTAAAATGCGGGTTTTTTTCTGCAAACTCTCTGCATTATGACTGAAGTCTTTATCAAATTATTTGTTGAAAATTGTGAAAAGCTATGGAAAGATGTCAATGATTATAATAAAAAATACACAGTGGTATATTTTTTTTACTTTAGAAAGCCACGTTTTTAATGTGTTGTCAGAATGGAATCACATCTTTAGTGGAACATCTGTAAACCTTTGTCTCCAGATGGCTGATCTGTACACATGTGGTTTTGCTGGACCTGATCACCAGAAAGTATATTTGCCTTTCTTAAAGATCTTTTGTTCTTGTCAATATCTACACTCCAGTTGACAGCTGTTGTTGTTCATTTAAGCTGTCAGTATAAACAGAATGTCCGTATGACTGACAAGACAGTGTTCAATGTCAGCAGCATTTTTCCTATTCCTCAGTGCCTGAGACTTACTGAAGAACGAGACGAGGCAGAGAGGCAGCTGAAGCACATAAAGAGAGGTAAGCTTAACTTTATCCATTTGTATCTATATTACACAAGATGAAATCAATTTAAAGTTGTTCTTGTAGCAGTAACTTAATTTAAGATGAAATATCCTTCATGTGCTTCTGGACATCTGACGTCTTAGTGAGACTCGGATGGATCTGTCTCAAGAATGTTATCTAGTTTTAACATCTAACTGACAATTTAGATTCCTGTAGTTGCATTAACAGTGGCTTTGGAAGACGAACACCTCTTGTGGCTAAAACGACACTCAACACCTTGCAACCCTGTCCCATGTCACCTCCTCCCTAACCCATCTCATTATGACACAGCTCCAGGCTGCCTCCTGAATGAGCCACTATTCCCATGTGTATAATGCTATCCCAGTCTCCATGACTACTTGGAGCCAATCATGGAGATGCATTTTTGTTTTGGGGATGTTCCAAGTTCTGTTTAATAGTGAGGAAGCATTACAACCTTCAGCATCTTAATTTCTAGCGCCCACCTACACTTTTAAATCCTCTTTTGGAACTGATTCTAGACTCAGGTGAGCAGGCTTAAATTATAAATCTATATTTTTTGGCTTTTATATGTGTATTGAGTTGAATTTGATTGGAAGAATTAAATGTACTTAGCTTTCTTATCTTTGTTGGGTTGTAGGATTTGGATGTGCAGACACAAGAAAGTGCTGATATAATTCTGCTGTGTAATGTTATATCTGTTTCAGAGGATTTGCATATGGTTTTAAATTGATCAGCCCAATCATAGATATTATACGCATAGATATGTTTTGTTGCCTTTGTGTCTCTGAATGAGATGGTGAAAATGATGTTCTGGTATCGTATTAACATTTTGTTAGAATTCTTTTCATATATCATGGACTTGGAAATGAGCTTTTTTATACAGGATGTGCTTTATGGATTAATTGATCTTTGAGCTTGTTAATGCAAAGCTCCATAGTCTTTCTGAAACATTTAAAGCTGCCTTCTGGAATTGTCATCACCCCCCCAGAGAGGTTTAATAGACTTCACTGAATACGGTATTCATGACTGCCATGCTTTTTACATTGAATTATTTAAATCCCTGACTATGAATTATTTACTGTTTAAGTATGAATGGATGATCGCTCCTCTGTTGTCATTGTGAAACCGCTGCATTTTCAATAACAATGACTTGAAGAGGATGCTGAAGTAATTTCACATTGATCAGTTTGAGTGAATAACTAAATAGATTTTTCTAACGAGCCGCATTACTAAGCGCTTACCTGACTTGAGGACCGCACGCATTGGGTTAGTTCTTGAGGAAACTCACTCTCACTTTCAGTTATGATTCTTTTCTGTAGTGTCTAACATGACTCTGCAAATGTCAGGCTAGTTTGGCCTAGTTGCTAGCGTGCAGGACGATGGCCCTGAGCTGGTTGCACGTGATTGGCCGGAATTCTGTTCGATGATTGGTTGCCGAGGGGAACCGTCTGAGGAGTATCTGGGAGGCACAGGATCTGTGTCTGCAAAGCAGCTGCTTCCCACTTCTTTCGTTGGGATGCTCCAGTGAGCTTCATTTAACACCCCCTCATCACTTAATGCTCCAAAATATACTAATTTCAATGTATTTTTTTCCTTGAGGACCAGGACCATTACCTGTGTTCATTTTTTTTGCCTATGAATGTAGATCCATCTGAGAGATGGTTTAGATTAAAGGCTTGAAAGGCTAGAGTTTAAGATTGCACTTCCAAACAGCTTTGCACAGTGATTAACACGACACTGTTCATTCCACTTATCAGCAAAATGTAATTACTGTGATCAAAAAGGAGCTTGAGGGTTGTCTGTACTAATGCTAGATTAACACACTCGGCGTGAGAATGCGCTGTCTTATGTGTCTGTTTGATGCTCTGTCTGAAAAATCTACTTGTTTGTCTGTTTTTTTGTCTTGGGTTTGCTGTTTATCTGGAGCAATATTTTGCTATTGCAGCATAAAGCATCCACTAACCTAGAATCCGTCCAGAGAATCCAGGCCCGGGGCTGAACTCAGTCCCTCATTTAGGAGCTAAGTGGAGCTAATGGCCAGCGGGGCAGGGCTTGGTTTGGGCACAGAGGCAGGTCAGGTCAGGGCAGGGCAGGGGAAGGTGTGGGCCGGAGACACGCCCCCAAACCAAGCTCTGCCCCTCATTAAGGAAATACATAAGTGGAGCTAATGGCCAGGGGGACGGGGCTTGGTTTGCATAAAATATACATAGGTTTTATCCCACTTATGACTCATCCCATACATTTTGCTGAACTTATGAATAAATGGTAAGCAGTGAACCCTCTGACTTCAGGGAATTACAGTCACCAGAAACAGCTTGAACAAAATAGATTCAAGATTCATAAGATTTAAGATTCATGAGATTCAGGATTCCTTATTTGTCACACACATGCCTGATCATTTCTAAAATAGAATTTTACAAATTAGCAATTAACAATGGATTAACTAAGATACCTTGCAAGAAATTAGACTAAAGAGAAATGAGAAATATATAGAGAAAAATATCTTTAAAAAATAATCTTTCTACATAAACATTTATATTATAACCAGTAACTGCACAAGTGTATAGTATGCCTTTTGTTGCGAAATGGACGTATAAGTTTACTAGTCTTAAATGGCAGGTTAGTGAGAGGAAAGAAAATTCACATGAGTTTGTGTTAAACAGAAGGAAAGTAGTGGCGTAAGAGGTCTTATAGTCTGAGAATAGAAGCTCCTCCCGAGTCTCTTGCTGTTTTGGCCATAACACTCAGCAGGTCAAACAGACAGCTACTAGGGTGAGTAACTATATTTGATGACTCTGTGATGACCCTGTAAATGCTGCTGAGGTACTGTGTATCTTTACCATGTGTTAAAAACGGCAATCAGCAATAACATGGCTTGAGTCTGAATTGCTCTCATTCTCTGCTGAAACGGAGTTTCCCTCTTTCTGCTGAGATCCCCTCACATGGGCAGGATAGACGCATTTTGGGCTGCATTGCAGCTGTCAACTCTGCATATTTCATAAGTAATGTGGTTAGAGCAGCACGGCTTTCTAAGTGTTCCTGCTCTATCAGAGACTAACTGTTTAACACTTTAATAGGAGTATTTGAAAAAAAAACTTGTATATGTCAAAATGTAGTCAGATACTGGGTGGAATGGAGAAACGTGACACTTTTATGAACGTGCTATGGAGAAAGTATTAAAAGAATAAAAAAAATTAAATGTAATTATAAATAATCAAAATAAAATTACATCAATTGGAGTTTCAGAATGTTTTGATTATTTTGCGTTTAATTGTCCAGATCTAGTGTGAGGTTAGTTCAGTCTGCACGACCTGGTGAGTACGAGTAAAACAACTTTATTGTCATTGTTACCATTGGGATAAAAAAATCTTATGTTCATTTGTATTCTTTTTAACCTATCATAACTGTCGTGGGTTCCCACTGACACATATTGGAGGAAGTTAGAGTCGTAGTGCAGGATCGGCGTTTTGTTCAGCAAACTTCCTGGGAGTTAATGACTTTTCTTAAAGGCCAACTGGTAGCACAGGTAGAGTTCTGTCAACGCCCCTAGTCCCAGGTCACTAGTAAAAGTGAGCAGCACAGCCCGTCAGATCCCAGAGTGAATATGTCCAGACTACGTTTATTTTACTTAATTTGTGCGTCATGAGGTAACGTTGCCCGACTGAAACACACCCCCATGTCTGTCCATAGTGTTGCGTTGTTGTAAGACTGTACAGTCCTGCGCCGTACAGATTTGCTGTGTTAAAAGTAGCATGAAAAAAGCGATTGTTGCCGTGATGATTTGAGGACTGTATTCAGCAGCGCAGCCTGATGATGTGTTCCAGTCTGAGTGCGGGCTGAGAGGAGCAGGCTTCATGCATTATTCACCATCTGCATTGTGAAGAAACTGATGACTTGGAGTTACTTTCATCTTCATTCACTCCCATGGGAAGCAGAGCCACTGATCACTCAATGACCAGAGCGGCAGCTGCCAGCACAGACCTGCACATTACAACACAGTCTTAAAGTTGAAGGGAATTTTTATAGAATGTAGGGGTGTAACGATTCATTGATCTACACTGATACATCGATTCAGTGATCAGAAACCCCAGATTATCAATCTAAAATTTCATGATAACACCGGTTACAGTGAGGCATAGCTCAGGAACAAAAATGTCAAAAAATATTTTAATTGCTGTTTGTAATTTGATTTGAATAGAAGGAACTATGTTAAATTAGCATAAAATATTGTCTCATATAGCGGTGGGAATCCAAAACAGTTGATCAATTCCATCGGAACTGTACACCGCCAACATTATCGATTCTTCTTAACCATTTTCTCATTTTCTTCAAGCGCGAGGAATCATGACGCATAAATGATATTCTTCGTGATGTAAACACACGTGCTGCGTTTGTTAGCGCGCACGACTCTCACAGGAAAGCCCAACATTCACTAAAACTTTCCAGTTCAGTCAAATCTTCTCTTTATTACAGACAGAATTTATATTCTAGCTGATAAATAACAACAACCAGCGTTCTACTCACAGTACAGCTGTTCACTTGATATTTATTTATTCCCGACGCGCTTCCACCGCGCTATTGTGCCGCCCTCATGGCAAAAATGTACTTCTCTCCCAGAAATGAGTCACAAACGAGTTATAGGCCAAAATCTCAAAAACTCAAACTCAAGTCCAAATGCTCAAAAACTGCCAAAACTTCAGTATTTCTTCATTTTCCATTAATCAGAAAATATTTATTTCCATTCTATAATATTAGGGAGTAAAACATTATTATAGAAAAATGCATTATTTGTAATCACATAATTTTATTCTATATCCAGATGGAGTCCAAATGGATAAAGAAGTGTTTCCACCTGCACTAACCTTATTGCTCTTCATAGTATTAAGCCATAGAATGTCTCTGCATAATAACAACTCTGAATATGAATATGAATGTGTTCATGTTCACAGTCTTGTGCAGACATCATTTTGGGAAAAATAAAATGGTTCCTTTTGGTGCGGAAGAGTGTGCAGACTTTGTGATATCAGCAGACATTAATCATTGTCCACTGAATTCATATAACATATCTTGATGAAATGTAAATCACACGAAACGTGTTCTTTAAACATCTAAAAAGCATATGCTGGCTGGTTTTCACATCACTTTATGATGTGTGCTGAGGCTGGAGTTCTGTATAAGGCCACTTCCAAAAAGGAAAACTAATAGTTATCAAAAAAGCAGCATTTTTCCCCCGTCTCAATTTTTCTGTTGCATTGCGAGTGGAAAGAAGTCGTATTAGATGCATGAATGCTAAGCTCAGCATCCTGGAAGATGAGCAGAGCCCAGCTGAACTTGCACATGTGAATGAACTGGATTGGCATCACTGTGATACCCGTCCCCCACTGAGAAGCCTCCACGGGGTATAGAGTTTCCATAGTAGTGTTCTTATTACTGGCAAAAATGTCTAGAGACAGACTATTGTGAACTTGTAACACAAAACTTTGATGGGGTTCTGCTTCCTTGCGTGTGAAAATAAAGCCCTGCTTTTTAATAGTTCTACTAATGTTCTGGATCATTCAGCACTTACTGTTTTTCATTATGGTTTTCATTCATTTATTCATTATCTGAAGAGTTTAATCGCAATCAGGGTCGCTGGGACCGGAGCCTGTCCTGCAAACACACCTCAGGACACACACACACCTCAGGTCATTCACTCCTAAAGGGGGCCATTTAGATTAACCGGTCAACCTAAAGTGCATGCTTTTGGGTTGTGGGAGGAAACAGGAGCCTCTGGAGAAAACCCACGCCAACATGGGGGGAGCACACAAACTACACACAGAAAGACCACTGTGCCACCCTATTATTATTTTTTCTATGTGTGTTTATACTCATGTCATTGAAATTGTGTTCATATTTGATGTACAAATATCTACCATTTGTCATAAAGAAGTCTTAGATACACAAAAAAAAGAAGTAAAACACCATTTTTGTGTATTTGTTTTCTCATCTAGTTTCCCAAATGGTGATTGAGGAGGTGAGTGTGCTGCAGACTCAGCTGGAGATCGAGAAATCCTGTAGGGAGAATGCTGAGGCCCTGGCAACCAAGGTACAAAAAACAGCTTTTACTCTAAAACTGAGATCAACATTTTATCACTAACTATCACCTCCTACATTAGCTCAGTCTTACAAATATGATCAAGTTTTAATACACTCCAACTTGAACAGAATAACACAGCATACGGTGTCCAGATTGGACTTAAATCCTGAATTTCAGCCACCACGCAGCAGATGTTGTAAGTTCCGGAATTAAGGCCTGTGTAATGTTATTGTGCACGCCTTCAGCTCAATTGTGAGAACAGGAAGCTGAAGTATCTGAGCCTGTCATCTCGGCCATGTCTGGACGAACTGCTGCCCAGCATTTCCGACTGCATCTCGCTGGAGGAGGAGAACGAACCGCAGGACCACAGTCCCGACCCCTACGCTCAGTACCAACAGCAGGTCAAAGGTACAACCGCACAATCACTGCTTTAATGAATCATTAAACCAACATCACCACAGTTTTATGAGAGTGCGGAACGCCGGACTGAATATATTCCAATTCATTCTCTAAGACCGCTGCTTTACTTATAATGAAATATTAAAAGCATGGCAGAAGCTGCTTTCTGTTTTTATGCTCTAAAAATCTAGAATGCATTACCAATTATTAATATAATACATATTAATACTAATTATTACTTTATAATACTATCCATTCATTCATTAATTATCCGAGCCGCTTAATCCTAACTGGGGTCGTGTGGGCACCGGAGCCTATCCAGGAGCTACGGGCGCAAGGCGGGGAACAACCCTGGGCAGTGTATAACCCTGGGCAGGCGCCAACACACTGCAGGGCATTAATAACACTAATTATTAGATAATATCTTTTTATTGTCATTATTCTTTCTTTAGCTAGCTTTTCTTTTCTTTTTTCTACTTATGTGATTTCTTTTCTAATTTTGTATTTTTTGTGCTAATTATTTTATATTTTATGAAATAGCTAATCTTTTCATTGTATTATTGTATTACCTTTATTTCTGTCTCCCTTTTCGTTGAGCGCTTTGAGCAGTATGTCAATGTATGTAAAGTGCAACTACAAATGTGTCGTCTGTAGATCTTCAGGAGACCGTAAACACTTTGCTGGAGGAGAAGAAGCATTTCACCTGTCAGATTCAGGAGCAGCAGAGGCAGATTGAGGAGCTGACAGCACTCGTAAGTTGGACACGTTTTTGTGAATGAAGGATAATGAGGTTGAGACCTCTGGAGGTGTCCTGCACTCCTCTAAACTATGATGAACCACAAACTCACTTCTCTATTTAAACTTTACAATTCACGCTATAAAACTGTAAAGCGCAATCTATATATCTATACAGCTTCGTTTGGGCTGGCGGTGTTCCTCACTTCATGCAGATGTTTTTAACACTCATGTACTCATTTATAGACTGAGAAAGAGCAAGCAGAGATAAAGGAGCTTCACAAAACCATTGACCAGCAAAAAAAGACTATCAAGAGGTTCAACAGAGGTAAGTGTTGTTCGTTTTCCCCTTTTGGTTATGAAATACAAGTTACTGCTCATTACCACTGACATGCTAATAAAGTTTTGATGAAGAGCCGGCTGTTACGCGGTCTGTTTTCCTCAGTGGAGTCGCTGTGTGCATGACATCATTCTGGCTGAGTTGCCTTGCATCTGGCATCTGCCTGGGAGGAGAATCGTCTCTCACACACCCACTCGCTCCCGGCCTCCATTAAAGCCCTGATGAAATTACCAGTAGGATTTACAGTGCAGGAAATCCCTCAGATGTGTCCGGGGAGACGCGCTTCAGGCTGAGCTCATGCCAGTCCCCATAATCCATATCTATATTAAGAGTTTTCATTGCCATTTTTTTTGTTTTTCTTGCCATACAGGTATCATTGAAGGCTGCAATATGAAAATTTAAAAAAAGGATTGTTTGTCATCAGATCTTTACCAGTCCAGGATTTGAACCGTTGTTACACGCCCTAACTGTTACACCGACTCGTCTTACAGATCTTTTCTTATCCAGTGTTGGTGAAGCTACTTTTAAACAGTAGCCTTATTATTGTACATATTATTAAAAGTAAGAAAGCTACAGCTAAGCTTCGGTTTTAATATCGTAGTTAACTACACTTCAAGCAACAGAGAAAAATATAGTTCATCCAAGCTGTTTCATGGCCATGGTCGACTCTATCCTCCGACTCCATCTTGCAGCTGCCAAGAGCGTGATGTGATGTGATGAGCTGGTGCCATGTGGGTACACTAACCCATCAGATGCCACTTTTGCCAATTCAACAACCAATCAGAAACACTTGCTATTCAAAAATATAACCACAATAAATTGAAATTTGTATAAAATGCCTAGATACTAAAAAAGCTACAGCATTTAAAAAGCCGTCTTTGCTTCTAATAATATACTGAAAATACTGAAATTTGTAGTCACTGTCCAACGCTGCTGTTATTATTAACATTTTGGGCAGTGATCATCATAACCTCAGAGTTTTGGGTTCCTTGAATGCTGTTGATGGATCCAACAAATCTAAAAACATCCAGAAATCGCTCGGTATTAGTGCAGTCATAATGTACCATTATGTCCCTCCTGTGGAACCTTAATTTCGTTTACTGTTTTGGATTAAGTTAGAAACCGTACAGCTCCCACACAGCAGGTGTTTAGTTTAACAGTGAGACTCCCACTCGGCATGTTTGGCTGTCAGCTCCTGAAGGCCGCGTGTCTCAGTGAGAGTGTGTGTCTTTGCTCAGTGTCCATGATGGCTGCGCATGAATATGAGGGACTGAAGGAGCAGCTGGATTTGGAGCTGAACTTGAGACAGAAGGCAGAGACTTTTGCACATGAGGTACGATGTGATTCCAGATTGATGGTACAGACTGATTATTCCTGCTGGCTGAAGCGGATTACTTTTCCTCCAGCTAGGAACTCAATAAGGCATATTCCATGACTCCTCTTGAGTCGTATTGATCTAAGAGATTGCCATTGTTCAGTCTAAATCAGCTGGACATCCTGGAGGTTTTTTTAGTCTGGTCTATGATGGTCAAATCTAGTCTCAGATATTGGCTGGAGTGATTTTTCATGTAGAATTGAAAAACTTTTGGTGTATTGTTTTAAGATTTCAAGTTCATATTCGTAGCCTAGAGAGCAATGAATTATATAAATTTTCATTGGACATGATCAGAGTTTAAAGTACTAGACCTAGCTCCGATCAGGTCTTGTAAAGTAATCTAAGAATAATCCAGTCTGACAATCAGATCCTCTAATCGATCTAATCTTGTTGGTTATTTTGATTATTTTTTATATTTTATTAACAGTTCCTTGAGTATGTGTTCATGACTCCATAAATATATACTGCATGTGTTGTCACGTGACTCCAGTCTGCGACTACATTACTGTGTGTTTTCTTCAATTATTTTATAAAAATATGCACTCCTTTATTAGACAGAATTTCCCAGCTTTAATAACTGAGCGTATTTGCAGTACAAACCTTGTTCAAAATTGAGGTAAAAAGGTCAATTAATCATGATATTGATTTAAGGTCATATGTCCAACGTTGACCTGACCCAAAATGTTAATCTGCATAGCACCAAATAAATACTAATGGTAAGATTTGGGAGAGCAGTAGAGATGAGTAAATAAAGGTAATTAGTAATTAGGTAATTAGTACTTTTTGAATAAAAAGTGTGTGTTACATTAATTCATCACCGGCCACAAAATATATGTGAATATAACCAACTGTTTACAAAGCTGGGACCAGACAAAGTGTGATTGATGTAATGACCTTCTAATCTTCCTGTAGATGCTGGTCAAGCAGAAAGAAGCGAACAGACAGAGCATGATCCTACTGCAACAGGCCGATCCCAGCGTCCAGCTGCTCAAAGCTCTGGAGGATGTGGCTAATATAACAAAAACTCTGGAACAGGAACGACTACAGCACCAAGAGAAGGTAGAGCATCTCAAGACTTCCCACCCTCGTCACTTTTAATAATGGGAATAATTTGTAAAACAAATGAGTGGTATTTGAGAAAAGCTCGACAAATGCTGCAATTAATGAAAAAGCATCTCACGTGCAGTAAGCGGTGTCGTTCCATCAGGGGAGTTCTGTTTAGCTAAGTGGGCTAACAATACAATAGTGTTATTCTTTCTGGGAGCGTTGGGCCAAGCTGCTCCAGGTTTGCAGCTTCAGCAGCTGGAGTGTTTCCTGGAGGAGCCACAATAAACGTGAGGACGTGGGAGGTCGGCTTTGCCTCCACAGCTGAACTACATTATCCACATTATCTCAATCCCCAAAACATCTGAGGACAAATCCGGACAGGAGAAATGAACAGCAGGTTCATATCATGATGAAGGAGTGATTAAAAGGAGTGGATAGAAGAGACCCATTCACATGTGTGTGTTGTGTTAGGACTGAGATAAAAATAGCGAGTGGTCTGGTGAGCAGATTTGGGATGATGTTCACACAGGGCCAGAATGCTGACAGTGACTCGGAGATTGTAGTACTGACAGAACTGCTGCTCTGTGCAGTCGACTGTAGAGTGAATCGGGCCCGTGGGTCATCAATCAGGGAAGAGATCCTCTGCTATTTGGGGATTGGATGCACATTTCGAGCCAATGCTAAGCTGGTGTTGTGTCAGTGAAGAACTGTCGAGGATGCACAACACTGTGACCAACTCACAATATATTTAGCAAATAGTTGAACATCATAAATTTGGAAAAGTATTTGTTTAATTTTATTCTCCCTCATTCATTAAAATGCAGCCCAAAGTGCTTTATGTTAGCAATGAATTCAAGAAAAGATAAGCAGATGGTGAATTATTAGATTATTAATAAGTTCAAGATGATAAAAGAACAACTTAGATATATGAAAAGAAATGTAAAGACAATAAAATGATCACAAATTAGAAACAACTAAAAACTAAAGATTTTAAAAATATGAAATAGAGATACAGTAAAGTAAAATTTATTAAAAGCCAACGTAAAAAAAGAGTTTGTTTAAGTGATTGGACTAATGAAATTATCTGTCAAAAGTTTAAATTAAATACTACACAGAATTAAATGCTGCTTTTGAAAAGCATAGGATTAAATAACAAACAACTGTGATAATTGCAGCATTTCAGTGCGTGATTTCGAAATCTCTTTGATTTTTGTCAATGTTCATTTGTTTCCTGAACCAGAAGAACATTAACAATGATTTGGTTGATGTAAGCATCTTTTGCCTTCTATCTGCCTTTTTTAATTGTCAGTTTCTCAGCGGTAAAAAGTGGCGATGCTAATTTGTCATATCAGCTCATAATAGGCAAGGCAAGGCAAATTAATAATAATATTAACTCACCGATTTATCGGTCAGCCTCTCATACTCACACTTGCTTTGCAATAGATTTTATTGACTGGCATAATTTTTCAGTTAAGACATATTTGATTTAGGTTTAAATTGTCTCTACAAACGAGGAAAATACCCTTCCCAGTATAATGACTCTATTAGTGAGAGCTCATCACCCTCTCCACGCAGGTGAAGGCTCTGGAGGCCGAGCTGGACGAGTGCACTCTGAGGAAGCAACTCGGTCAGCTTCAGAAGCAGCTGGATCTGCTGGAAGAGGAAAAGAAAGACGTAGAAGAACGACTACAGGAAGAAGCGAAGAAGTGTAGCGAGCTGGAGATCAGAGGTGAGGTCGTGTCGTGCTGGGTGAAAAATTAAGATGCTGCATGTTTTATTTTTTATACCCCCTCTATAAAAGAGGGCTGCAGTGAGCACCGGCGTCTCTCTGTTTCCGCAGTAAAAGAGTTGCAGGACTCCAGAGCAGCGGCGGCTGGGCGCCGCCGCCTCCGGACTGCCTCCTGCTCCTCCCCACAGCCTCCTCCGCCTCCCACCACACCCCTCCGCCTCCACCCCCACCGCCTCCTCTGCTGCAACCCTCAGGTAATGCTCCACTTACTGCACCAAAGAGGCACCACACCAACACTATAGTCTCTCTCCCTGTCAGGCAAAACACTGCAGATATGATAAAATACTATTGTTTAATGTTTGAGTTCAAGCAATGCAAATTAATAATTAGCTACACTGCAAAATATTACTCCATCAGTTAGAAAATCTTAAAAAGAAAAAATAGATCTTGTTTTTTTTTTTTTAAGAGTAACTGGCTTGACTAGACTTGTATGTGTAAGATAAATAATGTAATTTTAAGAAATGTTGGCTTATTGTTATCTTTATTAAGAAAATTCACTGATTATAAGAACTTCTAAAAATGAAATAAGAAATTTAATTAAGAGAACTGGGACAGGTTCTCATGCTCCACTACGAAAGTTAAGGAAATTCATGACAACTTTGCTTATTTTATGATATTAAAGCTAAAAAACATGGAAAAAGGGAAAGATTTTTTTTTTCTTGTTTTAGGAGATCTTTACAAGATAAATATTCTCACTATATTGGCAGATAATTGTGCTTGATTCTGGAACCTTTTTTCTTATTATCCTTTTCTTATTTTCTGACACTGATTTTTTGCAGTGTATATACATGTGTTTATATGTAGATGTATATATATGTTTGTTTGATGCAGACGAAATGCATAACCGTCTATAACAAATCTTCCTTTTTTTGGCACAATAGCTCTCTAATTGCAATCATGAGAAATCTTCCAAGGGTGGGAAAAGGATCCCTAAATTAGAGCAGCCTCCAGGTGATTTCAGTTTATAGCATACCTTTTCAAGCTGCCTTTGCCTCTGACCTCATATCAAACCCTGACTCTCTCTCCACAGCAAAATTGAAGGGGTGGATGATGTCAAAGTGAAAGCTGTTAATGAGATGATGGAAAGAATCAAGCATGGTGTGGTGCTCAGACCTGTTAAAGGCCAGGACACAAAGGGGAAGCCTAGCATTCTCAATTTCTCCTGCTCAGAGATTTTAACAGTAAACAACAGTTTAGTTTTTTGAATGCCTTCCTTTGATCTAATTTTTAATTTTTTCATTTTTTGGTGCTCCACTGATATCCAGAGATTTGGTGCAAAGGTAAGTGTGCCTCTTTATAACTACATTCATCAAATATATAAACTTTGTAACTGACCTTTTTGTAATCGTGGTAACACAACTGAACAAAGAGCAATTGCATTTGGTCATTCTCCCGGAGGAATGGGTTTATTGCTACCTTGTAGGTGGACATCTGGATATGGAGGGAGAGCGAGCACTGATCGTGTTAAGGCTGATTGAGTGTCCACCAGACGACACTCACTGGGCCAGGAGTTCAAATCAATAGCTTGAACCTGTGGTCTGGGCTGTAATAGATACCATCTACGGGCAGGTTCTAGTCCAGATATGACATAAACGCTTTCATAAACATCACCCAAACAGAGAGCAAGGGCACGTTATTTGGGCAAACTTAGATAATGCAGACATGGAAAATATCTAGAGAAAAGATACCTTACAGCGAGACAATCAGAGTGAAATCATTAAAGTTTTCTGTCTGACCTGACAGGCAAGTTTAGCTCAAGCTAATTGTCTGTACGCAGAGGTGGGTCAGTAACTAAGTTCATTTACTTGAGTACTGTACTTAAGTAGAGTTTTGAGTATCTGTACTTCACTTGAGTAGTATTTTATTGGAAACTTATGGTTTAATTTCACTACATTTGAAAGACAACATACTTTTTCATCAAGGTTCTCAAGCATCAAGCATTTTCAAATCTGTTGATAATGTGGATGCTATTCCACCTTTTTCAAAAGGTGACTGGTTGTTTAAGCAGGGTGACAGCTCGGTAATCAATACAGAGCTACATCACGCCTGTAGACTGGAACTATAAAACCAAGTTCAGACAGATGTGCTATTTTCTGTCTTGATTAAAACATTGTTGCTGTTGGAAAGTCATGAAGCTAGAGGTGTAGAGCTGGATTTTAAGCAGGTTGAAGTTGATTTGATGTTCTTGAGCTGCTTTCTTTTACAGCTATTGCACTGTCCTCCTGATTATCAGTTCAGGTTGTGTTTCTACTCCTGTAACATTCCTACCAGTTTACAAGCTCACAGAGGCATTAGGTGTTGTAAGTGTTGTAAGTAATAATGCAAACAATGTGGTGAAAGAAGATGCACTTCCTTGATATTTGCTAATTTGTATAACAAGTACTTCAGTACTTTGAATCTTAAGTAAAAATCTGACTGTACGACTTTCACTTAAAGTTGAGCAATATTCGACTAGTGGTATCTAGGTATTTCCACTTAAGTAACGATGTTAGCTACTTTTGCTCCACCTCTGTCTGTACGACACATTCTGTACTGTGTATAGACACACATTGAAATAATGTCGCATGCAGCCCCCCCCATGATGCATTCTTAAAGAAACAAACAAGAGAGACACAACTAAATGTAAATGAAAGTAGGCGGATATCTAAGTGTAGTAAACAGTTATCTAAGTAAACACAGTTATCTCAGTAGCTATTACAGTAAGTATACGTCTAAATCAGGGATGTACCGATCCGATACGTGGATCAGGTAACGACTCAAAAAGCTGGACCGGGTATCGGAGGCATTGGGTCGCTCTATGGAGCCGATCTGTAAACTGTAGATTTGCATATGTGCACACGCACAGTTGGTTCTGCATGGGAAGTGTCACTGCGGTAAAGCTGGTTTATTGTTCTATATTTATGCTTAATTCTCACATATTGATATTACAATGAGCAAAACAAGAAACACAACACTACAACCCCAAAAGCACATCACACATTATACTGTTTAATTCTTAACAGACCAGCTGTCGCTCGCAATCTCCGTTCCTGATGGTTTTAAAGCAACGCAGGATTAGGGACCATCACAAAATTACACAACTGTGTTTAAACCAATCATTTGTGAGATGTTATTTTTAATAATAAATAATTTAACACATACATAGAGTGCGTGTAATTATTTAAGATTGTTTCAGTTGGAAACAGTATTTAATGATTTCCTTAAACATAGCAGAATAACCTTAGTTTCCTCCTCACAGAGAAATACACAAGTTATAAATTAAAAACTGGTATCAGATCGGTACTTGATCCCAAGCCCATACCCAAAGCCTGAGTATCGGCATTGGTATCGGAACTGAAAAAGCTGTATCGCCGCATTCCTAATATAAATACAATAAATGACAATGACAAGACAAAGTGACATTATGTACGCTTGTTCGATGCTTTTTGTTAAAATGTCTTGACTAGGATATGGACAAATTTGAGTAAAAATGATAAAGGTTGTTGTTTGTAATATTTGACTGCTGATCTGTTCCTCATGCATGTGCATATGGATGTGTGTGTTCAGCCACAGAGTCCAGCCACTGAAGAGAAGCATCAAGAGAGCGCTATGGAAGAGCTGAAAGGCATTCTGGTACATCACCTGATTAATGACTCTCAGTTTATTCAGTCAATAACCAATTATGGAACCTTTACTTCTCCCTTTTTACTGTTCCTTCATGGAGATGATCATCAGCTATGTAATCTAGCGCACATGTACTTAATAGTGTAGTGTCCAGGCAATATGTTAAACAGTACTTCACGTGTGTAATAATGAATACTTTCTGATTGGTGGAACTGTGTGATTCAGTGACACTGAGGTGGGCTTTGTGTGAGATTTGTCTTTTTCTGTTTGCGCCTTCAGGATCCCGTGAAGAAGAGTCCTACCGATCTCCAGGAACGCTGCTCTGTAGAAAAAGGACAGTGAACTGGAAAGTATTCTGAGAAGGAGACGCAAGCAGGCCTGTGATCCAGCCTCAGCAGGTCAGACCAATGACGCAAACTATTTTTAGAAAGCCTAGTGTTAAGATGAAAGGCACGGCAGTGTCAACAATGGAGTTCTGACTTTGACACGTTAGTATGTAATACTGTAAATTCAGGTTCATACAGAAAAATGTGTCTTTCTTTTGTTATATCTTAATTCAATTTATTTATGTTGCGTCCTTTTAAAACAGTCATTGTCAAGAAGCGCTTTTACATGAACTGGGTTTGAAGCCCCCCAACAAGCAAGCCTGAGGCTCCTTGTTGATGTTGATTTTATCATTTTATTCAGTGCTAGATTGATGTACTTCACAGCAGTTTCAGACTATATTGCTTGTTTTTTTTATCATTTAGAATCAAGACTTCCTTTTTATTTTTTATTTTCTTAATTGATCATATCTGACTCTTGGTTTATTAACGCCAGTCTATCTAAGACCAAACAGTACTTAATCCACAGCATTTCTTCATGCCCAACAAAAGGACTTTTTGATGGCTCACATTTTTAATGTTTCAGTTTGTCACATCAAGTTATACCTAATATAAGGCGCTTGTTGTCATGCTCTTTATCTACAGGTCAGTAAACTTTGTCATCTTCTGCTATATACTGTAAGCAGTACAACAGACTGACAGTGAGATCTGCAAAGTCTCGTCCTCAGACAGTCTGAACGGTCGGCACAGTTCCGACTCAGGCAAAGACACGGACGGCGGTTTGGGCAGCAGCTCTCTCTCGGGCAGTGAAACGGGCTCCAGGAGCAGCGCGGATTCGGGCAGAGAGGCGGCTATGGCCAGGAGGAGCTCAGACTCGGGCTCAGAACCAAACACAAGCAGGCAGATGGTTGCTGCAATGGTCCCACTCTCCAGAGAGGGCTGCCTAAATCGGGCTCCAACGGCTCCTGTGCTGGGTAACAATTTACTATATTTTTGTGAAAAGAATAAAATATGATTTTGCTTTAAAATTTTGGATTGCTATCTAAAAATGTAGACATAGCTTAGCCTAAATTTCGACATGCTTATTTTGTGACAAAGGGACAGAGAATGGGAATGACTTGAGAAAAGATAGAGGCATTTGGATGATTAAATAAGCTTTTTTGTATTAACAGCTTTTTTGTATCCATGTCTTTGAATGACTGTCACTATTATCCTGTAAGTCAGTATTATTTTTTGTGAACAAATTTATGAACATAAGTCTTCATACCCATTAACTATTCTCCCTCAAAACAAACACTGTAAAAAATCAGTTTGATATTAATACATAATATTTTCAAAGCATCTGAAAAATTCCTGGGTAGAAAAAACATGCTGTAAATGTGGAAACACACCTCTAGTGTACAAACTGGAGCGACAGATGATGGAGAGGAATGATTTTGTTCAATTATGCTCATTACCTTCTTATAAGGCATTGATATTTTCCACTATGATTTAAAAATATTGCAGGCGTGAATAGCCATTTCAGCTTGTTTTGTGGTTCACTGCAGAGAGCAGAAGAACGGATACCACAGTGAGTGTGAACAGCCCAGTGGGACGAAAGGCCAACGCAGGGTGAAGTGTAATCCCGCCTCAGCCCCAGCATTGCAAACGCAGCATGGATGAGTGTTAACAGCAACTGCTCAGGCAGGAGAGCTGCAGCTTTTGCACAATTCTCTTCAGTATATTTATTCCAAATTCCAGATATGCACTTGAATAGATTCCATCCTAGTTATTCAGTGTCCACAAATAAAATGCAAAGTTCAGCTCACTGTACTCTTTCTTTAGGTGTATTCTGATTTTCAAGAACTTAAAGAGGATCCACTAAGTTGTTGCTTGAAAATGACCGCCTCATTCTGGTGCAAAATTGTTTTCTGGAAACTGGACATGGTCAGAATGAGTACAGTGAGTTTGACAAACGCTTGAGATTTTTTGAATACAACATCTACATGTATTATTATCAATGCAATAACATCGAGGGACTTAGTAAAAACATGTGTTCTCCCAAATGTAATATTTCACTTTCTAATGGGGGATGCAGTGATTCACCACAATCTAATGTCACATAACTACAACATTAGGTCACCCATTAGGACACATTTCCATCTCGAGCTGACTGAAATGACCCAAAGTGATGCAGTAACTGCATTTTTTACTGTAATTATATGATGCACTTTTATCTGTTGGGAAAAAAAAACAAACTCAAACTCTAAAATATCTCCTGACATAGTATACTGACACTATGCTATCTGCAGCATATTTACAACAAAGAAGAAAAACATTGCCTTTTAACATAAATCATAAATCTCTGTCATTATCCTCATTGACGTTAAGTGTCTCACTATGTTATAAAGTGCCTAGAGGGCATTAAGGCTTTAAAACCTACCTAATAGGCAATTAAACATCAAAGGCCAAGAACATTCTAAGAATACAGGCTTCAACATAATATTAAAACAACATTTCTCAGACAACATCCATTTTTTGCTACAATAACGCCAGGCCATGGTATCATTGTTATACACAGCTCTGTTCCACATTTTAAACAAAAGATCATGCTTATGCAGAAGCAAAAAGCCTGGATTTCTTAAGAACAGCTGCACATCGAGGCACTTGCTTTTCTATCTGGAGGCTCTGTAGTTCAGTTTATGAACTACTCTTATGAGATGCAACTATAAGCCATGCAAGTGCTGTAATTGATATGGACAACCATGAAGGAGAAAGGTGAGGGTTTACTCAGTCTACCTCCTTCTAGACAAACTCACCTCCTAGGATATCTGTAATTGTGTTGAGGTTGTGTATGTGAACATGAAAGATGTAAACACCCTCGAGAAGTGAAATGTCTTCCACCTGTCTTTTCCCCCAAGTTTTTTGCACTGCAGTGAATACGCTGCTCAAGGATGGTATGATACCTGTTTTGTATTGTATCCCTATGTAATTTTGAGGCACGGCTAGGCATGGCAATGTGTGTAGCCTTTCTGAGGAATGCAAGGTCATCTGCACCATGGTCTGCAGGGCCAGGACACATAGTCAGACGGTTGCCACTTTCACTCTGTGCTACAGTATCGGCTGTAAGAGCAGTTGGCTGTTGTGTTTAATAAGACTGAAGTTTGGTTCTTATAATTCTCTGAGAGAAATGAATAACAAAGGCACAAAAACTAATACTCGTTTATTTCATACATCCATTTTTAGATGTTCTCATGATAACTGACCCATTTATTAGTGAGCACCTTTGGAATGTTTACTGGCCTTATTATAAACACTCTTCATTCAGTTTCAGCCTTACAGGCATCTTTACTTTGTAGGCTATAATCAATTTAGGATACACTCTGGAGATTATATGACTGTTGTGATCTTACAATGTGTGTGTTTTGAAGATACAAAAATGAGTGCACCTTTTTATAGTCATTATATTATTTTGTAGGATTATAGGATTATAGATCTGTGGTTAGTTCTCCAAGATGTTTGGAACAACCTACCAGCCGAGTTCCTTCAAAAACTGTGTGCAAGTGAACCTAGAAGAATTGATGCTGTTTTGAAGGCAAAGGGTGGTCACACCAAATATTGATTTGATTTAGATTTCTCTTTTGTTCATTCACTGCATTTTGTTGATTTATGAAAATAAATGATTACCACTTCTATTTTTGAAAGCATTCTTTGTTTACAGCATTTTTTCACACCTGCCTAAAACTTTTGCACAGTACTGTATATGGATCAATATATACAAACATATCACATTAGAGTGATGAACCCAACCCTGTTTAATTTTTTAAATATACAATGGCCCTAATACGCCGTCGTACTCAAAGCATGGTTGAATGATCCATTTTTGTCTTTTGTGCATTTATATTTATTGGATATTTATTAATTGCCCCAATACTGACTTACCTGCAATGAACTCATATCCACCGATAATACTGACATGCCAACTTATGTACTTCGCACTCCCCCTACTCACTTCCACTTGATTTATGCAGTACGGCTATAAGAAAAGCGTGTGGAAGTGAGAAGGAGGAGGGTGAAGGCACTAGTTTGGAAAACCCCAATATTCTTACACTGGACCACAACATTCTTACACCGGACACAGATCCAATGTTAGAATGTTTCAGGCTGAAGTAGAATGAAAACCCAGGCAATTTTAGAATCCTGACCGGACTCAATTATTAGCTTTTAAAAAGAGGACATGTCCAGGAAAAGAGGACGTCTGGTCACTGTACTACAAACACAGTTGGTAAACTGAGTGTACCGTAAAATAAATCCCATTTTCATTTCAGTTTTGTAAATGAAAAAATACATATTTCTTCTGTAAATACAATGTTCCTAATTTCAAACATACCACACCTCTACTTACCTCTACTACAGAACCTGCACTGGCTCCCCGTGGACGCTCGCATCGGGTTCAAATCTTTAACACTTGCCTTCATGTCCAAGAATATAACGGCACCTTCTTACTTATCAGCACTGATCAAGCAGCGTGTCACTTCTCACCGACTCAGAGCAACAAGTGCTGCTCATCTCCAACAACAGACACTCAGAAGAAGAGCAAGACATGCATCAAGACTCTTGCAGTGTTGACTCCCCACTGGTGGAACAAACTTCCTCCTGCCAAACTGCTGAATCCCTTGCTCTCTTCGAACGTTGTCTGAAGACACACCTCTTCAAGAATTACTCTGGAGACAAATTACCCTTCACACATATTGTTTGCCTTGGGTTTTCCTTAAAAACACTAAACCACTAACGTGTACTCTTGTTTTCTGCGCACTAACTTCCGGTTTTCTCTAACAGGGTTTGTTAAGGTGTTTAACTCAGTTGGCGGTAACATTGTTGGACGACAGTTGTTGATTAAAGTCTAGCTTCACAGACTGAAGGACAGTCGTGGACTAAACTACAAACAACTGTTGTACGTAGTTCTAGAGAAAAGCGTCTGCTAAATGCTGTAAATGTGAAATAAACAACTTGGGGGACGGGTCTCCGTGTCGCTAGGTGGCGCCTCCGTCCACCGTTTGTCCAACACTTCCGGTGCAGTAAAGGAAGAAGCAGAGCAACCATGGCGACCTCCTACTACCGCGAAATGCAGGAGAATTTCAGAAATAACAACAAAAGTCGCGAATTTCCAGCGCACAGCGCCAAGGTTCACTCTGTAGCCTGGAGCTGTGATGGAAGAAGACTTGCATCGGGATCGTTTGACAAAACTGCCAGTGTTTTTGTGCTGGAGAAAGACCGTCTGGTAAGATAGCGATGAGTGACGTGTACTGAGCCCGAACCACACCATGTCTGTTCACATTTAAATACAATACACATGAAATTCAGTTGAGTATCATTTAATGTAAAATTGATTTAGACTGGGGTTTTCTGAGAGACAGAGAGCTTGAACTGAACATTACCATATTTCTCTAGATTGTTGTAGTTGGTTCCTGTCACTTGCGTTAGTTAGTTAGTTAAGTGAGTGATGATTTGTCATTGTGAACACACCACAGTGTATCACATCATTTACATATACATTTATGGCATTTAATACATGTTCTCCTAGTTGCTCTTAGAGCAATGTTCATCTCCTAATTACAGAGACTCTCTGGAGCAACTTGGGGTTAAGGGTCTTGCTCGGGGACCCTGTAATGGTAGTGCCAGAGGTAGAATTTGAACCCACGGCCTGGTCGAAAGGCGAGTATCCAAACCACTAGACCATCTCTTACTCCGAAATGCATTTGACCAATCTGTGAAGGAGCAGTGGGCAGATTTTTGGCAGTGCCCGCAGAGGCAGTGTTTGGGCACGGTGCCTTCCTCATGAAGATCTCAGTGGTGCATTTACCGGTTTGGTACCAACTCTAGAACCCTTACACTACCAACTGCCTAAATGTTTACATTAGATTAGAATGTTTTATTAGCCACTGTTTTCTGCTCCATTGATGACAGTGTTTCGGTGTTATATTTCTGTCCTATAGGTGAAGGAAAATAACTACAGAGGTCATGGAGACAGTGTGGATCAGCTGTGCTGGCACCCGACCAACCCTGACTTGTTTGTTACTGCGTCAGGAGACAAAACCATCCGGATCTGGGACGTGCGCACTACTAAATGCATGGCCACAGTCAGCACAAAAGGTAAATAAATCTGTACTGAATTAATAACAGTAATAAATTATTAACAACTTTAATAAATGTAGCAAGTATTCCTTCATTATCTGTAAAACGATAACATGCAATGTTCTTAGAACTCTAAAATCCAGATTCTTTATTTGCAGTATTCTCCAGTATATGAAGTAATATCTATTTTTAATTGATATAGTGATAGTATTAGTACGAACTAGTTGGTTTATAAGAGTGTAGAATTGCCATCCTCAATTTTTTTGCATTAATGACAAAATACTGTTTTTATGAACCAACCACCATAAAAAAAATTTCTGCCTTTTAAACATAGTTATATAAACTACTCATTCATATAAATTATTCATACTGCATCTTGTTATAATCAGAATTAAGAGTCAGACATATTAGAGACAAATCCCTTAACATTACGTTTTTCCAGGGAGACTGTCATTGCAGTTAAGAAATTGAAAATGCTGCTCAGTGCCTGAAATGTTAATGTAAATATTACAGTGCTATGAGGTTACAGAAGGAAAATTGATTATCCTGAGTTTTGCTCTATTGTATGTCGAACACTACCACCACCCTTGAGCAAGGCCCTTAACCCCAAGTTGCACTAGAGAGTTTCCCTGTCATTAGGAAATGTAATGTTAATATTACAACAAAATCATAATGACAGCATATTGTCAGTAAGCAGTTAGTCCTCAAAACGGGAATACATTTTCTGTGGCTCTTCATCTTTACTCTTAGGAGAGAACATCAACATATGCTGGAGTCCTGATGGCCAGACGATTGCAGTTGGGAACAAGGACGATGTGGTAACTTTCATCGATGCCAAGAGCCACCGGCCACGGGCTGAAGAACAGTTCAAGTTTGAGGTCAATGAAATCTCATGGAATAATGACAACGATATGTTCTTCCTGACAAACGGCAATGGCTGCATCAACATCCTTAGGTATGAATATCTAAAGTCTGTTGTGTGTAGAAATAGTTTGAGAGAGAGTTTTTTATTGCATTTCTTCTGGATTGCAAGAAAATATAGTAACAGAGAATTAAATCTGATTAAATCACAAGTTTATGCTCACATCCTTATTATGATTCACTTCTCTTTTAGTTACCCTGACCTAAAGCTTATTCAGTCAATCAATGCCCATCCATCCAATTGTATCTGCATCAAATTTGATCCCACGGGCAAGTATTTTGCCACAGGAAGTGCAGACGCCTTGGTTAGTCTCTGGGATGTTGAAGAACTTGTGTGCGTTCGCTGTTTCTCAAGGTAAAAAAATAATTATATTTAATATTAGATATGCACAATAAAATTGTGTGATGCAGACTATAATGAAGCTTGCATTGATTTGATTTCCTGCAGGCTAGACTGGCCAGTACGAACACTGAGTTTTAGTCATGATGGCAAAATGCTGGCATCAGCATCTGAAGATCACTTCATTGACATTGCTGAGGTGGAGACAGGTAAAAAGTTTTGTTTTAAAGCACATTTGGGAACTTGCATCTTTTAAGATCCTGCATTAATTTTAAAAAATCGGTCTGGTTTTTATTTGCAGGGGAGAAGCTCTGGGAGGTGCAGTGCGAGTCTCCAACCTTCACTGTAGCCTGGCACCCAAAGAGGCCGCTGTTGGCTTATGCCTGTGATGATAAGGAGGGCAAATACGACAGCAACCGTGAGGCAGGAACTGTCAAGCTCTTTGGACTTCCTAATGACTCTTGAGAAAAACAGTCACATAGACCTGGACATTAAGACCAACACCAGCTATTCACTCCCCAAATGTGACTAAATAACAAAAAAGAGTCTGCAGTTATGTGCACAAACTCAATTTGACAACAGTTTAAATAGTTTTAGACAAACTGGTAAATTTCTCATGTTTTTGTGTAATCGCAGAGTGTCTTTTACAGCAGGTATCAAATAGTCCATGTTTTTGCTCGGCTGCAGCTCCCAAGACATCTGTTCCCTGGAGTTAAAATGTTCAGGGCTCCTCAAGAGCTAGGTTGTAAAACCTCTTTTCAGAATGTTGGAGTTGTTTATGAAGCTGGCATGAGGCCACTAGAGGGCAGCAAGGAATACAGCTGGGTTACATCCAGTGCAGCCACTCCCAGCTTTCTGATGAAATGAACCATTTTTTGTATGGTATTTTCATAAATAAACTGTGTTTTGTAATATTAGTTCTTGATACATCATGTTCCGCTTGCCACTCTGGCAGTAAACTGATATCGAGCTTTTTCCTGTGGTATGCTTTCACCTAAAAACTTTTCATTTATACAAAAACCCAGTCATTTCCTGAATGAAGGAAATATTAGAAAGGAAATATGACCTGGTAATATTTGACTGTGGTTTTGATTGGATTTGTGGCTCTTAATGGAGGAGGAACAGTCTGCTACCTTCAAGAGGTGTAAAGCAAGTTTTTGATGTTATTCAATTCAGGAGCCAGCGATCAATGTAAATTATATGCTGATTTCACACAGTCACTTCCATTCATATCAAATCACAAAAAGGAATCTGACTGTCATTTGACACGTTTATTCTTGAGCTTAACCAGATATTTAGGTGAGAAACGATCTTATTTTTTAAGTTAAAATAATCCTCCTGTTGAATATAAAAGGACTTTACAATATGTGTGATGTCTGATCAGAGATCCATGAATTGATCAGAGATGGGAAGTAAAGAAGTACAAATACGTCTTTACTGTACTTATGTTTTTTGGGTATCTGTACTTAACTTCACTATTTATTTTTGTGCCTACTTTTAACTTGTACATTTTCATCATGAACTCTTGTTTGGTTTAATTCAAATGAGGTTTATTAGGGCATTTTGCCATGGATTTTACCCATTCCATATCAATAATGTGAGCCATCCAGACAACTTGACTGATTGGTTGAGGCTTAAAAACGTAGTAAACACTCACGGAAAAGACAATCCCATTGGTGTATTGTTCTTTGCACATGACGCACAAAATGATACACATAATGAAGTGAGAGAGAAAAAGAAACTAAAAGCAGGCGGCAACTTGATGGGAAATGATATGGTTGTTCCGGTGCAGAAAGAAGCTCACCTCCACCAAATTCACTTCAGTTGAGTCTTGAGTCTTTTAAAACACATGTATCTATACTTCTACTTGAGCGACCAATGCGTGTACTTTTGACACCTCTGGAATTGATGTATTGATGTATCTTTACATTCCTACTCCTTTCCAGCCTTTAACCGTTATTCCACTCCACAGTTGATGGATTTGACTTGTGCTATGTATTTGACACCCGTGTGGCAAGAGGACAGGCAGAGATAGGTCTGGACGATATGACCTCAAATCAATATTACGATCAAGCACATTTTACCTCGATTACGATTATTTATTATTAATTAATTAATTTATTTTTCTTTACTTTTTTTTAGTTTACAGCCAAGGATGGTACTGTTAATATAATCTCTGTTTTGATTAATTTTCAATTACTTGCCCAGCCCTAGCTAGTGAAACAAAACAGTATCTTGTAGGCTTACAGCAGCCCCCTGGCCTTTGGGGAAGGATTCGCCACTGAGATTAGCCGTGGCTGCATTGGTAATCTTCTTCGGTGGTGACAGACTTGCGCAGCATGAGCTTTCTGTTGGCATACGAGGATCTCCAAGCCTTACTAGTAGCAGCTGCCCTCGGCCCGTTCTCTGGTGACTCAAACCTGCAGGATTCTCGATGTCTCACTTTTCCACTTCCTACACACTGCTGAGATCTGCCAACTCCGTCTGAATATCCCTTAATTTCATTTAATTTAGCAGTAGCTGCCTCTCTTATAGTCCACGTGCCAATAGGACGTTTGGCAAGACATGCATTGTTTTCTTGTTAATGTTTTCTCACCTAATTTATTGAATCTTGTTAGTGGTTTATCATGAAATTGGTAATATATAAAATCGGTCCAGTTATGTGCACACTGTATTTTTGGTGCTTTATGTATTTCTTAGTTCTGATCCACGTGTTTGTCCAGAGATATTAGTTATCATACTTAGATTTCCTGGTGAAGCTGAACTGATTCACTCAAAATCATTACGAAACAAACACTGAAATTGGCAATAAAATTTTTAAATGTTCCGTTTCACTGGTGTCATATTGAATTGGAAATATTAGAAAGAGAATTGAAGCTGGTAATATGTGAGAGATTTTGGTTGAATTGCAGCCTCATAATAGAGGAAGAACACACACTGGCATTCTGTCAGCTTTCTTGGCTTTAAGAGATACTGGTTTTGCAAAAATCATATTAATTTTATGATTATCTGTATCTGTTGCTTTTCAAAAAAGAAATGACAGCTCTGAAACCTGATATTTGCTTAAAAAGGAAATCAGATCTGGTCCTACAAAAGGAAGATGATTCTACAGCAGGTAGGTTTATGCTGTATGTGGGTTGTCAAATGCAGAACATATTTGTATTGAGCTGCAGATTTCAGTTATGCTTAAATGCCCTTGAATTTCTCCGGGCCTTTTTTTTTTCCATTTGTCTATAGAATCTGTCTATAGAAACTGGGGCTACACTGTATTCAAGGGTTTGTATGAGTTATATAATCATGTATAAAAATCTAGGCCAGTGCTTAGACACTGCCAATGTGCAGGCTCAAAATGGAATAAATAAGGTTTGGAGAAATTTAAGGGCATTTAAGTGTAACCGAAATCTGCAGCGCAACACAAAATGTTCTACCTTTGACAACCCACATTTAAGCTTTTGTCTGTTTTAGAAGCATTTTCTTCTCATGGGAGGGCTCTGGTTTTCTTCTAAGTGAACATCAGGTTTCAGAGCTGTGTCATTTCTTTACAATGCAATTTTCAGTGTTTTTCCATATCTGATTCAAGCAGGGTCAGGGCAGACAGGAAGAGTAGCCTGTCCAACTCTGTCCAGGTGGTGCGTTTATACATCCTGATTATCTCTCTCTCCTTTGCTCTTATTCCCACACATAATGGTTGTTAATTACAGCCATTCCTCACCATCTTCAAATCCTGTTTTCCCACAACAATTCACTTTCTTAGATATAGTTTTTGTCACTGGTGTTAAAACCTTTAAAAATTGCTGATGAAAAAGCCCTGAGAAAAGGTGTTATTATTTGATGCTCTCGACAGATATTTTTCCATTTCCTTCCAAACCAGCCTTCATAACATCATAACGGTGGATAAATCAGATGAGTGAAACAACGATCTCATACACTGATAGACCAAGAATATAGGGGCCTGAAGCTGTGTAACAGAATTCATCTTTCTCATAAAGGACTGGCTCTAATCTAGACAGAATCTCTGGCTTGAGGAAAACAGTCTTAAAACAGAATCTGGGCTTCCTAGACACCAGTCGGCTAGATATAGACATATTTAGTGGCAGTGGGCAGATGAGCACGAGGATGTACATGTAAATTCACTGACAATGCTGTCAGTTTGAAGACAGAACAATAGAGCAACACATTCCAATAGACATGGACCTCTGCATGAATTCTGTGTTTCTTTGGGCAGTTATCATGGGAAAAGCTAGAAAACAGTCCTAAAATATGCTCGAAAAATATCTGCACAGACATCATGTGATCACAATATAATGATCAGACTGCTCTGCACAGCTATTATTATTTAAGTATACAAATTTTCTTAAAACAAAATGAAATAGATCCCCACACAGAATGTGTGGATTGCAGAACTAACTTCTACTCTACATCTAGAATGTATCAGACATATTCTTATGGATAAATACCTACAATTTCAGAATTTATGGTCTCCATTTATTTTGATTCTTAAACACACAGGTTGATGTGGACCGCCTCGTTGTGCTGGGTGTGTGGGTGGGTAGGTTTTTCTTGTTCCTGTCATTGTACTTCTGTTTTGCATTTGTATTATGCATAATCTTGAACATGAAATATAATGCTTTTATAATGCTCAATAAAGAAATGAAAAAAAAAACCAAACAAACCAAAAAAACCCAGAATGAAATTATAATATTTTCAATTTTCCCATGTCTGGTGTCCACCGTTGCTCTCTGTTTTGTAGAAGGGGTTATGGTTATTTGGTGAATGCCGCAATTCCTTTCCGTCCTTCATGTGTTTATCTGTTCAATTCCCTTCCAAAGCCTCGTCCTTACATTTTGTTCCTTATTCTCTCAATTTGTTTGAAACAAATCACATCTGACATGTAATTTATTAATAATCTCTTCGGCTAACATTTTTACTTCTTATCTATCTCAAAAGCACTCAAACTGTCAAGAGTGCACCTGATTGTCTTTTTCCAAACCTCCAGGCATAATTTAATTACATCTGTCTTTCACTTTGGGCATAATGAAATGTTTCTGCCACAAGAGATCTTTCGGTAGACCTGAAATATTTCGGTGGCATATCTTAAACCAGTTTATATCAAACTAAAAAGGATGAAATAATTTTATATCCACTCTAAAATACATGAAGGACGTACACATTTTGGAATGTTCATTATTTGTTTCTTAGAGGTTAATTTTTCTTAGTGTATAGTGGATTAAGGTGACAGCTGGATTTTCATATATTAAATAAAAATCTGAGCAATGATCTTTCATATATATGACAGTGACTGGTGCAGAAGATAAAGTGTCGTAAACAATATCCTGTGTAAGAGATCATGAGATAAACTGCACAGTCTTTTTATTGGATTTTTAAATGGAATGTATTGCATTTGTATATTTGATTTTGGGTGGTTGGTAGCGTAACAGTTATGGAGTTGGCCCTGTGATCGGAAGGTTACTGGTTCAAATTCCAGACTGGTAAAGATATCACTGAGAGACTCAAAAGCAAGGTACCATCCCCAAGCAATGCTCCCCGACCGCTGCCCATGTTATCTGGCCAATGCTCCTTTATGAACAGGTCAGATGCAGGGATCACATTTCATTGTGGTGCACTGTGTGCTGTGTTTCACAATAACAAATAATCACTCACTTAAAAAATATTTGAACTATTAGGTATTTATCAAAACTAGAGCCATATTTCAGATAAATACAGTAACAGGTTGAAAGGAGCTGTGCTGCATTTTTACACGAAGATGTCACTTTTCATCATAATTAAAATGATTGATGGAGAAATGTCATATATAACAACGGATTAAACAGAAGCATTAAACAAATACAAGGTACAAACAATTTTTATAAATAATTTTATTTATGATCTTTCCAAAATGCTAAGTTTGATTTTTTTTAATATGACAATTTTACAGTGATTGGTTTGACAGATATTGTACTATGCAGGGGTGGGCAGCTGTATCTGCAAGGGTGAGTGTGTGTTTGAGCAGGTTTTAAGAATAACCTCTAGATTACACACTAATGACTGCTCTCAGACCCAGGTGTCAATGCTGCTGTATCAATCAGATCCATGAACTAGTTAAAAGTAATTGGAAAGTTGCATGCACACTCGGGCTGCAGTAGAGGTTGTAATGAAAACCCTGATCCACACTCACACTTCAAAGATAAGATCGTTCACCCTTGATACTATGTGACATGCAATAAGAAAAATTCAATCTCAGCTCACACTGTACATTCTCAACAAACATACCCTGGATCAAAAAGTATTCAGTAAATATTTTCTGTATTATCTTTTTAAATAGACCTTTCAACTTTATCAGCATACCCTAATGTGAAAAATTAGAAGATGGTTGAGAAAAAATGTATGGATGTTATTTTTTAAAAAAAATTTCAGTGATTTAACGGGAAATTTTGATGTGTGTCTTTCTGTAAGCTTATATCTTTATAAGCATATTTTCATATCCAGAAACATTGATTTAATACTTTGTGTCTGTTACACTTGGCACTATTTTCTTGATTTGATTCACACAAATAGGAACCACCCTTTAGAGCACAAGAGCTCTAAAAAATTCTAAATTCTTAGGCCGCTGCTTTGCTTTTCCTTTTAATCAGGTTTTGCTGATGTTCCAACATATTAAACAGGTAAGAGCTTTGAAACTGAAAATCTTTAATCATGCATGAGAGAACTTAAGTACTACAAGAATGATGCTATTTAGTTGTATTTTGTAAGAGACCATATGCTTAACTCTTGATGAACATGATAAAGTTGAAAGGTTAGGTTAGATTAAAACAGAATGATGGATTATTCTTCTAATCCCACCAGTTTTACCCTTAAGTGCATGACTAAATCATTAGGAAGTAAACATTTATACACATACTCTACTCACAACTCATTTCCATTTACATTTTATAATTGCTTTTTTAAAGAAATGACATTCCAAAGTGATATTAGAATCAAGCCTTAAATACATCTTTATGAGTAAAATTCTCTATCAGAAATGCATGATGTACTAACAGTTTCTGAGAAATAATATTTCCCTGATTGA
This sequence comes from Distichodus sexfasciatus, assembly GCA_032718565.1. Taxonomy (NCBI): domain Eukaryota; kingdom Metazoa; phylum Chordata; class Actinopteri; order Characiformes; family Distichodontidae; genus Distichodus; species Distichodus sexfasciatus. The sequence continues at coordinate 160,645 of JAVGVS010000011.1, read as the reverse complement.
CCTTTTAGGTCCCTGCCAACAGAAACTGACTAAATTATCCATGGACAGTTTCCTGGACTACGATTAAGTCTAAGCCTAGACTAGCTTTGCGTTTCAGTGGTAAATCTCTATTGCAATTTAGTCCAAGACTAGGCTTCATCCATGTTCAAGAAACTAGGCCCTGGTGTTTGAATTAGAATTAATCTGATGTTTCACTGTCTGTAACTAGTAATTGAAAACAGTTTTACAATAACCATATTAAAGTTTGTGTAGCTTATTGTTGATATATTTTTACTGTGTTGATTTGGGTTCAATTTCCAAAAATGTTATGAATGTGCCACGACACTTTTGGGAAACCCTACACTGTGCTGACCAGGCATTAGCATGTATTTAGCAAGATAATGCTAAACGTTGCCACTTTAAAAATACTTATGTTAAGGATGCAGTGACTATATAACAGTATATAGTATTGGAGAACTGTTTTTTTTTTTTAATAAGTAAACATTTAACCTCATATCATAAGCAATTGTCACCATTTAATGTATCCAGTCAGGCATGCATTTTTTCTCGACATACATTTAAAGATAATTCAAGAATAAAATAATTCTGGGACGTGTGAGATGTGTATGAGATCATAGCCCTTAGCCTAGGCAGGTCGTGTGCTGTTTGCCTTTTTAAAAACATGACATGACATGCAACAGACACTTTTGAGTCAACGAGTAAAATATATTTTTTAAATTAAAAAAGTAAGATGCTGTGAAACGACTGTCCACGATGTTTCTCCCTAATTTAAAAAATGGAGCTTGGTTGTATTAAATATTAAACAAAGCCCTATGTAAAACTGAGACAATAAAATTGGAAGTAAACTACCGTGACTGAGAAGAGGATTAATAAAATCCCAAATTTTCAAATGTGGTACATCTATAACTACAATGAAAAATTATATATATATTAAGGCTGTGCAATTAATCGAATTTTTATTTCAATTACGATTTCAGCTCCAAACAATCACAAAAACAATGTAATTGACAAAAAACAATTATTTTTATTTAATTTGTATTTTATTTATATTTTATTCATATATTTTGTATTCTTTGTTTTCAAGAGATTGTAGAACTGCACTACACTGCTGATTTTGTTTACTTGTGTTTACTTTTTTATACAATATTTGAATATTATACTTTCAGTTATTTCAGTTATTCTTTATGTGCAATAAATGTTATGTGTTTCCAGAGTCAATGAGTAATCGTGTTAAATAATCGTGATATCAAGATTTACCAAATTAATCGTGATTATGATTTTTTCCATAATCGAGCAGCCCTAATATATATATATATTTATTCTGCTCCTACTAGAGTTTTTTGTGCAAGTAACTTGGTTCCGACTCTAAAACGTGCAGTCTATCACGGTGTGGGGTGTTTTTGATATGTCCACTCGTGCGTGAATTGTGTCCATTTTTTTGACCGTTTTCCCCCATAGACTAACATGGGGCTTAAATTTCGAGGCTTTACTGCACGTTCGCCGATCTTTACAAAGACAAATCTGACGTGATTCGAGTGTCCCTGGGTTCACTTCTGTAACCGTCATGACCCGGACTCGTCCTGTTCAACCTTTTACTGTCGTTTATTTTCCGCATAGGAACCCATTCCTTTTGTCCCATTAAGAATACATGGGATTTGGACTGGAAAGCTCTCCTTCGTCTGTTTTCACACGACAGTCAACACGGTTCTTATTCCGCCTCAGACCCCCTCACTGAACACACACCTCCATCAGTTTTTTCTTACTTTTATCATCCCTCGTTTTTTCCCCATTTACTTCAGTTCATTTTAATCAAAGTCTTTCGACTCGTCAGTTTTGAGCAACTTGAGCAATAACATTGGAATTTTCTGGTGGAATTGCATCTCCAGGTGTAATTGTAGTTATAGGTGTACCACGTTTGACAGTGTATGTAAACCCTAATCTGGAAGCAAGCTTGTAATGTAAAGTGTACATTTTATCCAAAAACCTTTTCTTTTTTTGTCAACTAGTTATTTATTGGTCCAAATGTTGAGTTTGTTATTCAGGTCTGGTTCTTGGAGTTGACATAAAAGACTGTTCTATTCCTGTAATTTTAAGCAGTGGCCTTTCGTGAGGAATAATGTATTCTGTGCACCTGATCTAACAGCAGAGGAGTGGGATATTGAATCTAGAGAGCAGCTTCTGTTGCAGGGACAGTCCTACGAGAACAGCACACACACACACTCTCTCTCACACACACACACACACACACACACACTGAAACCTGGTGCTGTGGTGTTAGACTGCATGCATGTCCGACAGCAACAACCTGACTGTGTTTTTCTCCAAAACAATGAGGCCGGTTTGAGTTGTGCACGTTAGAAAATGAGACATCAAGATTCAACGCTACAACATGTTTTTACATTACAAACAAGCACAGATGCGTAGACACACTTACACAGAGAACTTGTCATACAGAAGACATTAACAATGGCTTTTAAGTGTGTATTCTTCAGAGAAATGTTTGCATATATACCGAGGTATATACACAGCTTTACATAGACGATGAAAGAGAATAAAGACAGATAAGTAGGATTCACAAACAGTTACATCTTTACAGAAAACGAATGCATGACTAAAGAGGTGATTTACCTATTTATTATTTTTCTTTAATTATTGCAATCTAAACAATATGGCTTTAACTAGTGGAAAAAAAACTTTCAGCACTAGAAAGAAAAATAACTTTTGTTTTTCATTCTATTTTGCTATTAGAAATAGAAAAACTCACCTGGAATGTCTGACCTAGATCTATTTTTAACATCAATGATCACTTTTAAAGTATTTGATGCACAAAGAAGCCAATTTTGCTGAGTGGCTCAGGGAAGAATTACGATGAGTGGAGGTGAGGTCAGTACGAATGGAGTCGTACAAAACACTGCGGTCAACATTCTCACCCTGAACCCTAATGTTTGAAAATGTTCACATTTGACTTTGGGCAAATTATTACAAGTGTGATTTCACAATGCTAAAGTGGCAAAATTTGGGTGCATCAAATGTTAGAAATCTTTTTAAACACTAAGTTGTTGCTAAGCTTAACTACTTTCTTTTCTCATTAACTACAGATAAAGGTTTGTATATATTACCCACCATGCATCACTAACCCCAGGATTTCATTACTTGATGAGTTATTTTCTATCTCAATATTAATATATTTTAACCTACATATATCCCCCAAAGTATCCTTAATTTTTATCAGTATTCTTTGAACAGTCTGAAACTCATAACAAAAGAAACAATAAAGTCCAATAAATAAGAATAAAAATCAGGCTTCAACATGTTTCCAACCACATTCATCATGTTATCAAGCTTTGCCACTGTTTGACCATTTTATGAATAGCAATATTTTCTAAACGCTAGAATAGATTAGCTAGATGTTCAGAGGATGTTCATGGGAATTGTTAATAAAATTGTCTTATTACAGACTTCAATTCATGATTTAAAAAGTGGAAATGCCTCTAATTAACTCAAGAAAATATTTAAAATACAATATACATAAATAATATTTTATGCAACATATGAGATTGGTAATGTTAGACATTTAAAAAATTGGGAGGTGGTTAGCAAAATTATTTCACAAAGTTCCCTAATCCTTCCCCATGTATATTTTATTTGAGGGCCCAATATGCAAATTTGATATTTGTGTACTTAACGCCTTAATGTAAAAATAAAAGGAGTTTAATCACTCTTTCTTTGGTCTACTAAATTTTTTTGTTGAAAAGATATTGTGATATTCACTGTCAGAACATCTGAGCCTAACTGTGGTAAGAAATCAGAGTGCCCATGATTATGAAATAATCAAGAGGCAAAACAATTAACAGTAACACAGTGGCACCAGCAGAAACACTAACAAAGCTTATTAAACATGGGGGTGTTTTAAACCATAAAACCAATTTGACAGGCAGACACTGTGATACATCCCAATGCCAAACAACATGCAAAACCTATTTTTCAGAGCTTTGCTTCAGTGGCAGTGAATTTGGTCATTGGTCCCATAATTGTTGTCTGCTACTGTAGTGGTTTTTGATTGTCTTTGGGGCAACACTTTCAAAATACTTATATTTCTGAAAAATCTTCTTTCAGTGCAGTATTTTGGCAGTGGTGACTGTGGATGTAAAAGTATCTGTATTCTTATTTTAATATAAAATATAAAAAAACCATCTAAATAGAACTCATTTGGCCATAAATGATTATTAAACGTGGCAGTGTTTTTATGCAGTGCAAACTCAGACATTTTCAGTCCTAAAATATTCCACTGGCAGGGCTAATGTTAATTAACTTACTCTCCTCATTCATGGTTAGATCAAAGAACAGAAACAAATTTGAAGGTATTTAAAAACTCAGAAAGAAAAATGACACAATATACAAAGAAATAAGAAGTATCAGACTGCATACAGCTCGAGCATTCAGATAGTCTTGGAATGGCATTACGAAGACAATCATATCTTTCTGTTATGAGCACTGTCAAATATAGAAAAACCAAATCCAAATAAAACCAATTCTCCTTGCAGACTTTAACCTTATTCCGAAGATCAAAACTCGACCTTTTGCATACCATATCAAGTAGTCCATCCTTCCCAAAATAATAATATAAATAAAAACTCCCATGTGGAAGTGACTGGAAGGCAAAATTCTTAAATTGCTGTTTTTTAATTTGCCCTCGTACAACGTACCACGAGTGCCAGGACAGAGGGGGCAACTGCACACAAACCTTCTGCCAATGCCACAGTTCGATAGCGTCAACTGGATGGAATGTTTTCCTCAAGTCAAATTTGTAAATCTGGCCACTAAATAGTGACGGCCCACATCAGGGTTGTGCATACTGTATAACTAATAAGAAAAACCTTACAAGTGTAAACAATTTGAACCTGAAATGCAGTGAAAAGACCAAACGCTGTAGGGCTCTAGTATTTTTTTTCCTCTGTAGAAAGAGCAACTAAGACTTGGTCCAGGCAGTGAAAAGCCTTCCACAAGTCTGGCAAAACTGCCACTATCCCCAGTCCCAAAACTATCTTTTGTCCCTCCTTTTCAATCCCGCCCCCCCCTTGCCTCCAACCACCCCTCCCCAAAAAAACCCCTCCACCCACCTGCCCCTGGACCGAGTCATGTGTCCATTACTTTTTGAACATGTCCTGCAGAGGTCCGGGCAGGAATTTCAGAACGGTGTCTAAAATGCTCTCCTCGTCTTCGTCGTCGTCGTCACCGCACCCTGCCGGAATGGCCTTTTTGGGGCGGGTTAGTGAGCCCTCACACGCCTGCTCCATAGCCGCTTTTTCCTCTGCCTCCTTCTCCTCCTTCTTCTTAAGTCCATACTAAATAAAAACACCAAGATTCAGACCAAAATCCAGGAGCATTCAGCACCTTATATATGCGTTTAAACATGCAAAAACACAAATCAGTCTCTCCAGGATATAGCGGGCCTTTTTTTGAGATTGTTGTGGCCTAAAATGCCTGATTTTCTAAACAATTGTAATGAAAGTTGCAGTGTTTTAGGTGTTTTGTTACACTAGCTGAATATTTTTCTCAAGAGAAAGCGGGATTTCTACATAATATTGGTTTACAAATATTGGGCCTTATTCAGCAAGCACTCTTAAGAAGAAATTTGTTGTTAAAGCTCAAAAAGATTCTGACATTCACGTTTTCTTATTAGAAATTTGGCTTATTCAGTTTCATTAAATTACACAGTTGTATAATATTACACTATTGTAACGTCTTAACTTTCTTCACAGAATTTTTTTAAACAATTGTTTCTACCAATTTCTTATTAGAAACACAATGTTATTCATATGTACTGTCGAAAGACCAACGTTCTGCCTATTTCTAATGTACACTAAATATGTCTTCTGTTTTGTCTATCCAAAAATAAGATAAAATGTCCATGTCAAGTATTGTTGCTTGCCGTTTATGAGAAGAGATTATATTATGAAAGATGATTCAATATTTGCCAGGCAGACAGTTGCATGCTCCATTTGGAAACATTCACTGCATCCAGTCTCCGCAATCAATTATGGGCGTGTCAAAAGAACGTAGTATTTAATGATGAAATCAATCATTCTCGACATTTTGCAAACAGTACCGAAAACATACATATCAAAACTATTATTACATTTACAATATCAACGATGAGCCCCTGACACCAAAAAATATTTCAAAACAAATATAAAGATTAAAAGTGCATTTTTAACAATGTTTGACAGAACAAAGAGAGGACAAAATTTTAACAAATAAAGTGACGGTCTAGATTTCAAGACCCTACAGCGGAAAATGGAATTTTGCATAAATTTTGGGTAAAAGGGGAGACGTACCTTATCTCGGATAGTCTGTCTGACCTTTTCCCTTTCGGCCTCCATGCGAGCATGTTTGGCTTTACGCTCCTCCTCCTGTTGCCTCAGAGCCTCCTGCCTCTCCTCCTCCTTCTTCTGGGCATCGGGGTCTTTCTCCTCTTCTCCTCCCAACATCTTCCCCATGTCTTTGGTGGCCCCTTTACAAAGCATCCCGAAATGCAATCAATAAAGCGCACATTGTGGTTGCACATGATTGTACACATTCAGTAGCGTTGTAGTTTCATTTAGTATTTAATCATTTATTATATATAGATCATTTACTCCATAAGATAATAAGATAATTTACTCCAAAGATGTTTGGAATTGTAAAATAAGCATAAATATGCTGACTGGTATATCGCTCACACACCAATAAATAGTTTTTAATCTTGTAAGTATTGATAAATATGTCTGTAATTGCATTTGCTTGCTCTAATTCTTACAACATAATGCATAAATGAATATATACAATTATGAAACAGTAGTTTTAATTTGAACAGACTTGGCAATGTACAGGCAATATGATAGCTGCATAATATGCATAATGTATTCTTCTTTTAAAATATATGGAATATGCTATATATGTAGCATATTCATATTTTTAATATATTTTTTATTTAATCAACATATATTACAATATTTTTATTTTGATTTGATTCAATTCATAAGACCATATCATATGCTGATTTAACTCAATACCATTCACATCACATTCCAAAAGGTGACATTTTTATACCTGAACTCAAACAGACATTTACATTTACAAAATCTTTCATCTTAATACAAATAGACCGCCTGTTTAATATAATTTGCCATTGTTACACTCCTAATATTCATCTACTTGACTGTACTTGACTGTAATTGCCATTTAACTTCTTGTTATTTGGTCTAGTTCCGTTTTAAATTCTTATTTTGACTGTTTACCGCCCATTTGATTTGCAGATCAGTCATAGACTGTACTGTTCAGCAACGACAAAACAACATTTTGCTCAAACACGATGAGGTGAGCTGCATCTTTCTGCACATGTGCAGCTTTTATTAGTAGGTCTGAGAGCAGGTGTGGAGTTTCGGTCTGCCATCAATAACCATTACTGTTCCCTTTAATAAGATTCATGAACAACCACCAACCTGGATCTGCTCTCCTCCATAATGGCAAACAATCTAAAAGAGGGACTTTGGTGAGCTATACTCTTGTTCTTTTACTCTTTTCTTATTGAGTGTTTTCCCCAACAATAGGCTCCAGGGTCTTACTTTGGTCCTGGCTGGTTCAAGATTCCAGATTCCAGATTATTTTAGGACTGACGTCAGATTGCTTTTTAAAGCCACTCTGCACCATGACAGGTTTTAGACAAATTGTCAGTTTTTTAGACTAAGCATGAGTTATAACTTGCAGCAAATGTATTTAAACTAACCCGAGTGTCCTGTGCTTGCCTGTGAAACGCCCGTGTCTCTACTGTGATTCATATTGTGTAACACTGTGGTGTTCTCGGTGTGACACGGGAGCTAAATTGGTATTTCTGAGCCAAAATGAAGAGGCCATACAGAGCCACTGGAGAGATACATGCTTTTCCTCCTTTCCGACCATCTGTTTCACTTGTCCAACTCCACCCTTTTTTTATGATGAACTGTTTAGGGATGAAAACTGTGCATCTTTCATTTATCTTTTTAAGACATTGGTTAGGAATGTAGTATTTGAACAACTTGTACATTCAGCAATGAAGCAGCCTGAGACTGAGGATATTTAAGTGGGATTTTATTTCATTTAGTTTTAGAAATTCACTATGATTAATTAAATAGACCAAGTAATTAAATTAATTAATTAATTAAATAGATCAATATAATTTGTCATTTTTACACCCCTAATATTCAGCTGCTTGACTGCACTGCAACTGCCGGTTTGTATTATGTTGCTTTTTTACATTTCATTAATATAACTATCATTTGTTTCTATTTCCTGTTTAAAATTCTTATTTTGACTGTTTAAAGCCCTTTTCACTTGTAATTAGAGATCGACCAATAACAGGGTTGATATCGATACCGATTACTGCTAGTTAATGAGGACGATAACCGATATTTGGAACCGATATGCCAGAAAAAAAGAAAATCTGTCAAATTTTTACATTTTACAAACAACACGAAGCTCAGCTGAATTTCTCCCCTCTCCTCTTCTCCTTCTCGGAGCTTCACATTGCGCTTGTGTGTGAGTGACAACAAGGCTTCAGCGTTGATTGGCTACTACTCGTGTGACATATGGCCAATCAGAGACTGTTGTGGGCGGGACAGTAAATGAAGCAGAGAGTCAATAGCAAACAGCACAGAGAGAAGAGACGGCAGTGGAGCCACAGTAGCGCACCTTATAATTACTTGATATCGGTGATGGTCAAAATGAAACACTGATACTGATAATCTGCAAAATGCCTAATATCAACTTCTGATAATTGGTCGAGTCTTATTTGAAATCAGCAGACATTTTATGGAATTTGTATCCTGGCATGTTTGTTTTCTTTTGTTTGTTAATAGAGTTGAATTCTTTGGGGAATTAGTTTATGTATTGTATATCGGCAGAAAAGTCATTTGGAAAGTTGAAGATTGAGCCTTACTGTTACTGAGATGACTGATATATTGCACCACAATAGTACACTACATTACATGGTACATTATAAATTTCATTTATAAAAGCCAACCAAATGCAGAGTTAAATCATTACTTCATCACTGCTCTGGTCTTTCATATCCATATAAGCAACTGGAGGGATGACTGTCTTTGACATCTGAATATTCATTATTAATTAGACGCATATATTACATACCCCTACGCATATGAAATCCAGCCTGAATGTTAATGCTCTGTCCTCACTGGCGTTTAATTACTTCCATACGCCTCCCAGAGCATCCGAGGGCAAAGGACTGCCAGTGGACGCCTTAATTGGCAAATAGGTGTGTGAGTGTGTGTGTGCGCAAGTGTCTAGGACACCTTGGGCTGACAGATTAGCACTCAGATCAGGACTAACTGCAGGCTGCCACTTGGTCCTGAGAGGCCGGACAGTGAAAGGACGTCATTCGGATTTTTGCCCCTTAGCGGTGACTATCTTTTGTGCTCTTTTTTCTGCTAACTCTGTGAGCCTTTTTGTCATTCAATATAAACTGAAGGTCGCTACTATTTCCAAACATCTGTCCACCTAGATTGTCCTTTGGGAACATTGCAGGTTGGTTGCTAATTATGTTTTGTAGTTTTTAATGTATTACACAACTCTCTCCAAAACAATTCAATAGCACTTCTAGTAAGAATGCAAAAATATCTGAACTATGTGGGTCATTTAATTTATTCCAGCTATTTTAAAGCCACACAGAGATTAGTCCGTATAACAAAAGAGAAGCTTTCATTCTCTATCAGATTCTGCAATGGCTTTACATCAAAGCACTGCAGGAATTATGAACAGTGCTGATGGATGGCTTCCCAAATCCTATAATTTATCATGCAGGGTTGGAGTATATTCATATAGGAGAGAAAAGCCCTCACTCGTATTGATATGCAAATCATTAAGGCTTCCGAAATTAACATGCTAATTAGGTTCTTAGTATTCTTTGATAAAAGTGAAAGAAGTAATAAAATAGGTCACTTACTATCACAACTGCAGCAAGTGTCTACACAAAAGTCTGTGATTATAAAATAGTCAGGAGGGTTACTGAAGCCTGTCATTCTCCTCGCAAGATCACGAGAACACTGATCTATTTGATTTAAGGTTTATTTGCAAAGAGGTTCCAAAATAGCTGTTAGAATCATCTCCAAAATGTGTTCAAGTTTGTAGTTTGTAATTTTACAGTCTGCTGAGCAAGTACAAGGTGGTATGGTCGGGTGACTGCTGAAGTGCTACATGCTCCTGAATAATTCCAACAGGAACTTTGATGAGAAGGAGCGCTTTGAATAATGAATGACCTTCATGGATAAGTCATGCACAGCCACCATTAAGGTGAACAGAACTGCAGACATGCTCACTCAAAGAAACACATCAAACATGGTGACAAAGGCTAGAGATTTTACAAGGACAAACTGACCAGTGTGACTTCCGAGATTTTCCAGCCCGTTTGTGTGTTATGCATAAAATTAACCGGGAAAGTGCCGCACAAAACAGTTGTACAGTGTTTACAAAACCGGCTCTTTATGAAGCACAGAGCTACTATTAACTCGGACGCAGCTACATCTTCACACATAAAATGCAGAGTGGTTGACAAATTTGGTCTATTTTTACATCCACTGACCACTCTATGAGCCGAAGAGCACCACACATACAGTAAAGCATGACTCAAGCAGCATGGTTTCATGTTTAGTGTAAGCAGTATCTAGGGCACTGGCTTGAATAAAATGGATGACGGACGATGGACAATGCAGCTCATTCTCAAAGAAAGCATTCAACCCTGTGACATAGGTCTGAAACGGGCACAAGTAGGGCTGGGTGCTGCATGCAGAACCTCTAATAGATGTAATCTTTCCCATGACAGTTATTTCAACTATTTTTGACATTTTTTAATACTTTTCCCAGTATCTAACAATGTACTGTCCTCTTATAAACATGTGACTCCGCCCCATCCAGGCTGCTACAGCAGCTGTGTGTTGATCTTTTGTTATTTTAAAATCACGAAGATAAGATAGATTTCAATAGACGCTTTAGTAGTTATAGTTAGAGCATATTGACAGTACAAACCTTACCAGTGAACTATGAAGGCAAAAAACAGCAACAGAAAATCCCAAAAGCAAATTAACTGTTCATTAATTGTAATCGTGGTAAAATATTCATTTAATGGTGATACTGATATGAGCTCATATTGTTAAGTCCTAGACAAGTTCATCTTTCAACACAATAATGACCATATTCTAACTTGTTTTGTACAATATGAGCAAAACAATAACTACCATATTCATAGAAAGAAAAAAATTCTTATGCTTTAATGAAGAAAATGATCAGTGACTAATTCACTGAATTTCTGATGCCCAATTTTTTTACATCTGAATGGCAATTAAAAATGAAGAAATTTATTATGATGTAAAATGATGTCCTACGTACTTAGAGGACATGCCAGAAAGAAGAAGAAAATGTTTATTAACAATATATTTCATGGGGCGGTACATTGGCACATTGGTTAGCGCTGCTGCCTAGGGTCTTTCTGTGTGGAGTTTGCATACTCTCCCCGTGTTCTCGTGGTTTCCTCCCACAGCCCAAAAGCATGCAATATGGGTTAATTGGTGACTCTAAATTAGCCCCGTAAGGTGAGTGTGATTGTGTGAGTGTGTGTGCCCTGCAGTGTGTTGGCACCTGCCCAGGGTTGTTCCCCGACTTGCACCCGTAAATTCCGAGGATAGGCTCCGGTGCCCCCGCAACCCCAGTTGGGATTAAGCGGTTTGGATAAAGAACAAATGAAGATATTTCATATCTCTCCTTTTGCTATCTAAAATGTCTAATTGTGATAATTTGTCACTTAGAGTACACTCATTCATTCATTCATTTATTATCCCAACCGCTTAATCCCAACTGGGGTCACCGGGGCACCGGAGCCTATTCCGAGAATTTACGGGCACAAGGCGGGGAACAACCCTGGGCGAGCGCCAACACACCGCAGGTAAGAGTACACTGTTCATGGTAATATTTAGAAAAATACTTTTAAGTGTACAGTATGTTTAAAATATTGGCAGGTGAAAAAAAGACAAAAAAGACTCATGAGAGTATTTCATGTATAATGATTTCTGTTAGCCAATGAGTGTAGGCCATTGTAAGTAAAGGTCATCATGCGGTCAAAGAAATCTCAGGAAATGTGGCACATGTGGCCCATTTGTGGGAATTGGAAGGAGGAGAATGCATTATCTTTAGCCATTCAGCTGATGAAACCGATCAGCGAAATTGATTTGAGGACTCATTGACCTTTGAGCAAAACTCGTCCTCTGAAATGAAAAAATCTATCGGTCGTACGTGTATAGATCTGTAAACATAACACACTAAAACTACTGTCAAAATAACAAATGTGTACATTAGCACGATCTGCCGGGAAGTGGAAAGAGGAGATTTCTGAATTACATGAATTATCTCCCTTATACAGACAGTTCTTATCTCAGACATCTCTAAACTCATATCATTACACATGCTATACATGTTTGCTTTCTTACCTCCCAATGCTTGCTTCATTACAAAATCCATTATGCACTTCGATATCTAAGTTTCTTGAAGCTAAAGTGAATGGTGCATGTAGTCTTTGTGTAGATCCGACTGCGTTCGTCCACCACAGCCTTATTATCCTCTGCTTGATGATATTTTTCACTTCTGTTGAGGAAAAAGAAGAAAGAGATGATAAGAAGCTGGTAGATGGAAGTCATGACACGGCAAATGACAACAATTACTCTAATCAGTCTATTGTAGGATACTATAATTGAAGTATGAAAGCTAAAAAACAAAGGCTTGAGACAAAAGCTTCAGAACAATGTAATGTAGGTCTACAATAAAAAATGTCACAAAATGTTCACCATGATGCATGATGACAATGTCAGTATCACACTATTAAATACTGTAAAGTATTACAGTATCAAGACACTATTAAATAAATTTGTTCATGAATATTGTTACTAAAATATAACTTTAAATAGGGTCTCATGACAGCAAAGCAAATACTGTAAATGTATATTAGCAAAACCATTACAATATTAAGAACATTTAAAAAAATGTCTGTTTTTAATGAAAAAAAAAAACCCCAAACATTTTAGGCCAAGTACAGATGAGGTCGATATAATACATAATAGAATTTACATACTATTGTTGAAAACACAGTACAGGGAGCTGCAAACATTTGGCTCAGGCACTTTGAACATGTCATGGACGACCTTTCAGGGTTGGAAAATGCTGATGGACTGAAATGCAAACAACTGGAGAATCGCTAAGCTTCCATGTGCATGTTGTTGGGGATCAAACCCATTATGTTTTTTTTTGTGGTGCACTTAGAGCACCATTATCATTATGCTTATTAAGCAAAGCAAAGCTTTACAGGTTACTTCTGGAGAGCAACCAACGTGGCGCCTTGGTTTCCTTAGCAGCATGACGTTGCGGAAAATGTTTCTGGAGGAAATAATGCGACTAGTAATGCTGCTCTCGTGTGAAAACGATTGTCAGTAATTATATGACTAAATTATTGATCCACTTTTGTATTTTGTTACATTTAGTAAGTTTCATACAAGGAAAAATAAGTAAGACTGGCAAGAATGCAACAAACCAAACACTGTATGAGTGATTAACAATACAAGGCAATGCAACCAAAGCAAAACATTTGGTGAGTCTGGAGATTAGCAAGTATTGACAGTACACAATGTATTGAATTCAAGCAAGCTCACTTAGCATTTCATTTGAAATATTCATAGTTATTCTTGTAATAGCTTGGTAAGAGAAATGGGCTTTTAAAGCACATACAGCAGCTGGCATCCACAGCTGTCTGACAAACCAATGATAATCTTTGTGAAAAAGAGGAATTAATACGTTTCAGTTTTATGAGAATTTTCAGGTTCATAGTTTAACAGTTTCTAGTTTGCCATATCAAAGCCTGATAAATCATTTTACCAAAAAACTATCCATTTATTAAGCAGGTTTATAAATCAATCATAATCCAATCTAGACTGGAACACTGTTTATTACAATGGAGCTAAAGGGGAACTCTGCCAATCAGAGCATGGACAAACAGTTCCCTTGTGGAGAGTGTGGGGAGAAACTAGCACTTGCTGAAACCGGGGGCAGCAGGTTACTGCCTAATTATGAAAGGACATATTATCTATATTTCCTTAACTGAACATTTTAATTGGGCAGTGTTGGAAACCATGTTAAAAAATACATTCCAGAAATTTCATATGACCACAATTAAAATGAAGCTTCATCTTAAGCATTTTTGTTGAAAGAGATGACCTTAAAATGACCTCTTTCCTTCCTGGCATCACACATATTCAAGTATCTTAATATTGTTAATGTAGTGCTGTGTTAGTTAATGTTTTGACTTTTCTACATATGAGCTTTATCTGACAGAGAACAACGTAAGTAGTCTGATTCTTCCTGTGGTTATGAATGAATGTGATATTTACATCACCTCAGTTTAAGGCATATTTATCCTCGTTCCTAAACACATTCACAAGTTCGCAATGCACAAAACGTTCTGTATCTTCTTCTTGTTAGGGCAGAATTTTTCTATGAAAGTTAAACCCTCTGGTCATAAGCCATTACCTTGTTGCAAACAACCTTTTTGACTTACATACAATGTGATGACTTTGGCAAGATGAACAACCTGGTAGGGAATATGAGTATGTCCAACTTACTATTCAGGAGTGACATGGTGGGGTGGCGGCGGTCTAATGGTTAGGATTAGAGGCCAAACGATATTGGCTTTTCAGGGCTGATATCGATACCGATTATTGCTAGATAACAGTGCTGATCAAGATTTGGAACCAATATGCAAAAAAAGAAAGAAAGTCTCGATTAAAATGAAGAATTTTACAAACATCAACACAAAACTTTATTTAAATAACTTTATTGTTTATAAATACTTAAACTTTTTACATTATTTTAATTGAACTTTAAATATTTAATTGAACTTAAAACATTTTAGTAACATTATAAAAAAACCTATGTGAAACCTATATTTGAAAGTTAAGCATTTTAGTATTCCAAATTAAGCAGCAGCAGGTTGTGGTGAAGAAAGCAAAGCTGTTCAATGTGCTCTCCACTTATAACCTAGATCTCGTGTGGGATATAGCCAACCAGAGACTGTTGTGGGCAGGACATAGCGCCACAGTAGCGCACCTTATAATGATTTTATTTCGGTGATGGTCAAACTTAAACACTGATACCGATAATCTGCAAAATGCCTAATATCGGCTCCCGATAATCGGCCTGGCCCATAGTATCCCATAGTTGGGATACTCGGTTACAAGAGATTATGGCTTTGAGTCTTACCTCTGGCACTACCATCATTAGGTCCCTGAGCAAGACCCTTAACCCCAAGTTGCTCCGGGGAGACTGTCTGTAAAATTAGGGAAATGGAAGTAGCTCTGGATAAGAGCAGATGCTTAAAGCTGTAAACGTAAATTTAAATGCTGCCATTTAGGAGATTCTCTCTCTTTTTTTAGGGGATTCTCATATATAAGCTGTTTGTCTAATTTTTGTAAATCTAGGTAATTTTATAGTCATCTTATTTTGCCTAATTGCTCCATACTAATACATAGGTATAACTGTGAAAAGTTAATATTTTGCAGACCTCATCCATAGCTAGTCAGTTCACAGACCAGGATAATGTATTACTATAAATAGACAGTTATAAATTACAGTAGCAAGGCTTGCTAAAGGGTGAGGTGGCCTGGTTCCATTTCCCACTATAAAATGATACCCCTGTCCCACCAAGACTATAATAAATTAGTATGACTCAATTTTTTACCCTTATAGCCTGTGAACAGATTCTAAAAAAAGCCATCTCATTTTTCATTGCTTGAAGGACAAAATCATTACAAAATGGAGATCACAGAGTACAAAGGATTCTTTGTCGTCCTATTGTAGTACTAGAGACCTGAGGAGACTTTCTATTAATGTCTTGGTTAAGATGTTCCTACACACACAAACTAAAATACAAGATGACAGCTAGAAATTTTCATATCTTATACTTGTGGATGTTCTGCACTAAATATAGTAGTCAAATAAGTATTGAGTATCTAATAACGCTCTACCGAATGCTCTCTTTGTCGTTCCTTTCTGACTACTAGGCATTATTTTGAAGGACAACATTTTACATATGGGAAAGGGAAACAACAAATCACATTTACTAAGAGCAAATTAAATGTTCACGTTCCGTCTTTAAACTAATCAGTAACATTTATCACTATATAATTTGAGTTATATTTTAAGCATCATTTTATGAGAAATACAAAAGAGATACAGTCATAACAGATATCCAAAAATGCCCATAACAGCATCACTTAAGTAAATGACCAATGACCGTTAGAAGAAAGATCTGCACTGTTTAACTTCAAAATATCTGACATTTTAATGGCCGGTATTGCCCGGGAGAGGAGTCTTTTATAAAGATCAATATTTTTGGTTGACTAGCACTTTTGATGCTTTTGACTCTAGGCAAATACTTTGACATTTAAATTTTAATTAATCTTATTCCTTTCCATGTTAAAAATGAATTTTATGACATGACAAATCTTTATAGATTAAAGTTGTGGTACATATGATACTTTGAGACAATATTTATCAAAATACACAAAGTTTACTTCTGAGGTTTGTTTCACCTGCTTGTGTGGGATATAAGAGAGAGAGTGATTTCCAACATATGAGAAGGAGTCGGAGTCACATGGTGGGATCCTGGAAGTCTGGGTTTAAAGGGTAATTAGGTTAAACTGTATGTTGCTCTGCCTGGTTTGCAAAGTGATTCTGACAGGAAACAACCATTGATGATAAGATTAAACACAGTGCCAGGACAGAATGCTGTGCACATGCATCACATGGACGGAAAGTCTGGTTTTACTCAGACTTCTAAAATGAACGAGAAAAGATGTATCATCAGTTATGGCCAGATTGCTATATCACATGACATGCTGCAAATCTGCTGTCCAGTGCTATCACTAATGATGATTTAAGGGTATCACAAAAAAAATTCAATTGGATATATGAGATGTGTGGAAATTCATAGCTAGTATTTCTTCTATTTATGCACCATAAGAAGTATCTGTGATAACTTTGGAAAATATGTGATATGCCAGATCTGAAAAGGTATGAAAATATAAATGAAAATAAAACATGAATAAACCTGTACAGGAAACACTGACCAATTTGAGCAACTAGGCAGTAAATAGACAAAGCCGGACTAAATAAGGGTCTCTTCTTTAGGGAAACGTTCAAGAGAGTATAGCACCAAAGTCCCATTTTTGCTCTTGGGATGCTCTTTACTAAAGAACAACATTAAGGAGCTGTGTGAGGGCTGACTTTATTTGACTCTTCGCTCATGCCTGCTGTGTCATTAATTAACATTGGCCTCCCCTTTGTCTGCTTCATGACATGCTTGACTGAACAATAATTCACATCTTTTATGATGAGTGACGGTGTTCCAAGAGCTGCTGTGCATGTGGACGACCATTTCATGCTTTTTTTTGTTTTAACTTTGGAGTGTTATTATAAGAGAACTGCCTTTGAATTTTAAATACATTTATGGGATGATAATGAAGTCAGGTTCTCTATGGCCCTAAGCGTTCCCAGAGTCTATATGATCTATATTAGAGTGCATGCAAAAAATGGGATTATTTTAGATACAGTATATCCATCCTAAGTATATATTTAGCTATTCTCTTAGGTCCCACCTGAGCGTACCTCATAAATTGCTTGGGGCAAATGAAGTGTCATTATAGAATCAGGTGTGAAGAGTTGTTACCGGGGCAACAGCTTCTTGTGTAAAACCCAACTGCCAGGAGAGGATGACGAGGCCTAGTAGAGAACTGCTGGCTCTTCATTACACATTAGTTTTTACTCCGAAAACCCCAGTTTTCAGAGTGAGTTTTATCAGAGACATGAGAATTTCAGTTCACAATGGAAGTAAAATGGAATTTTCTACAGTAGAGGTTTTGTCCTCTGTCTGCTGTTTTATTTCAGCTCCTTGGGACAGGCATCTAAACATTTGGAATTCTTTTTAAAAATGTTACATGTTCCCAAATGTTTGAGAATAAAACACCCACACTTTTGAGAAACAGTTTGTGTGCTTTATACCCAAACATTTACTATTTACCTTTAACACTTTTGCTATTTAATAAATACATATTGTATATAAAATAAAAATGTTTTGCTTTTACATTTTTATCAGTTCCCTCGGGACATCTGAACTTTTTTACTTTTTTTCTTATCTTTTAAATGTATGGGTATTTTATACTGAAACAATTACTATTCACTTCCTAATACTTTTGCTATTTAACAACACGTAACTATAAACACTAGTACATTTACAACTTTTGAAATACTTTTGGGCCAATTTTATGCCAATTATAAAATAATGAAATAAATCCTGAACTAAAAATCATCTTGTGATCTAATATTACATATCAACAGAGTGTGAAAGTGCAACCTCATTACAGCTGGCTCTGCCGTGTCTTCCTGACATTTTACCGTAATATATCATGACTCAGTATTGACCCACTTAGGCCAACATATGAGCATTACACCAACTGCTGAGCGATAACAGTTGGGGAGGTTTGCTGACAGGGAGGGGGTCTGCAGACTCTTTTTCAGACCTCCTGCTAAATAAGTGTCAAAGTATATCAGTGTGTAATAATGCCATAGCAGGTCACAGGAACTCCCTGCTCCAATGGGGGCCAATTAACCTCTGTCACAATGCAATATACATGTCTGCTCTACCTTCTTGCAGCTTTACTATGTGCAAAATGTTCATGCACTCGAAAGACAAGGTAATTGAGGATAAATGTCTGCAAATGAAAAAGGTTTATCTTACTGAAAACCGATAGTGGTGAGATTCCCTGTGGGGTACCACAAATTAGCCGTCTAGGTCCCATTACATTGTTGATTTTTACAAGTAGGCTGACCTTTACAAGGACAACAACTAGCATTGTATGCAGATGTGTGCGGGCTGTGCATTGGTTGATTACGCAAAACTTGTTGTGGTGTCAAAATGAGATAAAATAAATAAATAAAAACATGTTTAGATTGATAAATGTTTATATGATCTGATCGATCTAGCCCTGGCTGATGCCAGTTCTGATTCTGTTTATAAAGCTACTAAATTAAGGTAGCACAATTCCACCATTATTACTAACTTTGTAACTTATTTCCAACCACATTACCAATATATATCCTTTTTTCATTGTTCTGTTAACTGGTATTTTGTGGCATTTTTGCTGCTCCTCTATTCAATTTCATTTTTAATCTGCGTTAAGCCCTACTTTGAATACCAGGCCTGTATAAAGCCTAATTAATGCCAGTTGTTTTGTCATCTTCTGAGTATGAAGCTTGGGAATAATAGCAGGCGGTTGATCTGCATCCACCGAGTAAACAAATCAACAAATAGGGAATAAACAGGTTTGCTACATCTGTCAGGAAATATTTTATATCAAGCATGTTTGTCAGTTTGCGTACACCACCTGCATTCTTAAGGTGCGGAAAATATGTTTGTCCACCTCTTCTTTGAGAATTAGAGTGGTGCACTTTGAAAAGCTTTTAGTGCTTGTATTATAAAATATCCTTGTGGTGCTGAAGGTTGATGCCTTTAGTAAACCAGTATTACCACATACTGTATTGCTTTGTAGTAAAACAGCTAAATGGGTTTACAAAAATGTAGAATAAAACAACCTGTTACATAAACATTTTAAATAAAATACATTAATAAAAGAATATGTTCCAGTTGCCCAGTAAACATCGTTTTTGACCTCCAAAACTCATATCTGATTACTTCTACTTTTGCTACTTTTAGTTCGCTGGAGAATCTTTTGTGTGCTTGAGGAGTGCTCAGTGTCCATGTGTATCTGGCCAGGAGCTAACCACTTAGAAGGAGGACAAATCTGGGGAAGGGAGATAAGCTCTCATTTGAAATGCTTTGCCGCAAGCAGGCAGTCCAAAAGAGCATTATCTCCCTACCATTTTGCCAGATTAAAGGTCTTTTCAATTACAGCCAACTTCCCTAACATCTCACCACAGCAAGAGATGCCGTCATCGCTCTTTTCCTAAATCTTTTTCAGAATCTAGTCACTCATTGTCAACAGATAAGATGTGCAGTAGCACTGATATGAAGGCTAACAAACATGGCTACTTGTTGAAAGTATAAACGTCTAAACCTTGTTTTTGGTTATGTTTTGTGAATCAGACATATACTGGCAAATTCACAGTTTCAAGATTATCTCAAGTAGTCAGGCCAATTTAGTACAGTGGTAGTCTTCTAAAAGGCATGGGGTTCTCTGTCCTCAAATGCTCTAATCTGCAGTATCCTGGCAGTGGAAAAAGAAACTGTGCACACCACAAAGCAGCAAAAGCCACACCTGGTGAGTTCCTTTAAGCTTCTCGGTGTCCTGGCTGATTTCTGCCAGACTGACAAGTTTTGGGGCATTTCTCTGGAAAAAAGGCAGCTTCCCCCAAAAATGGATGACATAGGGGAAAAAAGCACACTCCACACATTGACAGGGGTTATTTTTCGTGCAGATATGAATCATTTAGCACTCAACTTCTCCTCGTTCTGCTAAGCGCCTGCTGATTTTCAGTGACAAACAAATAAAAAATGAAGGCTGCCACATTACTGCCACATTAATGACACACGTCTACCACTTTGGCCAGGTTTGTAGCTATTAGTAACATATTATGTAAATGAGAAATGATTTTCTGTGACATCTAAAGCCCTGTCAGAGTAAAAGTAATTTTAAAAGAAGGTATCAGCACTATGATATTTATTTATACAGACACTCAAGTCAGAGCACAACATATTCATCATACTGCTAGCAAACCGTGTAACATTCACAGTTGTTTTATCCTTCACGTCTTAAGTATTAACAGTAATATTTTAGACGTAAAGGTGCTTTGAAACCATCAGAAATGATGTTACCAAAGTATCAATGAAAATATAAAGATGACATTAATGGCAAATCAACCCTAAGTTTGAAATTAATTGTAAAAGACACTGAACATGTGGTCATATGTTCGTATTGGTCCTCTTAGACATACTGAATACTGAATCCTTCTGCTTCTAAGCACTATGTTGTAAAATTAATGCATTTTCATACTTTTTTTCTGCATTCCTCAGATCTGTCTCAAGACTGCCCTACTCTTGTGCTCTTTTTAAGATGGTTGTTGAAAAGATCCAGTTCAGTGTCACATGATCTCTTTTATTCTCAAGCCATGCAGCAGCAACAACAGACAGACAGTACTCTAATGACAAGCGTCTGGCATGATGCTTACAACAAATGGATGATCAATGCACAGAATTTATATATATTTATCTATTTTTTTACCATAAAAAATCCTAGCTAAATCGTGTGAAGGCCAACTATGACTTTTGTGCTAAGGCCAACTACGATGACTTAGATTAATGTGAATGTACAGTTTGCCCTTGCTGTCATGGATGGAGCACCACATATGAGTTATAGACCTCATTAATCATTGCTTCAGTGTGTTTTTTGACATGGCCACAGCCATGACAGCATCCTTCCTCCCTCTTTCTCTTTCTCTTTCTCGCTCTCTCTCTTTGGGAAAGCACACGAAGAACAGTCAGAGGTTATGCATGACTCTACTGCCCCAGGATATTTAGTTCTATACAACAGTAATGTGCATTTGGACCATCCAGTGTGTTTAGTGCCACTGGGGAAAAAAACTAGTGTCACTCCAAGACATTGCAGTGATGTTTCACTGTCTCTTTAACTGCTGTGTATTTTTTCTGTCCTAAAGATATCTCACATTGTGTTTTATGTTCTTCCCTTTCATCATCACCCTGTGCACTACTTCTGCACATAAGTAATTGTTTTCAAAGTTTTGCCCTAAGCTAATTATAATCACTTTGTGCTTATTCTAAGACATGGTTCAGTTTAAATGTCATCACATTCACACCCTGCCAAACATATATTACTGAAAAATGCATGACATTAAATATTAATTTATATATCTCAGGCACACACACACAAAATGGTGTCTTGTTACTGTATCTTTGTGAGATTCAAGATTCAAGATTCTTTATTTGTCACATGCAAGTTATACAGGTACAACAAGCAGTGAAATGTATCCATCCATTGTGAGCTACTTCCTTTGGCTTTCATAATTACCAGATATATGTAATACTACACCTAACCCTAACATAAGCCTCTGAAACAAAAAAACCCCACGGATTTCT
Organism: Distichodus sexfasciatus; assembly: GCA_032718565.1. Classification (NCBI taxonomy): domain Eukaryota; kingdom Metazoa; phylum Chordata; class Actinopteri; order Characiformes; family Distichodontidae; genus Distichodus; species Distichodus sexfasciatus. The sequence goes on along the minus strand of JAVGVS010000011.1, from coordinate 138,411 downwards.
TTACCCTTTTAGTTTTAAACTTGCATTTTTCATACAAACACGGACCAGTCCTTACATACAACCCCCCACAAAGCCACTAATCTCAAATTTTGCTATCTTTTAGAGGACAAGCAGGTCCTCTCAAATATCTAAAAGCCTGGCCACACACATACAAACACACACACACACACACACACACACACACACACACACACACACACACACACACACAGCTAAACGTGAAGCATCGGGGAAGATCAATGCAGCTCCGAATAAATTATTTAAGACGTAGCTCGTAAAAAGCAAGACACACAAACACACACATATATGATCTAAGACCCCAAACCAGCATCGTGTTAGCTTTTAGACAGAATTGCAGCTTCCCAACAAAAGCAGAAATATGTGTGCAAATTTCTGTTCCTGGACACTATCGTGGAGCCTTCACAGTGAAATCAACAAACCGTTCTCCACTGACACCTCCATCCATCCATCCATCCATCCATCTCTCCACCTGCGCATTCTGTCATCGCTCCCTCCTCACTCTCTTCCTCATCCTCATCATCACCATCACCAGCTTCCAGCTCTAACCCTTTAAGATGCATGTCAACACAGAGGTAAAAACACGGTCACCTGGCAACTCACATTTGCTTCTTTGAAACGGGGAAGATCACGCCTCACCCCGAGCGCCCCAAAACACCCGCTCCTTCTGCACCATTGTGGCGTTCGGTTGGGTTCAGTTTGCTAGCGAAGACGCGCTATGACGGATAAAAAAAACCCCTCTGGGCCGAGTTTTATTCTAGTGAGGATGAAAACGAGCAAGCGAGAATGGAACGCGTACAAACCTCCTCCTCCTACTCCGTCTTGGGGGAACGAGCTGGTGCCTCTGTAGTCCGCACTCGTTTGAATTCAGCCTCTGCTCTCCTCTACGGTTACAGTCACCCACCTCTTCCTCCCTCCCTCCATCCCCCTTCTATCTATCCCTCCTCCTCTTCCTCCTCCTCCTCCTCCTCCTCCCCCGATTCCTCCATCCATCCCACCTCTCCGCCTCTCCTCACTACCGCCCCCTCCCCATTCTCACTACAGCACTTTGTTCTTCGATAACACCATTCCTGTGTGTAGTTGTATTGTAGTTTATTTTCTTTTTTTATATTAAAGCATGTAAACAAGAGTTATTCGTATGTGAACAGATACAAGGGTCTGACTTTGGGTACAAAACCACTTATTTATGATTATTTTGTGGGTTTATATTGGCCACTTGTAAACATCTTATAATCTATATAGAGAGAGAGGTTATATATGGAGAGAGAGAGAGAGAGAGAAAGAGAGAGAGAGAGAGAGAGAGAGAGAGAGATTACAAGGTGTTTGCAAGTGGCCAATATAAACCCACAAAATATTCAATCATAAGTAAGTTTTGACACAAGAAGGAAAGTGATGGGGTGCTGCATCAGATGACCTGACCTCCACAATCACGACCTAAACTCATTTGAGATAGATTGGGATGGATGAGTGAAGTCAAAGCATCTCTGAAAACCTTTCCAAGTCAATACCTCATGAATCCTATTGAAAGAATGGCAAGAGTGTGCAATGTTGTCATCAAAGCGAAAGGTGGCTACTTAAAATCTTCTTAAAAAGAACCTAAAATATAAAACGTATTCTGGTTTGTTTAACACTTTTTTGTTTATTGAGATAGATAGATAGATAGATAGATAGATAGATAGATAGATAGATAGATAGATATCCTATTTATTAAATATTAAATATAATATTAAAATCAAATTCTTGTTCATTTATCACCAGATTTTTTTTCTAAATAAAAACAAAGTGAGGTATATGCAATAGATTTGTCAAATCAGTGACCATTTGTCAAGAGTAATAACCTTTATAAAATTTGTATTGCTGTCATGGGCAGTTCCTCATGAACTCTAATTAAGCCCTTTGGCATTAGCTAACTTAGCAAAATTTCTGACCAAAGATGAAACAAGAAAAGACAGTTCAGTGATGGGATTGTGGGCTATGCTGCATAGAATGTCAGACATAAATTTTTTTGTCTCTCATTAGCTTACTATAAAATAAATGTATGTGTACAGAATGACAGGTAAGCTATAGGAATACTTTTGAACACTGCTGTTCAGTGTTCAGTGTTCATCAATAGATAGCCTAACATGACAAACATTCACTTAGTACAGTTCTGTATGTAGAAAAGGGTTTAGACCTTTGAAGGTCTCATTGTGTCATTGCGAAGGCGCTGTGCTCATCTGTCATTACCTCTTCCATTTATCGGAGCCAAGCAAACACAACTGACAGCTGCTCAGCTTGTGTTATAGGCTCTGTTCAACAACAAAGGATGCAGCCAAAACAAAGTAGACTATCATGAATAACAGGGGCATTATTAGCATTATGGAGGTTATAACATTGATAATGCTTCAGAAAACATATACATTATGCATATATTGTTTTTGATTTGCAGTCGATCATGCTAAAATATGAACATGGTTCTGACGCTTAGCTTTAATACCTAAGGACACAATTCAGCCCCTGAGTGGACATACTTAGACTCATAAGCATTGATACCTTTTGATATTCAATGTAATATTGAAGATCTATGAGCATCTTTGTAATTGGGAATCCTGTAATGGACAGTAATAAAATACATCGACCATTCTGTAGAATTGAGAATAGCCTTGACATGCTGTAATATTATATTTTGTCCAGGACAGAGACATAATGATGCTTTTGATGGCAAATCTAACCATAACCCGGCACTGAGATCTCCATTGCTCAAGCTCACAAGACAGTAAAATGTGAGATGTCGCAGAGTTGTATGGAAATGTGATTAATCAAAGTGCACAATCTGTTTTATCTGACCGGGCAGCCCAATGGTTAAAATTGCACTTATGATCCAGTATTAAGGCCAGTGGTGTATACCATATCTGAAACCCATACTTGAGTAAAAACAAAGATAACCCTAACCTTACAAAGAAAAGGACAACACTAAAAGCTAGTCCCCATTCGAATGCTACTTGCGTAATACTGTTTATGTATTTAAAAGTATTTATCCTGGTATTACTAACGGATTGTGAAGTGCTTTAATTTCCATTATTTCAAAATACGATAATTAATTTAATTTCTGAAATGATGAAGGCTAGACTCTGTCACAAATCACCATCATGTCAAACATACTGCAGTAATTCCAGTTTTAGGATCTAGGACGTTATCACTGTCCATTTACATTTACAGTACATTTACAGCATTTAGCAGATTCTCTTATCCAGAGTGACTTACAACAGTAAGTCCATCAGTAATATAATACAGTAATGTAATATAATAATACTGCTATATTAAAAAGTTATATTCAATACCAGCTACCAAAATTGAATATAACAAAATCACTACAAAATGTAACAAGTAATGACTGTTGTCGGTTAAAATGTTAATGAACTAGAAAAGGGAAAACTAATATGTGTAATGCTCTTTCCAAGTACAAAGTCTTTGTTCTAATTTGTATTAAGTAAAATTACACCACTGAATGAAGGTAGCAAGGAAGTACTGACGTGGTAAAAATAAGAAAATGCTGTTTGTGAGTTCATAAGAATAATATTTTTATAGTGGAAATTGAATTAAGAAGACTAAGATGCATTTGAATGTCCTTAGAGAAAAGTCATGTCTTGTTTGTGCAGATTAGTGTCTTGTGTGCACTTGTCTATTTGCTTGTCCAGCACCAACTCCAACCCCCGCAGAGTTTTAAAACCGCTGCTTCATTAGAGGCAGAAAAGTGTATATTTGGATGGTAGCTAAAATTATAGTATGCAGTAATAATACTGAATGGTTTTCATGTTTACACGCTACCCAACTCTGTGTTTGTCTGTTTAGAAAGAAACATATGAGATAATGACTTTCATTTCAGTCTTCCACCGTTGTTTTGATGTTTTAAAGTTGTTTAATGTAATGGTTGCTAAAGCCAGCAATAATTTACATATCCAAATGATATGAGTTTGTTGTACGTTGTTTTCCTTTGAGAAAAGACATTTTTTGGAGAAGAGGAGACTCAGCAGAGGCAGAGTATTGTGCTAGTCTTGTCTCATGTTTGCTTTCTGTTGGGAGGCTCTCTCAGGGGGGTTTATATTGCCAACCAGGAACAGCAGCTGGCATGTGAACCTGCCTCGTCCCTACAATAAAAGAGCAATAAAACCTTATTCATGACATCCACGGACAAGCAGAGGTAACCCAATCACAATGTCTCTCTGGAGAAGCTGTCGGTGAAACAGAATGAATTACGATGTGTACACTTCAATACTGCTGTAGAGGCTCAAGCAGCTCTCACCATTAGAAGGCAATAACATTAAACTGGGTGTTTTTTGGCATAAAAACCTAAATGTAATATTTAGATAAAGTTCATTCCTGAACCTGATGACAAACCTGCAGGTGATGCTGCAACGATTATCATTTTATTTCACATAAATTATCTCAACCATCTTTGTCTTTTATTTTGTCTTTTATGTAGCAGTAAGAGAGTAAAGACAATTAACTAATCATCAGCTTTGTCTCCATTTGGCTGGTTCTTTATTTGGCTCATTTAGCTTTGCTGGTTCTTGGATGCAGCACAGTCATGTGGCAATCCCTTGGCTGACAGGGATGACGAGATGAAGGAAGGCAGCATCCATCCATCTCTCTTAAGTGTTTATGGGCCCTGTGAGGCTGTAGCTCAGTGGGATTGTAAAACCTCAACCCTCCAATTTAATCCTTTGGGACGAATCAATGATCAAAGTGGCTTTTCTCATTTTCAGAGCAGCATGAGAGCTGAAAGTGGACATTTGCATGTACTTGCACATTTCAGTTAACTAATTTCTCCCCCTATTTTATATATTTGTATTTGACACTTTCAAACGTTCTGTGGTCATGAGGGTAATTTGATTTTCACTTCTGAGGCAGTCAGTGGAGATTCAGGCCTTTCTGTTTCTCGTGATGCTGTTTTATTGATCAAATGCTGTTTAACTGATTAGTAACTCTAAGGTTATTCAGAGTTGGAATTTCTGCAGAATCATAATTACTGGAAAAAGCATGTCACCTCTAAGCATTGTGTTATATAATATGTCAAATGTAGTACTGTGTATTGAGCCGTCCTTGATTTCTTCATGTTATGCTTTCAAATAACAAGACTTTGTGTTTTTATTGTAGTCGTGAGGAACATTATTTACATCTGTGTTTGCATGTCGCAATAAACTTGTATCTGTACATAGTGTCTCATTTTCTAAGCAAAATGTAATGAGGAGTGCTCCAGACTTTTGTATAGCTATTTGTTGCCAGCTGTGTAAAGGACATTAAATTACTACAGAGGTGATATGAACATCAGAACGCTGTATCAGATCAGACCTACCATCTCTGCAGAACTTTTACATCAGGAGATGCAAGGAGGCCCAGTGGCGTATTTAGCAATTTTTAGGGCAAATACTGGCATGGGGCCCTCCATGTGCGTTCTTTAAAAACACATCTACAAAAAAGGACAATCCCTATACAGCTTCAAATAAAGACAGAATAGAGGGGATGAAGCTACAGCACACAGCCACCAATAAACAATGGTCGCAATGGTCTCCCAAAGTAAAGGAAGTTTGTTCAGTTTGATCTTCATGGCTTACCGCTGGCAGCGTAAAAACTGTCAGCACTCGACAGAATAAGCTTAAACATGGTTTTGAAGTGTTCATGGTGGAGGAGGGCTGATTTGGGGGGGGCCCTACAGGTTCGGGCCCCCAGGCAATCGTCTAGAATTGCCTAATTACAGAACTGCTTCTGAGGAGACCTATTCCACCCCAGTTGCTGTTTGACCTGCTAAAATCTGGAAAATATGTTAGAGGAGTATTTTGGGTAAAATGGAAAGACAGGAGGTGGTTCTATCCTCTGGCCTTCTTGATCAGGACATGCCACTTCAACTACAGATTTTCATTACTTTTAACATCACTATTTAGATTTTTTAAAAATTTGCTCTAAGAATATACCATAGAACAAATGTTAAATATTACTGGATGAAATTCCTTGGACGTAATAAGCAGAGGTGGACAGTAACTACGTAAATTTACTTGAGTACTGTACTTAAGTAGAGTTTTTGAGTATCTGTACTTCACTTGAGTAGTATTTTATTTGGAAACTTATGACTTCCACTTCACTACATTTGTAAGACAAATACTGTACTTTTTACTTCACTACATTTCTATCAAGGTTCTCGTTACTCGTTACTTTCAAATTTATGGATAAAGCAAACGTTATTCCACCTTTTCTAAAAGGTGACTGGTTGTTTGGCAGGTGACAGTCTATCAGTAATCAATAGAGTTACATCACGCCTGTAGACTGGAACTATAAAACCAAGTTCAGACAGTTCTGCTGTTTTCTGTCTTGATTAAAACATTGTTGCTGTTGGAAAGTCATGAAGCTAGAGGTGTAGAGCTGGGTTTTAAGCAGGTTGGAATGTTGATTTTATGCATTTACTGCTGTTGCACTGTCCTCCTGATTGGTGTGTGTCTTACAATTAATTAATAAAATAAACTAATGCCTGGTTTTCTTTATCAGTTGAGGTTGTGTTTCATTCTGTAACATTCTACCAGTTCCTTATTCTACAGCTTCTACAAGCTAGTCAGAGGCATTAGGTGTTGTAAATGTTGTGGCAATAATGCAGCATTGTGGTGAAATAAGATGTACTTTTAATACTTAAGTATTTTTTAAAACAAGTACTTCAGTACTTTAACTTAAGTAAAAATTTAACTGTATGACTTTCACTTGTATTGGAGTAACATTTGACTTGTGGGATCTGTACTTTCACTTAAGTAATGAAGTTAACTACTTTGCCCACCTCTGGTAATAAGACCATTTTTCTGTAGCTTGTAATGTAGCTAACTACTATATTAAAACAGCCTGGCTGTAGCTTAGCGACTTTTAGCTTGTAGCTTGAAAAGCTAACGCTTAAAAGTAGCCTAAAGCTTTTTAATGTCTACATGTGGAGCTGACAGAACTCTCAATTAAATTTGTCACTGTAGGTGAAGAAACCAAGGTGCAACTTTTCGAAGTTAGAGTAAAAAGGAGATTAATTAAAGATAACAGAAACCGTAGACAAACCATGAAAAACCGAGAATCATTTCCCTTTAACATAAACTCGCCGAGCACGAAATTTAAATGTTTAAAAAAACATATATACAAACTAATGTGCCGTAATATACCCCCTAAGAAAAATCCGCCATGTTTTCCTGAATTAACGAAATAAAGTTTTAACTGATTTCCTGAACGTCATGCCTGAAAATCCTGCGAGAAGCTCTGATTTAGCCTACGTAAGAGCTGCATTTCACTAAAGCAAACATGTTCCACCTCAGAGTAATTTAGTTTTATTTGGATTTGGGTTTTGAAACACTGGGACATACTTGTATCTAGTAATATACATGGTATTGTTATTAATTTGTCCACATTGTAGTTGTTCAAACGGAAGGCCCAGTCTGATCTGCTGGACACAACAGTATTTCTCAACATCAGTTGGTCCAGAGAATGAAATTTTAACCTTTAATTTTTTTAATTATTATTATTTTTTATCTCGTTAAGTCTGAAAAACGGAGCGTTTTATTCACGAAGCGGATGCAAATATCTTCTGTAAGAAACACAGGCTACAAAACGTGGGACTGGCACACTTACAAAGATTGAAACACAGGTGAAACAGTTTGGCAATCATCAGTGTTGAGTGACTGAAGCGAAAATGAGAGCGGAGGAGCAGCAAGTGCTGCAGTGTGAAAGGAGGGTTTTCAGCGGTTAGGGTTAGTTTTTTAACGTAATATAAGGAATGTTGATTGAGGGTTAACAATATTGATGAAGTAAACAAATGAGCAAAAGTCTGGAAAGAATATTTAGCCTGAATTATCCCATCTTGCGTAAGGAATCGTGATGTGTCGGTCGCGAACGAAACTTTAACCTTTAACCAGAGCGGTTCTTTAAAGTAAACGTTCGGAGTCGCATTGTTTTCTCTACTTTTTCTGTTCAAGCCGCACGTAACTGGTCAACTACGATGTAGAAAGAATAGAACGAATAAAAACATTTTTGTATGTCATATTTATCGACCATCGCAGTCCGCAGGGTGTTTTATTTTGAAAAAACACTTTCATCTGTGGCTCGGATATGGCAGTAAGGCAACTCACTTGGTGAACAGGTTAAATATATGCAGGGACAACACCTTTCACTGTAAATAGGTAAAAGTTTATAAATATTACACATACAATCAGGGATTGGATCTTTTTTCAAAGGTGGTATTTGTTTTTGTACTTTAAATGTATTTGTCGTAGCTCTCTGTTCCATGTTGAGTATAACAAGCCACATAAATAAACTTGTGATATAATGTATGTTTTGTACATTTGTAATTAATTTAAAATTATCTTTTTAGTAATTAATTTAATCAACAAAAAATCTGAGGAGCCACTTGGGAGCCGAAAGAGCCGGCTCTTTTAAGAGAGCCATAAGAACCGACTCTGTAAAAAGAGCCGAAATTCCCATCACTAGTAAGGAAGAGATCTACTGACACCTCGTGTTAGCAAAGCTTAATGCAATGATGTTTGAATTTTGCACAGAACTTCATTTTTAAACACAATACTTCTATCTAGTGGTTAGACATGATGCACGTCCAGAAGCATCTCTCTGATGATCCGAAGTTAATGAACATAAAGGAAACAAGACTTGACATTGTTTAAATCTTGTTTTGCAGTTTGCACTCGTTTAATTGCCTAGTTGTTTGTTTCTATTCTAACCCGATTTTTCCTCTGCCGTTTTATGTGATTTGGATTTTTAACATGTTTGTGTCGAATGAACAATTAATATTCTTAAAAAAGTCATTTTTATTAATATTTAAATATTCGTTTTTTTTCTTTCAGCTATTATTTTGTTGGTGTCGGATGCTCCCTCACTTACAACCTGTACTTACATTTGTACAAAGGATTTATGTTTACGGCCCCTGGACCTGCAGTTATTAAGCCAAACTCAGAAAGCAGTACATCATAATTTTCCTAGAGGAAAGACAAACAGCACTCTGGGAGTGGCTTTTATATATTTTGTCAGTAATGGTAGGATTTGGATTCCCATTTATCCTCCCTTCTTTGTCAACATTGAAACTTTCTGCTTTGTATACAGCTTGCTGTGCAAACACAACAAGTACAATGTCTATTAAGGGCAAAAACACTAGATAATTCATACTGATTTCCAATGCAAGATAAGTTTTCTTCAGCATGTTTGAGTTGCTCGCAGTAAAGCCTTGTCTGTTTATTTAAGAATTGTTCTTGTGTGTTTTTAGCTGTTCTGTGAGAAAACCATTGATGTGTTTTTTGTAGAAAAATAGCATAGATCTATATGAATAAAAAACATGGTAGTCATCTTTTGACATGGCTTGCTTTAAAGATTAAAATTCTAAAAATAAAAACTCGTGAGCTGCAACAGATTTGATGCTTTTATAATTATATAATGATGGAATAAGTGAAACATGACAACATTTTTTGATCAGAAATAGATCTTTGGATTGCAGAAACACCATGAAAGCAAACAAATGCCTTTGCAGCATTTTCATTGATTTTCCTCACAGTTTTATGAACAAAGAACTTAATGTTTGGATGAAGCTGACGAGTCGAGCTTTGTGTTTTTCAAATTTTAAATATGTAATCCATGCTACAATGTCCATTTCTCTTGTGATGACATGCTTTCTTCAAAACAAGCCTTATCTTTATAACTGTTGCAGGGAAGAGATAAAGCTTATCGCAGAAGAAAGCATTTTAAGTACTCCTTTCGGGTGTGTAAGACATTGAGTAGTTTCTACCTGTATATACTGTATGCAGTATGCACATTTCCAATTAGAACCTAATTTTTAATTACCTAGCAAACTTTTCAGGTGTAAAGTCAGTGTAAACCAGGTGTTGCCAAGTACACTTTCTGACCTCAGGAACTAAACACAGTGGGGTATAAAACACACTAACAAGGATGGGGTCCTTTAAAATGTGACCAGTAAGAGTAAAACCCCCTTATATATGATTGTCTGTGGTCTGTGATAAACATACATACAGAATAAGGAGTATGCATACAGTTACTCTTGTTCTTATATTTACTTTTGTTTGCCTTCAGCTAAAATATACATTTTGTTCATCATGTTCCTTTGTATGGAATGCAATTTATCATATTTACACATTTGAATCAAACAGAAAACAAATAATACGTCTGTATTCAAATGAAGACTTAATGCATAGCAGTTGACTGAAAATGACTTTTCGTAAATTAATATCAATGCTTGTAATGAACTATATAGTGTTTAAGTCATAGTATGTCATAGTAATGACAGCTTACCCTCTCCAAAAATATATATTAAAACACTTTAAATGCTCCTGTAAAACCATTGTCGAACTCCTTCTCTTTCTTAATATAAGAAGCAGGTGAAGGTGTACCTAATACTGCAGATATGTATTAACTAGTCAATCCACATGCAGCCATACACCTCATTAGTGTAAAACAAAAATGACATCATAGGATCAATAAATTAATATTCTTAATATTAAGAACTAGCCAGCCCTTCCGTTAGCTATTATTCTAGAAGGTTATTGTAGACCCCGAAAAAACTTCAGAGAAAGTTCGTAGCCCAGGAACATGGTGGCACTCATGGGAAATCCTCTGACTGCATTTACTGTGGTACCGCGGAAGAAAACCTGAGTTGTAGATTGAAGAGGAAACTATTAGACACATTTACTGAGTAAAACAGAAAGAAACAATCCTGCACTTATCTATTGATCACGTTAGGATTTTGCACATACCATCAGCCCAACAAAAATGTTTTAATACTAGTTTCTAAAAGGAAAATGGAACTGCAATCTGACGTTATCAGGAACAAGACCTTATGCACTCATGAGCTCATGCCAACCGGGCATTTACACAGACAGTCAGTCAGACAGTAGCCTTCTGATACCCGTAACTTGAACCCTTTGTTACTGATTACATTATTATGCAAGAAGATCATTGCAGGCCATCTCCTGTGTTGGCCTACCATAAAAAAATCTATAAAACTGTCCATGCAACCTTATAACAAAGCCAATAAAATGATAATAGTTAATGAATGTAACTATGACTATGCAAATTAAAATGATGAACTTACCTGTAGTCCTTCCGTCTTGTAGCTTTGTACAATGCAATGGACAATACCCTTATATTTTCGCTGGTGCATAGCGTCTGCCTGCAGTCGAGACTTTACCACATCGGCTGGTGTTGCTGTGACCCAGGAAATAGATCCTGTAAAATGAGACATGAACCAGGAGAGAGTCTTTAGTTACCAAAGCCTTTAATGACCCAAATTTTACCAATAACAGCAGTGATAATAATAATAATAATAATAATCATCATCATCATCATCAACTGATTGAAGAACTCAAGGGTTCCTTGCAAAAGAATAAAATCAAACACATAAACAACACAATACACAAGACAACAAAATACAAGACCAAAATTGGTGAACAAGAACAAAAATACATCCATAAAAACATCGCAGACATTGTGAATTGCTTACTGAAAGGGGTTCTGCTGAGTCCCTAACCGTTTTGCCTTTTCACTCATTTGAACTTGCAGAACAAAACGCAAGAGCACCTGAGTAAATACACACACACAGGGCTTGTATAGAACTAGATGTCCTTGGATTCCCCCCAGTTTGTCAGCACAGTCATGTGTCATTAATTATGGCCTTCTTTCGGATGAACAAATAATCAGGCGGCGTGGAGAAGAGCTGGACACTGAGAAGCTTTAGCTAAACTTTGTGACATTTAGACACCAAAAGGGCTCTGAGACTACATCACCAATCATTATTAATGTACTCTAGAGTCATGTTACATCAAATATTAGGAGGTGGTCATATCAAAAGGGACATTTATCAGACCTTATCCAAAGCTTCTTAACATTTGATTAGTAGATGGTAGTGGCCAAGTAGAAAGAATCTCGTCTATGAACTCTGAGTTTAAGCCAAAAACTATTCTACTTACAACACTACCAAAATGACTCCGAAGTAGACCCTTAACTCCAAGTTGCTGTAGAACAATTGTTCCAGTAATTAGGAAATGGAATGTACTCAGGAAAGAACATCTGGCAACTTAGGGTTAAGGGTCTTGTTCATGGCCACCAAAGGTGGTTTTAGTCTTGAGTGGCAGTCTGTGATTGTATATTGGTTAATACTCTGTTGTGGCTGCAGGAAACTTGGTCACAGCAGAACTTTTTACCAGGTCTGTGGTCAGTGGCCTAAGTGACTAAAACCCTGTGCTGATGCTTAGGAACCACCACTGGACCCTTGAGCAAGACCCTTAACCTCCAGTTGCGCCAGAGAGACCGCTCCGGATAAGAGTGTCTGCTAACTGCTGTAAAGGTAAAGGTAGGCTCTGCTTTGGTTCACACACCTGTGATTAAATGACAAAAACTTCACCTCATCTTTCTTACCTGCTAAACCTCCAGCAAGCCAAATATAGCAGGGATGTAAGGCGCTGTGTCCATTAGGTTTAAGCCATTCACAAAAGAGTGCGTACGGGATAAAATAAAGTGTGTAACCGGGGACGTCTCGTAGCACCATGGCCCCTGCTCCCCTGTAGAGCCCCTGGACTCCCTCTGTCTGCAGGATGCTGCTGATGCAGTGTAGGGGACCTCGGTAGACGGGCTGAGCCTGCAGACGCATCGGCCTAAGTGGAACGCTGCCATTTCCAGCAAGGTTTAAATTTTCTGCAAACAAGACTCAGGATATAAGTTGAGATAAACAAATAATTTTTGTCTTGCATTTAAACACAACTAGGAGTGTAAAGCACAAGTTTTACCAAGTATACAATATTATATAGATTCAATGGACAATGATTCGGCATCTGTTAATATCGCAGTGTGCTATGATACGATACAATTTTGACTCAAATCAGGACACAGCGATTGTATGAGACAATATCAGATGCTGATTTAACACAATCACTTACATTCATATCAAATCACAAAAATATGATTTGGTATTTTTATTCCCTGAGCTGAACCAGAGATTTAAATCTTCTAATAAAAATAGACCTCTTGTTCAATATAAAGTGATGTTACAATATGTATGGTTCCTGAGTGATTTTTTAAATTCTGGATTGATGCTATGGATTTGCTGATTATTGAATCAATGTACCATGCAATGTTTAAATGTGGTTTTGTGATGGTGAACACAGTTCTTTCACATATTCCATACAACTTCAAATTTGGAAATGACCTTTCCTAAGACATGTTCAGCACAGGCTGTCTCATTCAGATTTAGCACTTACCTGTGAGAACGGGTTGTGTTTGCATTTGCAGCCTGATTTTGACCAGGTCTACGGGGGCCCCCAGGCCTACCGACACCAGGCCTGTTATCATGCTGGCCACAGTCAGGTCAAGCATACCACAGGGGTGCCTGCCGTCGCCATAACGAAGCTTGCTAATAAGTCTCTGAGAGTTACTGAAGCAGCCAAACACCATCGAGTTATAGACAGTGATGCTAGCTAGCGGAAAGGAGAGGCCTTTGAAAAAGCCTGTAACCTGACGGAACAGAAGGACGACGTATATCAGCACTGTCCTGAAGGAATAATTGCCCTAACATAAACAAAGTATGATAACATTGCATTTCATGGTATTTTGCTCTTTCTTGTCAATGTAGATGACTTATGTACCATATACAAGGAAGACATTATTATGTTTATACTGTGATAGTGTCAAAAACATGGTAATATGTGGAATTTTTAGAGTGATTAAGACATTTTGAAAAGATTAATTGTAATTCTTATAAAAATTAACAGTTCTAGAAACATTTTCAATACAATATACTTCAAATATGTTTTCAGTATTGAAAGCATGCACATATAAATCAGAAAGAATACATAATGTGCAAGTTGTGTATGTGCATTTACCGTCTCTTTTTTGTAGATGGATACAATACAGTGGAGACTGTTATTATATCCATTTCCTGCTTGTAAACGTGTCTGTAATATGCAGATGCAAAAAAACTTTATTAAAGCACATTTGTTGTTATAAGCAAACATATATGGCATAAAATGTGCCAGAAATAATTAATGCACAAAACATTAAACGATTTAATGGATGCAAAACTCCCTACTCGACTAGTGTTCTTACCTTAACGGTGTCAAGTGGGTGTCCCACAATCACACTGGATGCACCTGAAAGAGGAAAGCACAACTTGTGTATGTATTAAAATGGGAAAGAAAAAAAGGATAAGTTATTGGAAGGGATAATGCACAGAAAAGTTGTGTCTCTCTCTCTGCAGAACACCAATGAATAACACTTTGTCTTCCCGATGAATAAGATACATTGTGTGTTTTATGGTGGACACACACACGCAAAAACACCGCGCCATTCAGTGAAAGATCCACAAAAACACGAAAAGTAGCAAGTGATAGCTGATCTCTTCAGTTTTAGTAAAACTGTTGCCGGCGGCTGGAGGCAGGTAAAGACCTGTTGGTCAAACAGGTTTTTACTGCAAACAAACTCAAAATCCATCGTCACGCCTATAAGTATCAAAGCGTCACAGACAAAACCTTTGCATTCAGAGTTTTATGTCATTACGAGAAATGCAAAGTGAATGGAAATTTACTGGGTGTCTGGGTTCTCGCAGGGCGCACTTCCATTGAAACGAGTGACAAAAAAGCCGAAAAACCGAAGTAAACAAAGTGAAACACGCCCCTCGGAGCTGCAGCAGCTTTACGACCTCAAGCTTTCCGTTCGCAAAGTTTTTAAAGCGGCGTTTTGAAGCGTTTCCAGATGATGATTTGCGGTATCGCGACTTATGAGACACACAATCAGCTGCACTTTTCATTCAGCTACGATCGAAGACAAACTTTTGTATAGAAACTTCTAAACACAAATTTGAGCTCGTCCTGAGAGAACCACTCAAGTGTTTGCTTTATATGTACAACATATGGATTATAATTAAAGAAAGATGTCGTTTGTGGCTGGTTTAAAAGTTGCAAAGTTCGACTATTGCCACACTTTAAACAATGCAAATAAAAGCCGCTCCTTTTAACCCATCTTAATTTTTTCTATTCCTAGTTCAATATATGTTTTACCAGTGTTTTTATTCTTTTAAAAAATCACTTACCTCCTATCCACCCGGCTACAAAATCATCTAAGTGAAAGAACGTCATGTTTTTTCGACTACGTCCCGATTTAAGGAAAAGTAAATAAAGTGCTGTTTTATGTTCGGAGCCAATGCGATGAAAACCTTAAATATCTGCAGTCATGTTAAATCTCAGAGGATTTCTGAGACACTGAAGGGAAAGAAACCCTTAAGACCAAAACAAGTTTCATCTGCAGTTCTGTGCGTTTTGGGGAGGTGTTTTGCAGATACGGAGTCCGATCTCTGAACCAATAGAATTTCAAGCGCAGCAGAGTCTCAAAACGCATGTATAACGCATATACAGAGATCGCAATATTTATTATTTACACTTACTTTTGCATGTGTTTTAAAATTATGTTAAAAGATGTTTCCCCTAAATCCTCATTTTCTTTGTACGACATAAATGGATTATAACGCATTCTCACATTAGATAAATAGAGAAATCTTTGAGCATGTTAATGGGTAGTGTTGCTTGAAAATAACCACATTTCCTTATATTTTCATAATAGTTCACGATAGTTCACAACTGATTCTCAATCGAGTCTTTTCTACATAGATGTCAAAAGAATCCGTTTATACATAACGCACAATAACTTAACAGAACCATTTTGCTGAATCAAGTCTGAGGATTCTTTATTTGTCACATACATAGTTCTACAAGTTTATTGTGTAGGAATGTGCCCATCTCTTTCCAAATACAAAAGTAAATAAAAATAAAGCAATATGTGTAATTAAGGTAAAACTGGGAAAAAGTTAAATCTAAAGTATCTAAAGTAATGGAGAAAGAAAAAAATATCCATCAAACGTGCATTAAGATATCACTATATGGTAAAGTGCAGAGTGCAGCTGAATTGTATGCTTAATGGCAAATGACCAGTAGGCAGACCTATCTAAGCCCTTGAATTCCTGCAGGCTTTTGTGTATGTCACCTTTACGATTTTTGGGCTGCAGTCAGTGCAGTTATGCAAATAGTCAATACCTAGAGTCACTGCTGGAGTAATTTTAGAAACACACAATTAGATTTGAGCTATATAACAGCAGAGCATTTTCTGTATTTCCTGACACTGCTGAAGTGCTGCAGCTGCTCTAGTAATTATAAAAAAGGCCCTTGGGGTGGGTCTCTTACGCAGATGTTTACAGCGTGGTCACAACTGTGAGGGACTGATAACAGCCTATTTCCAAATAAAACCCACATGAGCTGGTGATTGGTGATTGACTCTTCTAGCTGTCTTTCTCTCTCTTACAGTATGCTTTGCAATACCAGGTACCATGATTGCATATAGTCCGTACGATCAGTTTACCTCAGTCTTACCTTAGGCTGGAAGTAATTCACATTAGCCATGCCAATCCAAACACATCCCCCTTATTGCTGATGGGACGCAAAATGATCCCATTCACATTCCTGTATGACATCTGAAAACCTCTGACCCCATCACTAAATATACCGTTGTCTCTGGTTTCACCAAAATGTATTTCGGCATGCTTGAGTCTTAGTGAGCAGTATACGATATAAGGTGGTGCCTAAGCACAGCCCCAACATACTATACAGTCTATATAGCATACATGGATAATTATATTGTTCTCACACTCATATTGGAAGTTTATTTTGTATAATTTTACACTGTATGTCATTTCGTTTAACTTGGGTAAGGTGAGAACAGTTCAAAAGGCCTTTTAAAATATTATGTCTTAGGTTGATAAAGCCCTGGGTGATACGCATTGAAAAACAAAAGTATGCCAGCCTAGTTTCAGGAGGCTGCTGGCCATTTAACACCTGAAAAACTGGTTTTAACATTCCTTAAAGCTGATGCCTGACAGCATTTTTGTCTTATAATTAACTCACCTTCAGCAATAAACGACAATGAACAACATGGGTCATTCTTCCTTCATAACCATATCTACGGCGGACAAGGTCAGACATACAAATAAAAATATATACACATCTCACCTGTTAAAAATGAGGAAGCCTTTGTGTACATGGACCACATTTGCTTAATTTTTTTAATTGTACTATGTTTATATACACTAAATTTCATATTTGCTTTTCATTGTGATCAAACTCTCTAAATTGGCTTGTCATTATGAAATTATGAGTCCATATATAACGCATATACAAAGAATAAATATATGTTTAGAAAAATGTTTTCTATTATTTCTTATATCGACATAAATAATACGATTTACTATATTTATTCAGGTTAATCCAGTTACGCATAAATTGATGCACACCTGCTTTCAGTTTGATGAGATGTGCACACTGAAACCGGACCTTATTCAGGGTGTGTTTGGATTAAACACTGAGCTTTGCCTTGTAATGGTTATTAGGAATGAATGTCTGTCCTTTGACATCACATTTAGTCATTTTATGCTATTAACCCTTTGAACTCAATGGACGCGTTTCACGTTCATTTTTGTAACCTTTAGTCTCAGATTCATAACTTGAGACAGGAGTAACACACATGCATGATACACATATCAATTAAATCGAGAAGACTTACCCTATACGGTCATCTAAGTCCCATGTTTGTGCAATAAATTACTGCAGAGTAATAATGCTGTAATAACGATACGAAGGAAGGTCAAATTCAAGTACATATTTTGCGGAAATAAGCACATATTTTTATATTGTATTAAGCCATAGAATGTCCCAGATTGAAGAAAAATATATAACAATGACTATGGACCTTTACCCCACACATTTCTAAAGTTAAATCTCTACTGAAAAATATTGTCTTGTAGAAATAAAAGAAAAAAAGTAAAATTTCACTAGGCAAAAACTAGAATTTGCTTATAAAAATGATATCAAGATTTTACTTGTTAGTTTCACATCAAATAATTACATAAATAAGTAGCCCTGGGTCTTCTGAAAAACAACAACACAAGGCATGAATGACTAGCTTACGGAATTAAAATATTATAGGCCAAAAAATAAAGGGATGCAAAAACGCTCAAAAATGGCCCAGAATTCAAAGGGTTAAACCTCTCGGCTGAAACGGTACCATTAATCAAATAAATACCTAAAAAACTACTAGCTAATCCTGTTTAACCTCAAAGCCTTTTAGTCACTTCTCCAAAAACAGGTTTTTTTGTTCCATCAAATGTGATAACTGCTGCTGGACCACTTTTCAAATAGGCTTTTTTTGTTCACATGGACTTGATGGGTGGCCATTCTACACTGCAATTTGTTTGCATAGATGCTGTCATCAAAAAAATGTTAATTACAGCTATGACTCAGTGGAAATGCTAATCATTCATTTCTTTCATCTAGCCAGTGTGAGGTATATTTTTGAAGCATACTCGCTTTGACCTCACTGCAGGAGCTGGAAAACAGGGCAGTACACAAGTATAACAGCACAGTCTCACTCTGCCAAAACATGTTTTTGTCTGATTTCCTTGTCTGTGTTGACATCCAAAGTAGATGATCACTAGAAGTTGTTAACATTGACCTGTGCAAAGCTTAAACAAGTTTAGAATGCAGAAGTCCTGCAGTAACATCTGGAAGTGAAGCAGTACAAAATTGAAAATAATCTCCCAGAATTTGACTGCTTCTAGGAAACTCCAGTGGTTGGAAAATGCTGTAGCAGCTCCACTCTGCAGTACCCGTCTGTAGATTGGGTTACGCTCGGGCAGTTAAGGTCTCGCTTCTCTAGAGGAATGGGGTCATACCAGCTTGGTGGTAACCTTGTACTTTGTTCTTCAAAACCAAATGAAAAAAGGAAGGGATCATTTCAGATGCAAAAACATTGAAAAAATTGTAGGTCAAATGGCAGTAGAACGGAAGCCAGTTTACTGATGTTGTGACATTTAGTTCTGTGAATGTTGAGGGAAAGTGTGATTTTTATGCTGCTCTGCATTATGACTAGTGATCTGCATGTCAAAGGGATGTGATTGGAAAATGAAACTGGGTCTTTTGAGAGAAATTCACTCAAATTATCCATTCACTTAACCATTTAGATACATTTTGTGTACAGAAGAGTTTGTGTACAGTACTGTAGAAAAGTCTTGAGCCACCCCTCATTTCTTTATGTTTTGCCTCTGACAAGCCCATTATAATTATACAATCTCTCCTTGTAATACCAACTGTATTTACATATGTATTGTCTCATTTTCTTAGCAAAATATAAAGAAATAATGTGTGGCTCAAGATTTCTGCACGGTACTGTAATTCTCGATTGTCCTTTGAACTTAATTTCACAGTTTCTCTGTATCTAATTTGCAAAAATGCAAAAAAAGTATTCCCTAAAAACCAGTGTGCACTTTATTTGGGCACTTCTCGAAAAGGAAACAAATGACATTTAAATAACATCAGGGAACACCATTGTTGATACTTTTGTTGTGCAAGTCTTTTAACAATTTGGCCAACTTTATCAGACTTTAGGCATATTGAGAGTGCTGCAAAGCAGTATTAATTAATAGACTTTCACATATAACACAAATAATGAACGGCTTTCAAAGTTGGATTTTTGCTGATTTAGACCGGCTAAGCAGTATTATTATTACACTCTGACTCAGACTGCTTAGTAAGTGTGACAATATAACATTAGTCTTGATAAATCATTCCAATGTTTAAAGAAGATAACAGGGTTCTGATGACAGATAACAGACATCTACTATTGCATTTTTACAGGGCACACAGTATAAAAGCCCAAGATTTACCTCACGTTTTGGCATTTGTCCACACAGTTCTACGTAACTGACAGCAGTCCAGCTGATTAGCACACGTTAGCTTCTGAAAGCTTTAACACACCCCCCTTTCCTGGCCGGGGATTGGATGCTACTGTTGAAATAAATGGGGTTTGGTAATGGCCTACAAGGTTTGACAGGAAATAAACTAACTAAATAAACTGCTGTTGAAAAATAACATCTAAGATGGGTCATAAACAAATGTATTAACTATCACTGATTAATTTAACAAAATACATTTATGTTTAATACAACAAGGAAGTGCTCGTGTGCAAAATCTGTCCCAGTTGACTAAAGTACGGAGTTTAGTCAGGTACAAAGTACTTGCAGTGGCAAAACACCATCACATTTTTATCCAAACTGATCCAACACTATATATTCTAATTTACCTTTAGTGTACGGTTTGTTTATTCCACCACTGCAATTTTTACTTGAAGAAAAACCTCACTGGAGCAAACACTCAAATTCATTTAAAACTAAAGGTTTGTGATCAAAGTTCAATTCCTCAGTAGCCTCTTAAACTAGTGATACCAAAAAGCAAGGTGCAATGGTGACTATGGATGGTGTCATGATTGATTATTGCAAAAACTGGTAGTTTTTGCACTGAAGCTGCATTTATGGTTGTCATTCAAGAGAAGTTCAATAGGATGTTACAATACAGTATGTGCAATCTGTAATGTACACAAGACAGACTCAAGGACTTAATATTGTAAGTTACAATGAAACACATCATCATAAAGCAGCATGTCAGAAATCCTTAAAGACACAAAAAATAAAAAGATGTATCTTTACGCTCTGTTCTCAAAACATGCACCATGACTAGATACAGTTGTCTTAATGCCTCCTTAATCCCGTAACACTAAAAAATCTTGAGGTTTTATGAATAAACACCTTTCAGAGTTCAGGAAAACATGCCATCATATCTAGGAGTGCACCAGGCAAGAAGGAGCTTCTTTGTTTTATTATTTCCTCTTTCTATTAACATTGCATCAGCTGCTGGCAAGAGATATATCAGCTTAAGCAGTGCAAAATGTGTACAAAATATTCATGCATTTTGTTTGGCAAGTATCAAGTATTTTTATCCTCTATTTATGTATTTATTTATTACACTTGGGTAATCTCTAAGACATTTATTTTACTTGTAGATTGTGCCTGCTTGTCCTTCTTTTTCTCTGTCTGTAAAGATGACATTAAAGCTTAGAAACAGTTTGTTCTTTCTCAGTCCTTCTGCCTTCAGACCATAAGTGCGAAACTAAACTTTTGTCTGAAACATCTGATTCAGCTGTTCTGCCCCCAAAGAACACTATACAGGGCTGGATAAAAAATGCTGTAACAACTGTACCCTAATATTAAACCCTAAAGTGAAAGTGAGTGATTATGTCATGGTGAACACACCACAGCTCAGCACAGAGTGCACCCCGACAAAATATGATCTCTGTACTTAACTCATCCGTGAAGGAGCAGTGGGCAGCTGAGGGTGAGAGCAGTGCTTGGGGACGATACTTTCCTCATGAGTACCTCAGTGGTACCTGTCCGGGATTCGAACCTGCAACCTTCTGATTATGGGGCGAACGCCTTAACCTCCCTACACTACCAACTTTAACAATTAGCCAGCCGATTTGTGAAAACACAGTTGAACCAACAGAACAAAGCTCTCCTTAACCTCCAATAGAAAATTAACACAATATGAAAAATGATAATAAATTAATACATTTCTTCTGCATTTTGAACTTGAGTACCAGAGACACCTCTGGCTATAACAGTTCTGTTTGGTAGTTGCATTAATACACGCTAGGGGGCAATAAAGCACAACCAATTCTCCGCACACATCTTTTGCAGTATTTTTAGTGCTCCCTGGTTAAAGCTTACCCCTCTCCTAGTTAAAATTTCCACTGACCTTTCCTCTCTCTCTCTCTCTCTGGATTCGTATCACGAACTGTGAGAGTCCGGACCCGATCCTTCACCTCAGTCTGGAATGGGGCAAATTTCCCATAAATCCCCCCTTTATACTCTGCTCCCTTCTCCTTCCGTAAGTGCTCATAGATGGAATGGAATACTGATCACTCCATTCCAGTCCCATGTCTAAGCAAGTTCAAATCTGTGACAAAATTAGACCATATCTTTATCTTGGGGTATTTAATTTCTCTAGTCAAGTAAATACAATATGTTGGTTAGTGGAAAACACCTGAGAGTTTCTTTTCTGAAGATTTTTATATATGATGTTTACTCATATGCTTTAGACTATACAAGACACCTAAATATGTACTGTAACTTTAAATTAGAAGGTAAATTACTACTCTCTTATTTATAACTGAAGTTTAATTTTTTTTCTTGACACTTCTAGAGGGAAAAATCAATGAGTATATCCTGAGAAGCTTCATCACACCACTGGTTTTGCTTCATCAGTCACTTTAATCAGCCCATGTCAGCATTTTGTCACATGGCTCACAGTGCTGCATTACTGACCTCTTAACACTTCTGGGACTTCAAAACAAAAATTCACACTTATTATTGCTATCTCATTGGTTAAAAATCCACAAACCCGTGGGACTGTCAAAATAACTATAATGTTGATCATTTTCTACACTAAGTAAAAATGATAAATTATTAGTAAAATATCGGATTTCCGTTACTGAATAGTTCTTAATGGAATTTGACTCATTGGCCAGATTAGATTAATCCATAACAGTTCCTGTTAGCCTGTAACATTTTTTATTAGTTTCCTGTGAGTAACTTTTCATCAGGGTTCAGTTAGTACCAAGAGAGAAAAGTAATGCATTCAAAAGTTTTTATTTCAATAGGAAAGAGGTGTGTGATGTGCTTAAAACATTACAACGTCTCTCTGCTTCTCACTGTCCTGTTTGGGTGCTATATTGCTGAAAGGTAATTAACTGCTAATGATCTGATGCTGAAGCATTGATTAATTAGAGAGGGTTTTGTTGTCATTAGTGCAGGCCCACTCCCATTTGTAAACCTGATCTTTACAGTGATCTCGTATGCATGGAGACTGTAAACACATGGCAGTGTGCGCTGAGGGCTTCGGAGCAGATGTACTGAGCTGATTTGCATTCAATGAATCCTTCCCTTTAAAAGTCAAGGACAACAGAGAGCTCAAAAGGGGGAATACAAATTTGCCAAGATCCTCCGCTCCGGCTGCTTGGACTACCACAACACAACTGCAGTTGCAAATACAAAAAACCCCCCAAAATGCATAAACGGTGACCTAACAGAAGAAAAGAGATTTAGCTGATCACTGGTTAAAGATGGTCTTTTATTTTACTCATTTCATCTTAAGATGTGTTTCAGAATACTTCAAGACAGTGTAAACTGGGTTTTGAACCCCTGACCAGTTTGATCATTATAAATCATCTTAGCTGTGTGCAGGTCAGTGCTCTACTTTCAGCTTTGGATACAAATATAATTAGGGCTGCACAGTATATTGTTGCAGCATTGACATGCATGTACACTGTCCAGTAATACAAATTTAATTTACAATATTGTTACAACATTTCTGCTACTTGAATCAAAAGAGAGTGGCAGAAATGGACTGACAGAAAAGATTATATACAATATGAATATTTTTGTCTTATAACAAAACAAATCTTTCAGATTTTTAAATAAATCAAAATTTTCTACATAGAGGCACTCATCTTCAAGGCCACTTAGAAATCATTCTGAGTAGATCTGTTTTATTTGGTGTAAAATTCTCTTCTATTTACATGCTGTTAGTGCCACAATGTACTTTTTAAAAAATACTGTGCACCTTCATGCATCATCATTCGTCGGTTTGTGACTATAAATGGTTAAAGCGCGTTGATTTGGGTGAATGTGAGGCAGTGGTAAGGACAGAGGACCCTGCTGTCCTGTCGAAGAAAGAAAGGTTAATGTTGTCCTTGAGTCACACAGAGAGACTTTGGCAGCGTGAGTCAGACGAGTGGCGCTGCGGCAGGCGAGCCGAGTTCCGCACGAGTATGAGGTGCTTATGTAAAAAGCAGCGTTTCCCCCTACAGCAACAGATTGAGGAGAGGAGGCCTAATGCAGAGTGACACCCCCGAAAACCAAATTGGCTGCAAGTTGCGTGGCCTGTACGGCCAGAGGCTGACCGTCCTGGCCGCAGGTTTTGCTGAAGTTTCCAGAAAGATTTAAACCGGCACAAAACAAAGGGCAGTGACTTTGCTCTTAACAGAAAATCTGCAAAAAGTATCTTCTTTCTTGTGTGCAAATATGCAAAGCTGTGGTGTGGAATGAAATGAATAGTCAGATCTTCTTGTCGTGCCTTATTTTGCATTTATAACTACATTAAATCCACACTTATCATCTCTGTGTCATCAATTCAAATTCAATTTGCACTACAACCGTGTTTACTAGTAGGTGCTGTTGTGAAGATGTCAAATGTCTCAAATTACTGTAGCTTTCAGAGTGTTTAGAAAGCAACAAAGTGGCTCAACTACCATCCTGAAAGAAATGAGAAACTGTTAGAAGATTTTCAGATTTCCATTAGAGAATTTTTCTTAATGGAAATTGACCAAAAAAAATGTCAGGTTTCAGTTAGAACCAGTAGAAAATAGACTTAATGATTCAGAGAATTTTCCGTAGAAAGGAGACCTGCGTCTGTTACCTGAAAAGGCTCACCGTTTCCAAAAAGATGCACTAGAACGAGAAAGTCCACCAGCTTTGCTTAACAGAAAAGCTGCAAAAACTATTTTTCTTGTGTGCAAATATCCGCAAGCTGTGGTGTGGAATGAAAAGAATGCAATCTGAACTTTCTGCCATGCCTTATTTTGTGTGTGGAGATGGCTGACAACTTGCCTAGATGATGCTCCCCGGAGACACGCCTTCAGTCCCGTCTCCTCCCTCTTCCACCTTTGAAGAAATAAATAAAACAGCATGTAAAAAAGGTGTTCTATTTTACTAGCTGTCTTCCTCAGGCTACGCGTCCTTGTGATCTGCTTACTGGTAGAGTAATCTGTAAAGCACAATCTGTTTTCTGCCTGGAAGCCATAACCGGCGACTCTATAATATATAGTCTATACTTTCTATAGTTGGGGAAGCTACTTTAAAATGGTAGCTTTTCAAGTTACAAGCTACTTATGATTAAAACTAGCTAAGCTAAAGTTTTGATATAGTAGTTAGCTACACTACAAGCTAGAGAGAAAAAGTAGCTAGCAATATCCAAGCTATTTCATCTAGTAATGCTTAATATTTGTGCTGTAGGACACTCTTAAAGGTCTCATATTCTACATTTTTTCAACAAGTTAAAACAGGTCTATGAGCTCCACTAAACATGTCTCTACGGTAGTTTGCTGAAAATACCTCTCATATCAGTCATTTTCACCTGCTTTTTACTCCTCTAGTTCAGTCCCTTTCAGAACAGGCTGTTTCTCATTAGTATTCCTGAATGCAAATGAGCCGCTGCTGACCACACACATCCCACTCCGGAACTGGGGTGTAGACAGCACGGTGAGAGTTTACCTCACGTGAAAATAATCCACATGACTGCTGCTAACAAACCATTCATACAGCCGTACATGTTCAACACAACGCTCCGCCGCTAGACTTCTTCACTGTGATTCCTACACTAGCGCTCCAGAGGAATCATGGCGGATCAAGAAGCACTAGCAGTTCTACCTGGTGGGCGGAGCTTCTCAGAGAGGAGGATGGAGTTATTCAAACGTCCCCTACCATGATGTAGAAGTAGAGGAGAAATCTAAACGGCTCGGTTAAGCACATACTTTCTGACATTCGTAAATTAATACTAACACAATTTACCATTTTTTATCAAACCTACAGGGTGTGTAGAGGCAGCACAGACCCAAATGGATGGCCAAAGGACCTTTAAAGCAAATAAATGAAAATGTCAAAGAGTAATATGAACATCTACAATTTTTTTTATGTAATGTCAAATCACAGTAAAGTTTTAGTGGTGGTTTGGAGGAAGAGAGTTCCATAAGTTCCATAAGTTACTCTCAAATGTCTAAGTTCTGTTCTTTACACCTTTCAGAGTCATACATTTAATAAATTTGGACACAACAAGGTGTACTCCATCTCACAGCTGCCAGGAGTGTGCTGTGATACAATGAGCCATACAGACATGGTAGTTTATCAGATGCCACGTCTGCCAATTCAACACCAATCACACAAACCTTCTAGTTGAAAATACCATTGTATAAAGTATTTTGTGTAATAAAGTAGCCATACTACATCACTGTTTGTAGAAATAATAATGTTAAAAAAGTAGCTAAAATTAGTTTGCTACTCATAAGATATTGAAAAAAGCGGTTAAATCAGTAACTGATGGTAAATTGCTCATTTTAGTTACTCCCTCATTCGCCAATCATTTTAAAAGCCACGCACACAGTTTTCACAAAGATTCGGACATTCACCAATGTTTTCTTATTTGAGATTTGTTACTACAAATAGAATCTATAAATGGTGAAGAGCATTCATATACAAATTTAAAAACATTTTTGTTTGTGAAAAACATCAGCTTATTGGGCTTTTTAAAAATTGTATATGTTATACTATATACAGTACTGTGCAAAAGTTTTAGGCAGGTGTGAAAAAATGCTGTAAACAAAGAATGCTTTCAAAAATGGAAGTGTTAATCATTTATTTTCATCAATCAACAAAATGCAGTGAATGAACAAAAGAGAAATCTAAATCAAATCAATATTTGGTGTGACCACCCTTTGCCTTCAAAACAGCATCAATTCTTCTAGGTTCACTTGCACACAGTTTTTGAAGGAACTCGGCTGGTAGGTTGTTCCAAACATCTTGGAGAACTAACCACAGATCTATAATCCTATAATCCTACAAAATAATATAATGACTACAAAATTATATAATGACTATAATCCTACAAAATCCCTGACTTTGTGCAAGTGTACGTATAAGAATTGATGCTGGTTTGAAGGCAAAAGGTAGTAACACCAAATATTGATTTGATTTAGATTTTTCTTTTGTTCACTCACTTTGCATTTTGTAAATTGATAAAAATAAACAATCATTATTTATATTTCTGAAAGCATTCTTTGTTTACAGCATTTTTTCACACCTGCCTAAAACTTTTGCACAGTATTGTATGTATCTATATCTATATCTATATCTATATGTATGTATATATAAGTTGTCTAATATTATACTATTTACATTTCTTAACCTTCTTTAGGACAAATTTTAAAAACTGAAAATATTGGTGATGTAGGCCCACTGTTTATTGTACAGTATAAAGTCTGGGGAGGTGGTGGCCTCACCTATAAACCAGAAGGTTATAGAATCAAATCCTTCCTCCAGCACTGGGTCCATAAGCAAGATCCTTAACCCAAAATTGGAGAAGGAGAAAGGAGAAGCTGTCCTTGTAATTAGGAGATTGCTGTGGATAAGAGTGTCTGATAAATGCTGTAAATATAAATGCAAATAGTGAAGTGTATATGACATTACCACTCTGTGATGGTCATTTTAACATGCAGTGGGTTACATAATCAGGCTTGAAGACTTAGCTGATGAGTTTTTGGGAAGCCGAGCATCTGCTTGCTCCTTCCTGGCGGCTTTTTTGTGCTTAGTCACTGCTGGCATTTCTCCGCTCGCCTGTCAGGCCGGACCGAGGTCGAGAGTTCTGGAGGAGAGCCGTCATCGCTCATGAACGCTTCTGGAACTGTCAAGCTTTTCAGTCTCTGCAGTGTTCTTGAATATTTACAGTGATCACTGTCAGTTTGCTCATTTGTGGAAGCAGTGAAAAATAAAGGCTGACGTTTACAAAATACAATCATTAAAATATTTAAGTGAGTGATTATTTGCCATTGTGAACACAACACAGCACAGAGTGCACCACAACCAAATGTGACCTCTGTATTTGACCCATCTGTGAAGGAGCAGTGGGCAGTTTTGGGAAAGCAGTGCTTGGGGATGGTACCTTGCTTATGAGTACCTCAGTGGTACCTTTACTTAAACTGGCAACCCCATGATCATGAGGCCAACTTCCTAACTGTTACACTACCCAAAACTGTCCAAAAATCAACATGGATAAACTTCACATTTTTAACATTTTCCAAAAGTACATAGCAATCCAAAGATCCTTCTAATGAATTGTTCCAATGATTTAGTTTGCCTTTATTTTTAATGTAGGTTATTTTCCGAACCGCTTAATCCCTATCAGGGCCGCGGGGATCTGATCTACGGGGACCAACCTTGGGCAGGCACTCACACTATCACATGCTCACTCACACCTTACGGGGCCAAATTAGAGTTGGCAATTAACCTATAGTGCATGCTTTTGGACTGTGGGAGTAAACCGGAGCACCCGGAGGAAACCCAAACAGAGACGGGGAGAGCATGCAAACTCCACACAGAAAAGCCCTATGGCCAACCTGGGGGTCGAACCCTGGACCTTCTCGCTGTGAGGTGGCATCGCTTAATTTTGCTTGTTTTGGCCTCGGAGTTTTTCATTTTCTTTCTTTTTTCCACAGTTTCTTCTTCTTCTTCTTCTTCTTCTTCTTATTTGGGCCATGGCATGAAATTCTAATTAAAAAATGATTAATGTAACAGCTGTAGTTTCATAATTCCGTGAGACTGTAGCCCTTTCTCTGACTTAAAATACTATTAAAACATATCAGTAGGCAGTTGGTAGTGTAATATTTAGGAGGGTCGCTGGTTCAAGCCTTGCACTGGTAAAGTTACCACTGAGGTACTAATGATCAAGGTTCCCAAGCACTTCCTCCTGGGCTTTGCCAAAAAAGATGCCCACTGCACCTTAACAGATGGGCCAAAAGCAGAGGTCACAATTTGTTGTGGTGCACTGTGCTGTGCTATGGTGCTTTCACAATGACAAATAATCACTGGCATAATATTCATTTAAATTCAATACAGTCAGCCAAACATAAGCAACAACAAGTGAACTTTGATAACCAAGTTCTATTATCTGACAAGTGAAAGTATTATGTGCTCTTTAGTTTATGCAAGATAGACTTAATTTTTATAAACAATATGGTATATTTTTTGGCTTGAGCACCTCCCCCACAAATGGCTTTTTATTAGTCTACCGAAAGGCTACATCTCTATGAAATCCTGCGATTTTAGTTAATTTTGTTTTTTGTTATTGCTAAAAAAATAAATGAAATCAGTTTGGAAGCAGCTCTTTCCATCCTAGTGACGGATGTGCAGATTGTTTGTGTATTAGAGGGGAGTTTGGGGTTTAAGGAGGTCTTTACCCAAATGTCTATCACTTTCAGGGCTGCAGTCATGTGTGTGTTCCCTCACACGGAAAAAAATACTGCCATTGCACCTGGAATGTTCCACATTCTCGTGAGATTTGCGGAACATCGTGCAGTCAAACCTCTGATTCGAATCAACACTTTTTTTTGCCCCCTGGACACCTGTGCTCTTTCTGAATCTGAGCACAATCCAATACAGGAGAAAACTGTAAGAAAAGAAAGAAAATACATAAGGACAGTTCTACAGCAGCATTATATTGCCAACAATTCCTTCTTGAGGGATCACAAGCAGGAAATAAACCTGCACCACGCTGTTCTAGCTCCTTGTTTTTGCAGAAAGTAATGTGTATCTCCACGGCTGAATTGCCTCCTTTCCTTCCACAGATTGACCAGGCTGTATGTTATGCTGTTGCTCCGTTTTGGGGCAAGTGATGGAATAAAGTGGGACAAAAGGTAATTCGTAATCAGCCCATCCTCTTAAAGCGTTTCAGGGCCAATGCCGGAGCCGTTTGTTTGCTAAATCACCCATGAAAGGGCTTGTTATTCTGTCTGATGGACAAAGTCACTGCTCTCCTCTCTGGCCTTGAGGCTTGATTATGTTCTGTCATTGCCTTAAGTAGGACTGAACGCTCATATTGGCTTTCCGCCACAGCGTTCACGTCCTCCCTGTTTCCGCAGATGACCCAGCTATCCTCCACTGCCGTAGCCTTCAAAGAGCGATCCGCTCCTGATCTTTGAGGCGTGTATTGGATACAGCAACTCAAAACCCAAAAGCTTATTACAGAAAGTGAGAAACAATCAGGATGTCTCTTATCATTTGGCACTGCGGAGCCAAAGCAAATCTTTTTTCCGCCAAGCTGTTATTTTGTTTTGAATCATCCTTTAATCCACTTTGGATTCTGATGTTCCACACATGGGAATTTTGTTCATTCCATTTGTTTTTTGGCTTTGTTTGCTATTAGTTTTCAGTGATATCAAGCGTCACCTCATCTGATTGTTGCACATCTAGCTGACTGGCAATAAAGATGCATTTTACAGTTTGCATTTTGTAGTTTATTTTGTATACTTTGCTAAGTAGTGAATTTTAGACTTTGTACCCCAACTGAAGGGTGCAATGGGAAAATTATTATTCATTCAAAATTTACGGTGAGGGGCTACTACGGTGGCGCAGGGTTAGCGCTGCCGCTTCACAGCAAGAAGGTCCTGGGTTCGATCCCCGGTGTAGTAGGGTCTTTCTGTGTGGAGTTTGCGCGCTCTCCCTGTGTCCACGTTTGCTCCCACAGTCCAAAAGCGTCTATAGCAGTCTATAGGTTAATTGGTGACTCTAAACTGAAGATTTCACGCACCCAATTTTGTCTCAAAGACATGAGAGTCTATTTCAAATGCTGCCACTAACGCTAAGATGCGGTTTCTCTCCATCTTGTCGGCTAAACTAGCGATCTCAAAGAAACACGTTGAAATAGGAATGAATGCGGAGGTGCCTGATCCCGCTTTTCGGAACTTAGCAACAACGAGCACTGAGAGAAAGCGCAGAGAAAGCGCTCTGGAAGTGCAGTTTTAACCACTCTCAGTGGAAAAAAAAAACACATTTGGTGGATACAGGACCTTAACTAGTGCTAATTTCCATTCCATCGGAACCTTCATTTTTAACTAAACTTTTAGTAAGCTATTCTCAGTTCTATATTTGTAAGCACAAATTAGACATATTTCAAAAAATTCATTTAGTCCAAATCCTCATCATGTGCTAGCACCCAATAAAATGCAAATCATTCATTTCAGAATATGGGAACTGGTCATTTACGGAATTGGTTTTCTCATTGGAACACTGCCTGTTTGGGTCAAACTTTATTTAAGCCTAGACACATAGTGTCTGGATTGTGACCTTCATCTCTCACGTTCATTGAGGATTCTGACCTTCATCTCTCCCATATATTTTAGATGAATTTCAAACTGAATTCTTAAAAAGGCTCTTAGTCCTTAATTTAATTTTAATATTTTCATCAGTATCCACTCCTCCGCTTAACTAATTTATGATTTCAACGTTGTCACATTAATCTGTCATTAATCGCTTCAGCTGCAGTACTTAAAAATGTGAGCGTTTTTAGACTTTTACCCTGGTAATCTTCAAACTGCGCCAGTAGTGTTGTCCTCTTTGTACTGTGTAAAACAGGTGGCGTAAACAGATTTGAGGAATGAATGATGTACATGGTCTAGGCAAACATCCACACAGTTTACTAGGAACAGATGGCAAATACATGATAAGAGTACCCAGGGTGCTGTCTTTATGGATTGTGGTGGTGTTTGTTATTGCTGTTCTCTGTGTCGGATGAGGTAACGGTGTTGCTGTGGAGGAAATTGAAGCACTTTTTAAAAACCCAACAATCTCATATTTGGTGGGAAAACAACATTAAAAGTTAAAAGGAAGCCAGCGACGCAGAGTCTAAACAAATGAAGGCGCAGAGATATTTCATGATCTTTGTGTTGAAGAATCGATCTGAGGGACACTGTGTAGCCATTTGGTAATCCTTGCACTCAATAACAATTCGTTTACACACACACACGCATGCAAACACACACACCGTAAATAAACAAATGAAAAAGCCCTGAATCAACCTTGATGAGCACACACAACATGTATTTTATTGGATGCTGGTTGACAGTGCGCTAGGTATTACGATTTTTAAAATGTTTTTATGACAAAACATCTTGAATAGATGCTGACATCCTGTAGAAATAGTGCATTTCTGATCAATACCGTGTCCACATATAATAGCAATATGTCATAAGTTTTTCTGCTATCAAGACTGTGAGCACAAAACAATTTTATTAGTCGCTTGTGGTGTAACAAAGCAATGTAACACGGTATTAAATTTTTACAGTATGTTTTGTAAATTGTTACAAATTTAAATACTCTAATTGAAACTCTTCCGTTCATTTGCCTCACTATCTGACACTACACAGATCAGATCCAAAACCCAGGATTCTATATTATTTTTTTGTCACATACACAATTGTGCCTAGAATCTGCCATGACTCTCTGCAATAAAGTTCAGTCATCCATTCATTATCTGAACCGCTTAATCCCATTCACGGTCATGGGGGACGGGGAAGGAGAGATGGGGACCAACCGTGGGCGGGCTCCAACACAGTGCAGGGCACACACACTCACACCCGTCGACCTACAGCATGCTTCTGAACTGTGAGAGGAAGCCAGAGCACCCTGAGAAAACCCACACAAACACAGGAAGACCCCACGGTTGACGTGGGGGTTCAACTCACAACCTTCCTTCTGTGAGGAGATGCCGCTCAGAATTAAGTTTACAAATAAATTAAGTAGCTAACTACAAATAGTTTTGTCAGTAGCTTATTAGTAGTGAAGATACTTTTAAAATGCTGTAATTACTATTTAAAACAGTAGCTTGACTGTAATTTAACTACTTAAAATCATGAGTAGATTGTAGATTTCCATTTGAAATTAGCGTCTCCATCACTGCAACTAACCATATTTAAATGGATTATTGTAAAATGGAGCTTTATATTCAGAAAACCTAAATAGCATTTACAGACAGCTAGGTATTTGTCGTTTGCAGGCGGTGAGTCGAGAGTCTGTGTGGCACAAAGGGCTCAAAACATCTCAAAACCTCGGCAGAATGAGTAATTTTGTGATCCGACTTCTTTCAAAGCCAATCTCCACCATGGGACTGTTTTTGAAGTTTTGTCACAAAGGTCACAGATGGTTTTGATGTCATTGTACTGACAGTTCATATCTCACAAATTGTGTCACTGGGGTGTTCATCGCCTGCCTCTCAACAAAAAGCAGCCGAATTCTCACCCAACCCCGTCTTTAAACTGATGCATAATGACATTTAGTCAAAATGAAGGATGTAAGTAATGGGCTACTGTGCAATGATAGCCTTTGCGATTAAAATTAAATAAAGAAACAGCAGACTTTGTGATATCGGCAAACATCTAATAGTTGTCGATTGATTTTTTATGATATTGTACAGTGATAAAACTTGTTATTTACAGACCTATTATTTATTCACTTTTCCAATGCTGTCAAGTTAAAACACTAAATTTCCTTTCAGACATCATTTAGTCATTGTAGGCTTTTTCATAAATTTCTGGTAAATCACGAAATGTACAAAAAAATCATTCATTACAGCCGTCCAAGTCTGTTATCCGAAAAGGTTGTTTGGTTGACAAAAATAAGATTGCACAAATTCAATATAGGTTGAGATTCAATTACATGAGGCAAAGAGGTGTGTTCAAGGCTGTTCAATGGCATCAGTCTTTCAATGTCAAGACGTAATGCCCCTTGCGTCGTGCTGAGGGACGAATGACAGTTGAGCTCCCTTGAGAAGAGGTGATTCTGGGAATGAAAATGCCATCGCTGTAGCCTATGTCACCAGCAATGCCTTCCAAAAGGAGGGAAATTGTCAGTGTTCTCCCATAATGTCTAAAAAATCTCTATAAAGGAAACATATTTTCTGTATGTCTATATATTTTTATATTTAGTTCTTGCAAGGGTTCAACAAATTACATTAAAATCAAATCACTTTATTGCCACATATCATGTTGCCAGAGTACAGTGCATATGAGTGAAATGCTTTTGTGCAAAATCTTTCCCGGGACAGCAATGGCATAGCATAATTTGCACATATTATCAATATTAAATATTATTAGTACATATTACTGATTGTAGTTTGACAATTTGCACATACTATTGAACATCTTACATAGTTAACTAAGATTAACTTTCCATATTCCATATGATTCCAGAATCATAATTGTAGTTTGAACACCGCATGTAACTTAAATAGCACAGCCTCTATTTCAGCTTAAAAGTCAAAAGTTGATATTTTATGGTATATTCATATAGGCTTATTCTATGTGCCTCATTTATTTTTGTACTTTGTAAACTGGAGTCTCTCTGTAACACATAACGAATCACAAGACCCCCAAAACATTGATATATACATATGGATTATATTGTTATTATTCCTTACATTTATATAGTGCTTTTCTCAAACTCAAGGCGCTTTACACTTGAGAATTGGATACAGCACTCAAATATATACATCAAAGTCAAAGTAAACTTTATTGTAATCTCTACTGTACACAAGTATACAGAGAGCAGAGACAACGAGGCACCAGCTTCCTCAGTACAAACGCAAAATAAGGCACATAGAGTGAGCAAATATATAAATACAAATAAGGCAAAATATATACATAAACTATAAAATATAGACACTTTAAACTAGACGTCCAAAAGAGACAATATACTGCAATATAGTTACATGTAGAATTTAAAACTACAATTTTACTCCTGAATTATCTTAAAAGTAACTTTAAAGTGACAGCAGTCAAATGGAGAAAATTATAACTGATATTGAATTCATTTACACAAAGCAACTAATAAACAAAATGTTATGTGCAAAATGTGGCAAGCGATCAGAGTAAGAGTTCTAGCGTAAAGTTCAGCAGTCTAACTTGATCTATTGTGCATTTTTTAATTTTAAATCTTGCATTTTGAATATTGTTTCCAGCCTCCTCCTCCCCCATAGAGTCACAGGGAGCTGAAAGTACAAGGGAATGTTTGTTTTATTAAAAAGGAAATGTAATGTTCCATGATGCCAGTAATGTAGTGTGTGAAAGCGCCGAGCTGAGGTTCAATGTCGTCGCACCGCTCACCTTCACAACTTCTCTCCCACAGCTCGGGGGGGAAAAGACTATTAGATCAGGTACAATTCTTCAAACACACACCTGGTCCCTGCCATAAATCTCTGTCTCCATTATAACTCTGCCAATAGCGCGGCCATGCTGGCTGCACACACTCTTTATTGTGGAGTTTGATGTATATTTCACCGGGGTGGGGGTGTGTGACAGAATGGGGTTGGGAAATGAGGGAGCCGCTTCATTATGGCACCGCAGGATCGTTGAGCGGAGCTGCCCAAAATGGCATAAAACAGGGGAGAATGTAGCAGGAAACGAGGGATGAAGGGTGAGTCCGGTTTTTACGACAAAGCGGCTTTTGGTTGGTTCAGAGCACTGGATGGATGAGTTCCTCTCAGGGTTCTGCCTCCAGCCACGTATCGACAGCACTGCAGCAGACGCCGAGCAGCCGTTATTGCATACTAACCGAGACTGGAGCTTGCACACGTCTCCATAATGGCTCCCTGTTTTAGATTCTCCTGGCACTAACAATCTGCAACTAATGCCAGCACAGTCCCTAATGTGTCCATTTGCATCATTTAAAATGACGTATTTTGGTCTTTATGAGAAATGTGACCTGTTCACAAGAAAGCTTAAAGTTTGTAAATGTCTTTTGATGATATTCCAAGAATGATGTCCTGTCACATATTACACACATAAGTAGCATACTATTTAAATGAGCTATATGTAAGATTGTGGTCAAAACTGGTGCTGCAGTCGAATTCAAAATACTGTAGTGTGTTGTCTCCCTCCCCATCCTCCCCAGACTCTAGGTTGCCAGATAGGTTGGCGAATCCTCATATTCGGCCAATCTAGTGTTACGTTTGGTATTGCCATAATTAGCGTGATAATATTTGCACTGTTACCACAGTGTCTCAGCATAACACGATGCTGATGTTAGTCATCACAAGTCACCGTTTTTTGTTTATCAAACAATTCATTTGGTTAGATGACCCACCTGCACATGGGCTACAGTCTATGATCCAACATGAATAATGTTGTTCATCTGTTGCAAATATTTGAAATATTCATCTCTGCGTCCAGTGGTGATACAAGTTAGCCAACCTCGACTAAATCTCCCCTGTCCAGTAGAAAATAAGCCACTTCAGCATCTATCTTCAAATTCTTCTCCGCTTTCAGCCGTCTCCATCTTTCAAACGCATCTCCTCTGCTGATCCTCGTTGTGTTTCTGCTTTTGTCAAGATTTTTGTTTTTTGTTTTTGAGAGTCATAGCAAGGCCTTTTAGCATTTTCGTAATGTCAGACATTTGTAATCCAGAACGCTCGTAACTGTAGCTCAGTAAATAACTGGCAACCTGGATGCTGAAATGCTGCTGACTTCGTGATTGGGAGATAGTGTTGGGTGGCACTACAGGCCAAAACACAAAATTTATGTGCGGTAAATGACATTTTAAAATGGGAATATTCTGGCTGTACTAATTTTGTCAGTGAGATCAGTATTTCAAATTAACATGATTCCTTAATCTCTGGTGACGTATTAAGTTCATTTTATGATTACTTGCCACAGATGTCTTATAGCTCCTTTAAGAGTCAGAGCTCGACACTGATACTGAGTGCTTGGGAGTAACAAGTTACAAAAGTAACACAATTAAGGTAGTGTCTTACTTTTTACTTTAGTGAAGTAATGTAAGGCATTACTAATACAGTTTCACTAATATTATACTTGTTACACGTTTGGGTAACCAGAGGCAGTTCTGTAATTCAGCAATTCTAGGTGATTGCCTCTGGCCCCCCAAATTAGCCCTCCCTCACTATAAACACTTCAAAACCATGTTTAAACTTATTCTGTTGATGTTGTTGTAAGATCTCAGCCCAGACCAAGGGAGGACTCCACCTCATCAGAAAAGCCATCTGACCAGGACTCCACGTCCAGACCTTCACAATTACCCCAGAGTACCAGATCAGCGTCACCGGAATTTTAACCAATCACATCCACATCACCTGTATTTAAGGACTGTCATTTTCAACCATTCCCTGCGAATTATCGTTGTGCCTAGTGCTACATACTGTGTTTGCCTGCCTCGGTTTTGACCCTTGCTATCTGTTCTTGGATTACCCCTCTGCTTCTGGTGATTTGGATTTGTTTGCTCCGTGGACTGTGTTTTTTGCTTCTGACCCCTGCTCTAATAAACTCTTGGCTTTTCGTCAATCTACCCCTGTGCCCGTGACCTGGTTCTGTCTACTCTGCATTTGGGTTCACCTACCGAGTGTTACTGTTGTTATGTAATCAGAGGATTCTTAAAATACCATACGTCAAAATAACATCAGAATGACTTATTCATGTGTATCTACTATTGGTCTCAGACTGGAGTTAGAGTGGAAAAAATACAGCGTAGTTACCCAAGCGGTTATACTAAAAGGAAAAGCAAGGGGATAGTAAACGATATAAACCAACACTACCCAAGGTGACAAGGGTTTTTTTTATGTAGCCAGCGGTCAGACTTGGAGATCGAACTGACAATAACAATAACGCAGACTTTCACCTTCAGTTTCAAAAGAAGACACATGCCCAGGAATGTCCTAACAGACTTCCTAGAAAAATTTGGTACATTTCTTTACTTCAGTTTTTGGTCACTGGCAGAACATAATGCAGTCTAATGTGCAAAAATCTGACGTCAATCCCTTATTGTCGTTGTTGTTTTAATAGCGATATCTAAAATTCGTTTTATTACAACAAGCTGGTTATAAAATGCATTGCCTATTGAAGGTGGAGTTTGTTTTTTTCATCCCTCAAACTGCATTAACCACTGGATGGCCCGTGGCTTTTTTGTAATATCTAGTGTAATCTTGCTGGTGTAATTACATCATATCTCACAGAGGAGCGTTAACTCATACCATAAATAAAGTCAGTGACAGAGAAGAGGAGGGATTCCAGATGGGGAAAAAATGATTTACAACCTGTGATACCTCCAACACCCCGTCTGAAGAGTCAAAACACTGACTCCCAACTGCAAAAGAAAAGTCTATTGGAAAAAATCCATTACTAAAATGTAACCGACAGGCAATATTATCTTCTTTAATGTGTAGTGCACTGCTGTGAATTTCATTTTTTATATTGCCTTTATCCACTGACCCCTCAATAGCTTCTTGTTGAAGCAGAATTCTCCTGGAGTGTAAGATTTGATCCTCAGTGCATAAATACATTTTTTTAAAAAGAAACAGCAAAAATGGTCATATTTATGTATAAGCCTAGTAAAGATTAGTAAGGAGAATAAAGTCATGGTTTTGTAGTCATTGAACCTCCTCCTATAACATCCTATTCATTTGACAGAAAACAATCTCAAGTTTACCATCAAATCCCCCACAAAGCTGTAAAAAACAAAATAAGGGAGAAGGTCATCAGAATCACAATGGGGTCTTAACTTTGATGCAATACAGCATACCAAATGAGAAAAATATATATTTTATTACCCCGTTAAAATGCTGCCGTAAGCGTTTTTTTTTTCTCCAAGGGCAGCGTTCAGTCTGACCTATCAACATTCAGTCCAGCAGTGACTATAAATTGCAAAGCTGTGTGTTAGAGAGGACTTATATTGATTCCCACGAGTGAGGAGGACACTCTAGCTCAGCTCTATTTAGATTTGTATTAACCTGAACACACACACACTCACTCACATACACACTTAGATGTGTAGATGCACATACTCACATGCTGTAACCAGTTTTAATTTCACACTGTCTTTTGATTGAAGGTGCCATAATAATAATTGTGGTAATAATGCAACTTAAATTACAAAGGCTGTTTCTAAATGGCAGACCTCTGCAAAAACAAGCTTTGACGAAAGTGCCTTGCTTGATGCTCGCTTAACAATGTGAGGAGCCGGATCAATACAGGGCAAAATGAAAGAGAAGAGCAACCTTGCAATCAGATTTTTTTGCCACTAAATCTAGACTCACTCCTACACCTACTCTTTGAGGAATAATTTCAACACCTACCAAGGTTTTATGACATTCTGTTTCCATTCCATTTCATTTTGGATTCCATTTTTGTAAATTAAAAAGAAATTCATTAAACCATTCAGTGTTGGGGAGCAACTTACTGAAATTAAGGACTTTACTAACCTAACCATTTTTTTAGAAGGCTGTAACTTTAAAATGAACTACTATTTTTCTCTCTAAACAAAGATGAGTATACGCTCCATCAGCTGCAAAATGGAGTCCATTTGGCCACATTAAAATATAGGACAGAAAACGACAGGGCTTGTTACAACATATTGTCATCCTCTTAAAATATTTATTCTAAATAAAATGTTATTCTAGTTATTCTAAATCAAATAACCTAATTCACACTCTTGACATAGGCCATTATAATTTAGGGATAGGACTGCATTTTCTGTTCAACTGAGGATGTAGGCGATTTTACCAGAGGTGGCCAGCATCATGAAGAGCTGATTTAGGCAAAGCAATCATTTTTGTCAAAAAATTACTTAGGCCATTATTTTAAGAAGGTGACGATATGCAACATTAAAACGTTCTCTGCCTCCAAAATGTTATTAAAACCTTATTGTGATTTGATGTTACATTGTTCATAGTTGGTAGCATAACGGTTAGGGAGTTTGCCCCACGATCTGAAGATCCCGGACATGTAAAGGTACCACTGAGTTAAAAGGACACTGTCCCCAAGCACTGGTTACCTGGCGCTGCCCATGCTGCTCCTTCACGAATGGGTCAAATGCGGAGGTCACATTTCGTTGTGGTGTGCTGTGCTGTGGTGTGTCCACAATGTTAAATAATCACTCATGTTCATTTTCACTTTCACTTAAAATATAGGTTTTCTTATTTGATTTAACATCATGCTTCACATTCCTAAATTTATTTGCTTTGGTAGTATCCTACAGTACAAATATGAAGTATTACTGGATAAAACTGCTTCTCTGGGCGGCATGGCGGCGCAGTGGTTAGCGCTGCCGCCTCACAGCGAGAAGGTCCTGGGTTCGAACTCCGGGGACGGCCGAAGGACCTTTCTGTGTGGAGTTTGTGTGTTCTCCTTGGTTGGTCTCCGATTTCCTCCCACAGTCCAAAGGCATGCAATATGGGTTAATTGGCATCTCTAAATTGGCCCTGTAAGGTGTGTATGAGAGGGTTGGTCCCCGCCTTGTGCCCGTAAATTCCCAGGATAGGCTCCGGCCACCCCCTGCGACCCGGGTTGGGATTAAGCGGTTCAGATAATTAATGAATGAAAAATTGCTTCTATATAGTTAGCTACTTTCTATGTAGCGTAGCTAGAACACTACATTAAAACAATGTGCTTTGCTGTTTTAATCATTAATTGCTTGTACACAAAATAGCTAATGCTTTAGGGCAGGGATCGCCAACACGTTGATCGCTATTGGCTGGTAGATTTTTTAGACATTCACGTTGGATCCAGAGTATAAAAGGAAAATACATTAAATCTCTCCTGATTATCTTTTGGTTTTGCAAGCGCCTCCCTCTGTTGGACCAGCTGCCGCACTTTCATAGTAGCGTGAAAAGGATCAATGAGACACGTGAAAATGCTTTTAATTGGTTAATGAGAAGCGTTCTTGCTGCAGATATTAGTGATGGGAATTC
Organism: Distichodus sexfasciatus; assembly: GCA_032718565.1. Classification (NCBI taxonomy): domain Eukaryota; kingdom Metazoa; phylum Chordata; class Actinopteri; order Characiformes; family Distichodontidae; genus Distichodus; species Distichodus sexfasciatus. The sequence goes on along the minus strand of JAVGVS010000011.1, from coordinate 98,110 downwards.
TGGCTCCCAATTGGCTCCTTTGTTGCTTAAATTAATTTATTACCAAAAATAATGCAAAATTATGTGTAAAATGAATTACTAATGTATAAAACATACTTCATACCAAATGTTTATTATTTATACAGCTTATTATACTCAACATGGAACTGCTACAAAAACAAATATCCTCAAATACTGTCAGTTTGACAGTGTCTCTGTTTTTGCTGTCTTTTTCTCTCAGTGCTTCAATGGGATTTATAAATAATAAACATTTGGTATAAATACAGATAATACAGATCTTGTCTTTCATCAGGGCCAAGGTCAGGGATCTTGGGCTTGGAAAGGTTGGTGACCACTGCTTTAAGGCTTCTCAACCCCAATCACTTAAAGCATTTCTGGCTGTGGTTCAAAGTTAGGTTAAAATGACAAAATTAAGGCATCAATAAGCACTATAATCGTTAAAGAAGCAAGACAATACACCCATTATGTGCAGCATATGACACCCCAAGGTCTGTAATGACCAGATCAGTTGCTCTCCTACTTCATACAGATATTTCAACTCCCAACCATAAATTGAGGGTTATTAGTGAGTCCAGCTCTATAGGCTGAAATCTGGCATTTTAAAAGGGCAATATATCACATGTAACTGGCTGTCATTTGGATGCGATTGAGAGAGAAAGAAGAGGCTTTGTATTTCTCAAGCCTGACGCATCTGGCAACATAAATAGTAAAATGTAGCTCCCCACATGACTCGTTTTTATTGAGCCATGGAAGATCTCCCAACAGGCCCGAAATCAAGATTAATGCAGTTAAGGCTTCCAATACCATTACGATCATGCCCATACTTAGAAGAGAATTTAAATGAGGGATGTATACAAAATCTCTCTCTCTCTCTCTCATACTCTCAGGCTGCAGTCTTCCTGAAAAGCAGCAGTGCAGTTCCGTAGAAAGATTACGCAAAGTATAAATGTTCACAATATGCCTTATTTCACATAAATGTGAGCCTGTGTTTGCACGTTTGTGTTATTTCACATATCTTTAAATGTTCCATATTATGAAAAAAATCACATTTTCTGTTCTTTGGACGTCCATTTGGGTCTATGCTGCCTCTACACACAGTGTAAGTTATTAAAGTAAATTGTGTTAATATTAATTTAGGAATGTCAAAAATCATGTGCCGAGCCGTTCAGATTTCTCCTCTACTTCTACGTCACAGTAGGGGACATTTGAATAACTCCACCCTCCTCTCTGAGACGCTCTCGCAAGCGCTAGCGTAGAGATGACTGGCTTTGAGGAGATTGCTCCTTTTGCCTGTTATTATTTACAGATTATTATTGCTATTTATTATTCATATAAAAACAACCCACTCTTCAAAAGCCAGTAATTGTTCAAGTTATTATCTTTTGCACATAAAGTGAAAGCTGACGTCGAGGCTTGTAGGCTTGGAACCACTCTTGGGGCTAAAAATCTATTCTAAACACCTTGACATTTCATGATTAGTCCAAAACAGTTATAAAAACAGTTGAATTCTCAATGCTCATGGCAGTTTGGATCTACAGCACTTCAGAGACCAACTCGTGAATCATATTGGCTATAGGCTGAAAAATAAAAATCAAGTTGTTATCATATGATGCATTTCCATTATCTCATCACACTGAGTAGAGCCAGAAGTATTTTGGGAATAACTCTAAAACACATCCTTCATGGAGATGACTGGCTTTGCTCCTTTTGCCTTTTAGTGTCACCCCATTTTCCAGTAAAGACCCACGCCGTTCTGGAGTCGTAGTCATAGCTGGAGCTGGAGCCGGAGTCCGTGTATGGGCCGAGCTTTGTGCCTGCATTGCAGAGGCTGTCGGAAAACGGATTGATTTGTAGCAACTGAGACAACGGTGATATGCTGCTCCGGGACTCCGGGCATCAGCACTCGCCTCGCGGGGCTGTAGGGAGACGTTTGGTAGCAGAGGTGAGGGGGGAAATTTGCATGATTTCATGTCAGGGTTGCTTCTTACTGCTCACGTGGGCGAGCATGCCTGCGAGACGGTGGTGTGGAATAAAATACTGTAATTGTGTTACTCTTTAAGATATGGCTAAATAAAAAAAATGCAAGCTCTATTAAATGGAAGAAGTGCTGAAGCATGCTCTTTTTTGAGCGACAGTTATGAAATGGTTTGTAGCGTGAGAGCTGAAGCTTGTGTTTTAAATGCAGCATTTTTATTGGGCGCACACATAGCAGAAACTGGGCGGTGGATACAGCAATAACAGTTTAATGTAAGGAATATGCACTAAATATGGTATACATATAGTGATTTCCTTTTTATTGCTTCTACATATTAGAAACAACACAAACATTTCATTTAATTGATTTTAAATAATCAATTTGTGTTATTATTCTTGTGTTACCTCATCGGCTTGCATCAATATGTTTGTGTCTTATCAATGAGACATACAGAAATATGGGAAGTGATGTTAAATGTGTATAAAAATATTTGACCACTGTCTTATGCTTTGGGGGATTATATTATCTATGCTTTCCTGCAATGCACATAAATATTTCAGAGAAAGAATAAAGAACAAAAATCATGTCTTTACCACTCCTGTTTATCCCTTTGCTCGGACTCGGGTTGACTTTGCCAAAATGAAATTTAGACCAAACCTCTAAAATAAAACCATTCTTCAGAAGTGATTAATTGTTTAATCCCCAGTTATTGTCTTTTTCACATAAAGTGAAAGCTAACTTCATGGCTTGTAGGCATGGCACTACTATGGGAGCTAAAAATCAATTCTAAACACCTTCACCTTTGATGATAATTAGTCCAAAACAGTCAAATGCCCAGCGGATGTTTAGTGACAGTTTGGACGTCCAACACCTTCGAGACCGATTCATGAATCCCATTAGCTGTAGGACGAAAAAAAAAAAAAAACAAGTTATAGTCTTATACGCTGCATTTCTATTATCTCCTCACACTGAGTAGAGCCTGAAGTATTTTAGGAATAACTCTAAAACCTAACTGACAAGAGAAAAGTCTTTGACATCCATTTGGGCAAATGCACACAGTCTTAACATATGGCTCAGTTGCTGCTTTTGGAAAAATGTATGAAACCACCAGTTACTGACTCTGAGTCATTGCTTAGCCATTAATCAAATCCTCAGCTCTGCTTAGACAGGCTGCTTTCTCTACTGAAGCAAGCTGAGCAGAGAAAAGATCTTTTTTTCCACTCCTCTGGAAACACTGCTGGCTTACTTTAGTCTGTATGGCACAGTAAAAACGCTCAACCCCCTTCAGTATTTTTATCTGCTTACTTTGTGCTTACATTTTCCATTTCTGAGCCCAGTTTGGATCTTGCGCCTATAAAGGTGAGTTTCAGTGAATAGCCCTGAGAGAGAAACGAGAGAGAGAAATGTCTAATTACAGCCTACAGTATGTTTGCCCGTTCTATTATGACAACTTAGTACATGTCTTAAAGAACTGGTTTTCTAACAGTCGAGATGCTTTTTAAGAATTAAGTTTTTAAAAATCAGCATTCACTGTATCGTACTGATCAGTATGCAACATTTATTGAATAAACGATTAATGTTATGGGGTGGCGCAGTGGTTAGCGCTGCCGCCTCACAGCGAGAAGGTCTTGGGTTCGATCCCCGGGTCGGCGGTAGGAGTTTGCATGCTCTCCTCGTGTTCACATGGGTTTACTCTGGGGCTCCGGTTTCCTCCCACAGTCCAAAAGCATGCAGGTTAATTGGTAACTCTAAATTGACCCCTTGAGGTGTGACTGTGAGTTTGATTGTGGTGTGTTGGTGCCTGTCCAGGGTTGGTCCCCGCCTTGCGCCCGTAGTTCCCGGGATAAGCTCTGGTCCCTTCCGCGACCCTGGTTGGGATTAAGTGGTTTGGATAATGAACAAATGAATTAATTAATAAATGTTATTAACAAATAGTTTGCAAGTAATTTAACTGTGTCTGATTATAATCTTCTTCTTCTAAGGTTTAAATGATCTTCCTGAAATAACCCTCCCCGTTTAGCCGGACTTGGAACCAGGTCTAAGAAACACACTGGTTTGTGGATCCCCAGTGGCTGGGTTATGACTGATTTTAATATTAAATCTAAATATAATTAAATATAATAATTTTAATATTTGTAGCACGTAAGACAGTGTTTGGGGCGACACGGTGGCGCAGTGGTTAGCGCTGCTACCTCACAGTGAGAAAGTCTTGGGTTCGATCCCCGGGGACGTCCTTTCTGTGTGGAGTTTGCATGCTCCCCCGCCGTGTTTGCATGGGTTTTCTCCGGGTGCTCCGGTTTCCTCCCACAGTCCAAGGCATGCAATATAGGTTAATTGGTGACTCTAAGATGGGTCCCGTAAGGTGTGATTGTGAATGTGTGAGTGTGCCCTGCGGTGTCTTGGCACCTGCCCTGGGTTGTTCCCCGCCTTGTGCCCATCAGTTCCCGAGTTAGGCTCCGGTCCCCTCGCCACCCCAGTTGGGATTAAGCAGTTGAGATAATGAATGAATGAATGAATGAATGAAGACAGTGTTTGAGCATCTGATTTCAGAAAATCAAAGAATAAAAATCAACTGACACCTTGTTTTATATCCAGATACCATTAGATGCACTAATATTTTGGCAGGATTGGAGCTTTGTAAAGTGACTGGCAGTGTTTTTCATGTCCAGTGAAAAAGCACATTGTTCGCTTACCTTTTGTCGGCATGACAGCTTACATTAGGGTATCAAAATCCAGCTGCTGTCGACGTTTTGTCTGTCGTTGGCACTTCTCTTTTTTGAAACAGGTGAGACAGGAATGCTTTGAACTTCACACATTTAACATTGCTATCCTCTCCTCCATTATTCATCAATGAAACCACTTACATTGTGAGTTTTTTGTTCTTTTTACACTACAGCCGGTCTGGGACTGTAGACTGTAATGCTATAGTAATCACGTTTTCTGTTAAATATGAGGGAACACGCTATGACTGGGCTTCTTCCTGACAATAATCTACAATCCAGTGAACTGAATCCTAGGGCTGGACGATATGACTCCAAATAATGTCACGATTAATTGAACATTACCTCGATTACAACTATTTTGTGCAGTTGGTAGCATAACGGTTAGGAAGTTGGCCCGTGATCAGAAGGTTCTGAACTGGTAAAGGTACCACTGAGGTACTCATGAGCAAAGTACCGTCCCCGAGCACTTCTGCCCACGCGCTGCCAAAAAAGCTGCCCCCTGCTCCTTCTGTGAAGTCCCATTTTTAGTAATCTGAACACCTTTAATTTCATGTTTTTTGGTTTTTAAGTCATTTTAGTTCAAAAGTTTTGGGCTTCTGGCTTCTGGCTGTTAACCTTTGGCACTTGCCACAAATTTGCAGCAACGTCATATTTTCACATGCAGATTAGGTTTGTGGCAAACTTGTGGTGAACTTAAGGCAAACCTTTTGAAATCTTATGCACCTGGCAAATTTGTCACCAAATGTTCACTATAAGTTTGTCATTACTGGCAAATTGTTTTGGCAAATCTCTGGCAGATACATTTGCTACTAGTAGCAATTTGTAATTGTTGCCAGAGCATTGCCACAAGTTTGCCACTAGTGGCTGACAATGGCAAACTTGTCGCAACATGTTCTGGAAAACTCCACTGCTTGCCACAAATTAACCACAAACCGCAAACCTGCTGCAAACATTTTATTCTAGTAAGAGAAACTGCCAAAGATGGGTCAGTCATAAATTAATCCAATCACCTACAAAAACATTCTTATTACACAAACCACTTGCTGTAAATTGATTTCCCCACAGTATTTTACTGTATTTTTGTAACACATTTTTGTAAATCCACGGCAAACTTGTGTTTCTAGCTAATTTCTTTGCAATTACAGTAACATATTGTAAACCTACCTAAAGCATGTTGGATATCATGCCCAGCTAAATATGTCTGTAAGAAGGTAATATTTAAATTGCATTCTAAACTTCATTTAATAAAAAATCATTTTTCTTCCTTTTCTTCATTCAAGTGTAAAAATGTGAAGGTATTGATTCTGAACTCAGCTCTATTGTGTAAAAGTGAGTGATTATTTTTGTCATTGTGAACACACCACGGCACAGTGCACCACAACGACATGTGACCTCTGCATTTGACCCATCCATCAAGGAGCAGGGGGCAGCTAACATGTGGAGCAGTGCTTGGGGACGGTACCTTGCTCATGAGTACCTCAGTGATACATTTACCGGTCCTGGGATTCGAACCGGCGCCTTCCGATCACGGGGTGTTCTTTTCTCATCAACTTTTTATTCTATGAGCTGCAGGACATAATATGTGAGGTTCCTTCTTCTGTTGCGCCAACATTGACATTTATTTTCTCAGATGCCAGATTTTACAGATAATGTGTGTTTTATCACCTGGTGTATCATAATGTGGCACGGCCTGTCTTTGAATGACAAGTGCTTTACACAATGGCTGTCCGTATTAGAATTCCAAGGCTGTCGCTGAGAACAAGGGACTGTTAATTACATTTCAGCGAACAGTCAAGGGTAATTAACCGTAAGTAAGGTGAGACATTTGTGAGAATTATGTGCAGGGTTGAAAATTTGAATCTTTGCCCTATGATGCATATCCCCCATAGTATAACAGGAGGGGGTGCTACCCGAATACAACAAGTGGGCAGGGGTCCCACTTAAATATTATTATCGAATCACTGTGGTGGAAGGTTACAAAAGGATGAATTAGTCCCTGCTGAGAAACTATAAAGTCACCAAGTTGCCATTAGTGCAGTGAGTAATGGAGTTAATTAAGATATTCATCACATACTTACGAATATGAATTCATAAATACACAGCATTGCAGCATAATGAGACTATCTATCCTGGGTGTTCCTGTTTTTACCCCTGCCTCTAGGAAACAGGCCTGTGGTCGTTGACCGTGTTCGTTGCCGGGGATTAGAATCATGCAGACACATTACAGTCGTATCAGTCTCATCATCAAGCTGGGATTACAACATTTTATTTGCCAATTTCCTCCACATTTCCCACAAGAAATCATGCAGGATAAGCCTTCCTGATATAGTGCTCAGCAATAATATCATTTGCCAAAAAAAGACAGAAATCCTATAAACGTGATTAACACGCTTCATGCTTTAAAAACAACTGGCTATGCTGCATCATTTTGTTAAATATGAAAACAAGAACCTTTCCAAGACACTGGCATACTAGAAACTGTATTAAATTAAATGAATAGAGATTTAAAAAGCATGAAAATTACAAGACAAATATAGGCTAAAATATAAAAATTAATTCTGTTCTATTGTAGGGTGTGCACAGGCATGTGATAGCAATAAATAAATAAATAAATAAATAAATAAATAAAATTATATATATTATATGTATTATATATGTAATGTATATAAAAGCAAAGTCGCCCCTCTTTTCTTCAACACAGGCCTAGAGCTGGGTGTTGTGATCTCAAATCAATATCATGATCAATTTAACAATTTACTTTCATAATGACCAATGAACAATTATTTTGTTTTGGGGTTTTTGTTGTTTTTTTTACCCTAATTGTTCACTGACAAGGTTTGTACTGTATTTTTTTTTTACAACACCCAATCACAAGTCTGACCCACCCACCTGAGGGGATGAGAGAGAGATTTTAAAATGTCATCTGTCCTTTTTATTTTACATTTTTATCTCAATAGTTGAATTTTTTTTTTTAATGTACCTGCCAAAAATCTTCCTGGTCCACCCTGCTACTAAGAGCTGGATCAGCCTTGTTTGGGATGTAGTAGCAGACTGGACTGTACAGGACTGTACATGAAGCCACACTAGGGAAAGTATTAACAGAATTTCAAAAATAATCAAAACATGGGCAACATTGCTTCGAGGTTCTAAATGTCAGTTTCAATTAATTTTTGACTAACTGCCCAGTCCTACACTGACCTATAGTTGGACACTTTATAATAGCCACTTGGATGTGGAACAAGCTTTCTGCTTTTGTAATGGAACCAACTTCAGTATGCTAGTCTAAACGGTCTTATTAGACCATCGTTAAATGTATTCAGTTTCTTCATTCAGAGTTGAATCCCAGAGGATGCATATTTCACAGAGCTGCTGCGATGAAGAACACAGACACAGTTCTATAGGGAGGTTTAGTAGAAATTACATCCCACATGTAGGACGCATAAGTTGATAACCTGCTAGCAACGTTAGTAAAACATTTATACGAATCTCTGCATGGATTAACAACATAGACATACTCTATTTAAATTATAATGACAAGGAAAAATGCAGAGATATTATATTATTCATTATAATTAATTTGATTTAGACTGATCTGAGCCATGCAGAAGAAAACCTGTTTTCTCTATTTTACCAAGTCATGGATCATTTGGAAATTTGGGGGCTCTAATGTCTAAGATGTAATCAAAATTTGTGTGATTTATGCTTGACACTTTTATAATTAACACATGCCTATAAACATTTATTATTCCAGCAAGCATTTCATTATTACAGTATCACACATTTATTTGTTTTAAATAGGTAACGGATTCCCAGCACTAGTTGTAAGTCTTGGGGTGAATCTCATTTCACCCCTTGGCCCTTGGCCCTTACCATGGACTGGTAAGAATGTGACATGTCATCATTAGTCTCTGGTAAATTTGACGTAAGCAGAGGCGAAATGTTTTTGCTGGATGTTCAACATGCATCTTAATTATCTTAATAACTATTATTTCCATCGTGTGGGCTGTTGCCATTTTTTGCGTTCGTCTGCAGCAAAGCAGAGATGTATAATAATGACCAACACCACACAGCAATTTTGTTCTGTGGCGTTTATGAAGAATACAACCATAAGACTGAAAAACAAAGTCAAACTAGACAATGTACCTGTTGTTTTAATCTAAAATTCTTTTTTAAAGAAGAAATTACATACATTTGTATGTCTCTTTCGGTTCTGCAGTCATGTTGCTGATAGTTTTTTGCAGGGGATTCTGGGAAATATTTCCCACCCCTTTGTTTGGAGTGAGCCTCTGAAAAATCTCTGTTTGAAGGGGTAGTTAGCCCTTCCCATTCCCCTTCTCCTACCCCTCAATCTAAATGAAAGTGAAAGTGAGTGATTATTTGTCATTGTGAACACACACCACACCACAGCACACAGTGCACCACAACAAAATGTGACCTCTGCATTTGACCCATTCTTGAAGGAGCAGTGGGCAGCTAACAAGCCCCCGGGGAGCAGTGCTTGGGGATGGTACCTTGCTTATGAGTACCTCAGTGGTAATTTTACCAGCCTTGGATTCAAACATGCAACCTTCTGATCACAGGGTGAACACCCTGCTGTTACGCCACCTGCTGCTCCGAGAATGGGAAATGGGAAATGGGAGACCCTACCCCTACACATGAACGCGTCAAAACAGAGGGGTAGGACTAAGGAGTAGGGCCAAGGGGTGAAATGGGATTCTTCCTTAATCTCAAAAAACATTTATGGTAAAAATTAAATATTCCTCCAATAAACATTACAATATTACAATAACAATCTTACAAGTCCTTGTTTTGCTTCGCATTGAGCCCACTGTATGTGTTCTTTGTTACATGATGGACGTTTTGCCCTGGAATATAACGCATTATTACATTATGCATGCAGTTAACATACGACTTGGAAATGCCATTAAGATTTAATGGCATTAAAGTCTGGTGCAGTCGCCTCTCATGACAAAGGCCAAGCTCTGATTCCTACATACGCTCTAATGAAGACTGCAGTGACAGCGTTCGGGGCAGCTCAATCTCTGAGTAGTTATAGGGGTCAGGCTGGGCCCAGTCCATTAAGACATTGGCATGGATTGGACTTTCCGACTCTGGTGTGCCATGCTGCTTTAGATTTACAAACAGTGACATTAAAAGGATTAAGGGGATTCCAGAGGAAGCCTAAACGACGGCAGTTCTAATCCCTCACTTGCCCGTCTTTAACTGAGCATCCTGATGGTTGAAATCCTTCGCAGTAACAGCAATCACATTTTTCTGTTATTTCTTCTTCTTTGTCTTCTTTTCTCCTTCTTCCCACTTCTATTGCACTTAACACCTTTCAGAGTTTTTGGTCATGTCTTAAACTGTTCAGCCCATCAAAAAGGAGTGTGATTTTACTGGCTAGAAGTGTGCTATTTCTTGTGGACGGCCCGACTGCTTTTCCGCTTTTTTCACCTCAGATGAGGTCATAAAGTGTGGTCAGATTTTTCCCTTAGACCCTAACTGTGACATCATCCTGACATGGTCATCCCCTGTAACCATGTTATCTATCATTTTTTCAGGGTAAAAATGTAATTTCGTTTCTTGGCCACAGGGGGCACCACTCTTGGGACAGTTGACTCCATGATTTAAGGTTGCCAGTTCAAGTCCCGGATGGATAAAGGTACCACTGAGGGTACCCATAAGTAAGGTACCGCACCTAAGCACTGCTCCCCAGTTGCTGCCAAAAAGCTGCCCACTGCTGCTTCACGGGGGAGTCAAATGCAGAGATCACATTTCGCTGTACTGTGCTGTGTTCACAATGACAAATAATCACTCACTCATAGAATTAAGGGGGCCATTCCCTCTTCTGAACTCCACTAGGATTTACTGTGCTATGACCTTTCATATGGCCAGTTCCTTCCCGTCAATTGTAACAGCTCATGTAAACATCTATAAAGACTCTTTCTCTTTTCACCTTTTTAAAAAAATCCATGCAATGTTTTAGCACACAAAAATCACAGTGTCCAGCTGTCTTGTTTAGTCTGCTTCTTCTTCTTCTTCTTCTTTTTAACATGTAAATCCATCCACACTGTTGTTGTAAAGACACAGTTCATGGCTAAAATGTTCAGCTAATCGAGGAGAAGTGTGCTATTACCTTACCTCTGGATATCCCAGTTACGTCCCTCTTATTTTCCCTTCTTCCCGCTCAGATGTGGTCACAAACTGTGGTGAGAACTCTCCTGTAGAGTTGGAAAATTTTCACTCTCTATGACATCCTCCTACCTTTTCATCACACTGAACCATATTATTCCTCTGCTGCCACACTATCATATTTGGATAAAGATGCTGAATTCATTTCCTCAATTCGTAATAAAAAATAAAATTCAATTTGTTTACCTTTTTCGCCAGAGTTTTTGGCACTTAATTTTTTCCACAGTTTGCCAACTAGTTTTATTTAAGTTTCCATTGCACCACCAAAAATGAGACATTTTAATTCTCTCAATAAATCATAAATGTCACATATACATCATACAGTAAACTGTAGTAAACTGATTCACTTTAATGATGACCTTGAAAATTTGATCATGATTAATTACTGGGAAAACAATGTAATCCGTCAGTGTTCAGGATTTTGATTGATATATGACTGTGCTTTATTGTGGTACAGAATCAAACTTTTTTGAGAAGAGGTCACTTTTTTACCTGCTTCTATAGGAAAATTTGAGGACTGGCCTCGCATTCTTTAAATCTGTTTATTTAAATTTCAGAACAAGGCACGTAGTTGTGCTGCTGGAACATTTGCGGCCAAATCAGATCCAGTCGGGCTTTTGTATATCACCCAGATCGTTTAATGACCATAGAAATGGAGATGGCTTTAAAGCTATACTTCACAGTCTGTCCAATTATACTCTGGTGACTTGAAAATGGACACCTAATTCAATTTTATGGCCACAGCATGCAAAGTTTGGAAGAAAAGCAGAGTGTCTCTGATAGCTTATCTCTGCTTATCCGAGACAAAAGCCAAACGCTGCCCAAGCGCTGTCTGGGGAGAGGTGGCGTATTAGGGTAGAGCGTGCAGGAGGTATGCTGAAAGCAGCTTAATTGCTTGTGAGCAATGCTCCTGTCTTCAAATATTCCTCTCACTGCACAAACCCCCACCGTGCCGGCCACTGCCGAGTCCCTCACCCTTCACCGTCTCTGTAATAACACCAGGCGTGTAGTTGCTAGGGGCGTAAATCATAAGATTCATCACAATACAACATTATATTGATTCAATAGACAGCGATTCACAGAGTCTCCTATAATATGATTTTGATTCAGTTCGATTCATGAGTCAGCGATCGATTTGAGACAATCTCACATGCTGATTTAACACACATCACTTCAATACATATCAAATCACAAAAACAAGTTAAAATATTGTCACTATTATTTCTGAGCTCAAACAGACATTTACAATTAAAATTAAGCTTCTTCTTCTTCTTCTTCTTCTTCTTCTTCTTATTCCTTACATTTATACAGTGCTTTTCTTTACACTTGAAAATTGGATACAACACACAATCAGACATCCTGGGGAACAGAGGCAGCCATTTTGCACACAGCGTACATTCTACCATAAGCTGAAGGCCCCGGAGCTATCAACCCACATTAAAAGACGCACTGAGACCATCTAAACACACACACACTCACACCTGGGAAACTTCACAGCAGTCAATCAACCTAACTCTGTGCTTATTGATAGTGGGAGGAAACCGGAGCACCCGGAGAAAACCCACACAGACACATTCATTCTTTCATTAGAGAAATATCCTGACTGTAATAGTTGTGATTATTTACATTACAAACATTGTCAGTGAACTATGAGGTGAAAAACACAACAAAATAATTGTTCCTTTTTCGTAATCAAGGTAAAACGGTGAATTTAGTGAAAGTGAGTGATTATCTGTCATTGTGAACACACTACAGCACAGCACACAGTGCACCACAACAAAATGTGACCTCTGCATTTGACGCATCTGAGAAGGATCAGTGGGCAGCTAACATGGGCAGTGCGCAGGGAGCACTGCCCATGAGTTCCTCAGCGGTACCTTTATCGGTCCTGGGATTCGACCTCCGATCACAGGGTTAACGCCCTAACCATTACGCTATCAACCTTTGGCCCAGCCTTTGTGGCAAGCAACTGATAAAAGTTATTTTCACAGAAATCTTGCATAGTCTCATGCTACATGTCTCCTTCAACTCTCCATTATCGTTAGCCACATTAGCATCATTTGGGTATGTGAGCACGTCCGTTTAACTTGGAAATGCAGAACGCTAATAGCGGCATTAACTAAATAAGAGAAGTCTTGTTCATTAGAGAGGCGGCGCTAATGTGTTTCAGCTGCAGGAAGCGGCGTGTTTCAGGAGGAGGACGAGGTGTAATGACGGCGGCATGCTGCGAGGTCATCACACGGGACGAGTTGATTAGGCACTTCTCCCACGCCCAACCCAAACGCGCCCTGGCTTAATGTTCCGTGCGCCTGTTATTTTTACACGCTTGCCGAACGGCAAGGAGCTCGACGATGGAAATTTCCAGCAGCAGCAGCAGCAGCGGCAGCAGCGTTGCAGAAATGAGCCTGTTAGTGGGGAGAGTAAATTGAAGGAGAAACACAGAAGCCCATTTTATGATTTAAGCTACGCAGCTGTGCACTGCTGCTGCAATATGCAATTCACAAAAGCAAATGAGAGCAAAATGCATTTCGCAGTCAGACTGAAGGTAGTGATGATGTTCGCCATTTGCTTTATTGTATTCCCGAATTAAAGACATGAAAATGGTCTTTCCCCTTTACAGAAAAATAAATGCCCCCTTGAAAAAAAACTATTAGGGTTTTATAATCTGTCAGTGTTTTAAAAGCTTGTGATGTTTGTAGAACTGTACAATTATTAACCACTACTGAATATAACTGTGTTGATAAAAGTCATACATATCTGGTTATTTTTATTGTGCAACTTTAACAATACCTTCTTTGCAAAAGCAAATGAGAGCAAAATGCAGTTAGACTGAAGATGGTGCTGATGTTAGATTTTGCTTTATTGTGTTTCTGCATTAATAACATTATTAGTTTTTTAATAGAAACATTTTCACCTTTACAGAAAAATGAATGACCTCACTTAATGTTCCGCGCGCCTGTTATTTTTACACGCTTGCCGAACAGCAAGGAGCTCGATGATTCAGAACCTGTAATAATATTCATTTTGACCATGACGGTTATTTTTATAATTCAGTTTATGGTTGTTTTTTAATAGAATATATTAATATTTTTCCAAATGTGTGTTCATGTACTGCCCATTAAAAACATGACTCTGCCCCGTCCGTCTTCCACAACGCCTGTGTGTGTTTCCTTCAGTTATTTTAAAATCACAAATATATGCTCTCTTTTATTAGAAAAAACCCAGCTTCATTATATTTACAGTACCAACCTCATCAGTTAACAATACTATGAAAGACAAAATAATCGTTCATTAATTGTAATCAAAATTAAAAATTCAATATACATTTAAAGCAATTACATGTGTAATTTATATTTGCATACATACTTTTTAGATATGACAATATAAAAAAAACTAACATTTTTAAATTTACATTACGGTAATTAACCATGATATGGATGTGAGATCATATCGCTCAATCCTAGTGACATAACCTATAAAAATTAATGGAGATTTTAAAATAATAATTATTAAAAATAACTCTTTTACCAACAACTCTGTAACTCTGTTAAACACATTAAAAAAACAAAATAATAATTCATTAATGATACCGTGATACCCATTTGAGGTGATATCATCAAGCCCTAGTGGAATAACTAATAAAAAAAGAAATAAGATTTTCATAGTTTTTTATCAACTAAATAACCACATAAAAATAAAAACAAAACAAAAAAATTATTAATTAATCTTAATTGAGGAAAAACCTTCAACGAATCGTGATATCGATCTGAGGTGATATCGCTCGGCCCTGTTATATCGTGACTATCACTCTGGACAGGAGATAGAGAGGGCTGAGCCACTTTGATATTACATAGAGGTGAGAGTGTTGGAACGACTTGGACTATTTTTCTAGAGGGCTTCTCGATTGATTGATGCCATCCGAGGACCGTTCCCCTTGTAGATGCTCGGAGATTGCGCCTTTGAGAGGAGAAATTAATCACCGCACAATTCCGGCTAGACCTGAAACTACAGCAGCAGGCGACGGGAAGAGAGAGGGGAGAAAAGGAATTTTAAAGATATTGTAAAATAATTCCAACATGATCTTCAGAACATAGAAGCGTCTGCAATATAGTGGTTAATCCTGGTATTAATGTGTGTGATATAAAATCTGTGTCATGTATTTTATGTTCACTTTTAAAAGCTGCTAAGGGCAATATTGCAATTATTTGATTAGAGATAAAGATCATTGAAATACACACCATTCCCAATAGTCCTGAAATCAGGAGATGTACAGAGACTGCCAAAAAGAATTTTGGAGATTAATCATGGTATAAATGCATGTATGTGATATTTAAAAGCTGTTAAAATATATTTTATGTTCAGATTTAAATGCCATTAGGATGTAATATTTTTTTAGAGATAAAGATAATTGAAATAGTCATGAAGCTACTGCGGCAGGAGACGGACAGAGACAGAAAAATTAAGCATCTGAAACATAGGGCTTAATCATAGTATAAGTGTATGAAATTTAAGTTGTTTAAATGTATTTTATGTTCATGATTAGATATAAAGATCCATTCCATTCTTCTAATCCTGAAACTACAGAAGGAGCAGACGGATGGACATAGAAGGAAAAAAGGGGGAAATGGAGAAGGAGGAGAAATGAATGTGTGAAAAGCAGCTGCCACTGTCACCCCTTTAAACATCGTGCTGGAAGCCGGGCTGCGGATTTGATTTGCCTCTGTTGCAGGGCCAGCGTGGGCTCGGCCTTCACAAACACATCACTTTCTGTCCCCTCCAGCTGCCACTCGCGACAGCTCTGCCCTCGTCCACCGCCACCGCTGCAGCAGCATCTCATTACTCTCCCGTCGCTTTTGTTCCAAAGAGAAACAGTGGAACATCCCATCCGACGTGCGCCGCGTAAAAAAGGGAGCTTAATCCTAATGGATTAGTAATGCTACTATGTACTTTACAGTTCTCTGTGCAAATTATGTGATTAAGAGATTACAGTGTGTATGTGAGACCGAATTAATTGTTAAACACTCTGCTTGAGCAGTTGTGCCATGCGCTGAGGAGGAAAGATATGTAAAGATTAGTAAACAGGAAAAAAAAATTCAAATGCAACACTTAAAGATTTGAAAGCTTGGTGATTTTATTTGTGACATGTTTGAGAATTCCACAGAGAATTCCAGAAGAAATTGTGTGATTGCCATTCCTTAATAAAATTTATGTTTGTGAAAAATTTGGAAATTTGTCACCAAAAGTTCGCTACAAATTTGCCATTATTAGCAATTTTTTTTTGGTGGGGGGGCTAATCACTGAAAATTGCCGGCTGACAATGGTAAACTTGTAGCAACATATTCTAGAAAACGCCACTGTTTGCTGCAAATCTGCCGCAACAATTTTGTTTTTATAAGGGCATGTGATGAAATAATGTGGTAAAAATGTTAAAAAGGAGTAGTCTTGTTTAGCTAACTACTACATTAAAACAGTAGCTTGGCTGTGGTTTAGCTACTTTAATCATAGGTAGCTTGTAGCTTGAAAGGCTACTGTTTAAAAGTAACCTCCCCAGCACTGGTTGTAGCTTTGGTTAATGCAAAACAGCCAGAGTTGTTAGCAACTTTGGTGACTCAAAGGCCACGAAAAAGGGGTGAATAACAGAAGCATACATCAATGTCTCCACTCCAGGGCTTCTTGATTGATGACTCTAAGCACTGGAGATCCTAACTCGCAGCTCGCTAATGTTTTGATTAGGCCCACTAGCCTGTGTCACTGAACTCTGCTTCACTCTAGATTAATCAGATAGAGACAAGCAGGCAAATAAATCTGCCAAATAAATAACCAGCTACCTTAAAAATAGAAGGAATGAGACGACAAATCCAGAGTATGTATATAAATCCATATGTTGAAGCAACATGCATCAGTCATGACTTACTGCAGCTAGCTCACCTTAGAGCTTTAAAGCTAATAACTTTAGCCAAAAATATGTTTGGTATCAAAATTTTGCTTTAGATTTGCAATGGATCCGTGAGACAGATTTTTTCAATGATTGTTGTTGCTTTAGAATCACATCATATGTCTGGATGATTAAAATTTAGCAACATATATCATTGCAACATTACATGTCAAAATCAGCCTTTAAGTGTAAAATTAATCTGTTACCAGATTATTATTTTTGGCTTCTTGTCATTTGAAGAGATTTTGAGAGGATTCGAGTGCATAAAATATTGTCAACTGCTGTTCAATGTTGCTGTTATTTTTGGAGGGAAACCTCACTCGCTAGCTCACTACCCTTACAAAAACTAAACGTTTGCAACAGGTTTGTGCTTAAACAGTGAAATTTGCCAGAATATGTTGCCAAAAATTTGCTTTTGTCAACCACTAGTGACAAACTTTCGGCAATGTTCTGTCAACAGTGACAAATTGCCACTAGTGGCAAATGTAGCAAATATATTTGTCAGTTATAGCAAACTTGTAGTGAATTTTTGGTGACAACTTTACAAGTTTGCTAGAAGTCCACCGCAAGTTTGTCACAAACCTAATCTGCATGTGACAATATGACCCAACGTTGGCAAATGTTAACAGCAACTATTTGTTAGAAGCCTAACATTTTTGTAAAGGTAATGCTAATATCCGCTAGCTAATACTAAACACTGTATATATCTGTGCTAATGCTATTTTCCACAAGCATTCTATTGGAACCCAGTGGAAAATAATATTAGCAAGAGGCCAATACGATATATGACAACAATTATGATAATAATGCCAACATGCCCAATACTAATATTATACATTTTAAATGTTAATTTTAATTTTAATGTGAAAATTAGCAGCCTAGTGACTGTTACTTCCATTATTTCAAAATAATTTATTACATTATACTATTGTTGTCTCTGAACTATAATGCTTTACATGACTGATGGTGTTGACAAATTTTAATAAAAACAAAACAGCACTAAATTTCATGTTAAACAGGTGTTGTAATGTGCATTACTCAAATATCTAATGAGTATAATATTACTGAAAATGTACTAGTAATCCCTTACGTTACCTCATTACAGAAACAATAATACATTACTGTAATTGCGTTATTTTGTAAAATGTTACTCCCAAAACTGGTGACTGATATTTCCATTTACTATTCACGTCTTCATAAAACACTTGAGGGAGAATTTTAGAATTTAAGTAGTTTTTTACCAGTTCAAGTTAAGCTTAATTCTCATCTTTTTTGCTCAGTAGACTCAGGTATTAAAAGTATGCAGATCATGCAGATAAGAATTACAGCAAAAAGTGCAGCATTTCCAGCACAGTGGAGGATAAAGGACTGAAAATTCAGTGCCATTTTTTAATCTAATGACATTAATTTCTCATTACTATGAGAAGACTCATTCAAGTCCCTTGCTGGGGGAGGAGCCACAATGGTGATTAATGAGAGCACTCAAAGATCCTGTGTAGATACAGTGTTGGCGGAGAGACAATGTGAGAGAGAGAGAGAGAGAGAGAGAGAGAGAGAGAGAGAAGGAGAGAGAGAGTGTAATGAAAGTCCCACACTCATAAGTCAAAGTGCTGACCTCCATGCTTAAAGAAAAGCGTCTCTGCATATCGCTGTCCGTCTCTAGCTTGTGAAACTTGTGTTAAAATGCAGCCTGTGCTGCCCTGCTCTTTATATCACCGAATGGGCCGGTATTAGTATGCAGCTAGACAAGGCTGAGCGCTTGCAGATATTTATGAAACACATTAAACCCGGATCTTGGGATTCACTCCATCACTGATCTGAAACAGCGTGTGAAATTAAAGGCGTTCTCCGCTGCACTCCTCGACGTGTCTGCAACGAAATGGACTCTCAAAAGAGATAAGGTTCCGAAAGGGTTATTGAAAAATCTTCTCAGAAAATAGATGAAAGCCCCAGATCTGGCCTCCTAATTACAGTATGCAAACATTGTTCACGAACGTCAGGTTTACTGTGCATATGTTAATGACATCCGCCGGATTAAAAAAAGGGATAGAGAGCCTTGGGGTATTAATATAAAGTTAATCTCTCATTGTCTAGTTTGGGAGATAAATCTGGTTTGTTTATTTACCAAGACACTCTACATTCAATTCACACTCCCGATTCCATTAGGTGCTACAAACACTCATTAAATTCACTGAGCTGTAACTACAGTCCTCTCACTTTTAAATGAATTCTTTTCTCCTTCTGCATAAACATCTTTGCCCTTGACTTAACAGTTGCAATAGACATGGATGGGAGTAGACAGCTAGCTGAAATTTAGAGACTGTAGATGACTAGATTTAGGGTTTGCCTCTCATTTTGATTTTGAGAATACTTTCATTCTGAACTAATATCTATAGAATTTAGACTCCAGCTCATTGTCAGTTTGCAAATAGTCAAATATCACATTTATATATTGTATTTGTAAATGGGATGGTGGTGGTCTAGTGGTTAGTACAGTCTCCTCTGGACTGTGGGTTCGAATCCTATCTCTAGTACTACCATCACTGAGCAAGACCCTTGCTCCAGGGAGACGCTCCTTGAAATCAGGAATTCTGGATAAGAGCATCTGCTAAATGCAGTTCATGTAATGAAATATAATGTAAGGTTTCAGCACGAATCCAGACGGGAGTCCCTTCTACAGATGGACTGCCTGATCCAACCTCTAGCTCCAGGTGTTCATAACACCCCTTAATTACTAGATCAGAGTCACCTGAGTTTTAACTTGCCATGGCTTTGTACATATAGGGCTGGTTTCTTGCTGATGGATTTAGCCTAATCTTGGACTAAATTGTAGTACCAATGCAGAATTACCATTCAAACTCAAAGCTAGTCCATGACGAGGCTTAATCCTCGACTGGAAAATTGGCCCATAGAGTTTAATTCTAGTTGGTGTTGCTGGACTATTCTCTATTTCTGCACCATGATTTGAACTGTTTCTATGTTTTGAAGCATTGATTTTTGCAAATCCCAACTGTTAATACAGACGCAGTTTAAAGTAATCATTGCAAACTGTATTCTACAGCTAACGAACATGAAATAAAACACTTTAAAATATGAGCCATATTCCCTGATTGTTTGCCTTAACTTACAAAGCTATTCCACTTTTCCCCCCAGATGTTTCAGAATCAGACATTTTTAAGTTTTAATTTCAATGATTAGTTAATAGAATCAGCTTTTTTTGGGGGGAGCACGGTGGGGCAGTGGTTAGCGCTGCCACCTCACAGAGAGAGGGACCTGGGTTCGATCCCCAGGTCAGCCATAGAGCCTTTCTGTGTGGAGTTTGTATGCTCTCCCTGTGTTCACATGGGTTTCCGCTGGGTGCTCCAGTTTCCTCCCACACTCCAAAAGTATGCACTGTAGGTTAATTGGAGACTCTAAATTGGCCCTGTAAGGTGTGACTGTATGTGTGTGTGCCCTGTGGTGCTAAAGGATCCTATGCTATAGGATAGGTACAAGTTATTATCTTTTTTAAAAATTACAGAATTTTATATAGCATTTTTTTGGACCACCAGGGAGGGCAGCAGCCTAAAGAGCAAAGGATTGATAAATTCAGTGTCTACTTATTTATACACACAGAGACACTGGATGTCAAACAGAAGAGAGCTCCTGGGTTAACCATGGCTGTGTGCAGTGTGAGTAATATTCAGCTAGATGGTCACTTACTTTCTCAAACAGAGCAAGATCTTTGTCAACATTAAAACCTCCCCAAGCTCTCTCACCAAATAACTGGCTGCTCAAATAGTTTAGCTGGCACCCTGTTGAGCTGAACTAAACCTTTAACACTTCCCAGTGTGCCAGCTGTAGACTGGGGCAAATTTCACTTTATTTTATTCTGTTTTCAGTGAAAAATACACAATGGATTATTGCTGGTTTTCCACTTTCTTGTGTTGTTTTTCTGAGCATCTACAGTTATATTTGGTTTTATGTTTGCTTTAAGTTTTGTGACATTTTGTGAATGTTTTCTTGTTCATCTTTGAGGTAGTATAAGTTGTAGTAGTGGGCGGCACGGTGGCGCAGTGGTTAGCGCTGCTGCCTCACAGCGAGAAGGTCCTGGGTTTGAACCCCGGGGACGGCCGTAGAGTCTTTCTGTGCGGAGTTTGCATGCTCCCCCCGTGTTCGTGTGGGTTTTCTCCGGCTTCCTCCCACAGTCCAAAGGCATATCATGTAGGTTAATTGGCCCTGTAATGTGTGAATGTGATTGTGAGTGTGTGTGTGCCCTGCGGTGTGTTGGCACCTGCCCAGGGTTGGTCCCCGCCTTGCGCCCATAAGTTCCCGGGATGGGCTCCAGTCCCCCTGTGACCCCAGTTGGGATAAAGCGGTTCGGAGAATGAATGAATGAAAGTTGTAGTAGTAGCAATATCAATAGTAGAAATATATAATATTAGTGGTACCACTTTACAATAAGACTCCCCTTAATTGGTTTGTTGACAGTTTTATATCATTAATAAGCCTAAACAAGTTATAGCAGTTGTGATACATTGATGGCCACTGTTTGGCGAGATGTGTTTTACACTTTATAATAAGGCTCCCTTTTGCCAGAGATAAATATCAGTAACTCATCAATAATTAGTGATAGAAATGCCACAAATCATCACGATGGATGGAGGGATCATCAAATCAGACAGCAAGGTTGTTTTAAACAGATGGATCAAATGCAGATGTCACATGTTGTGTTGTGCTGTCCTGTGGTGTGTTCACAATGACAAATAATCACTCACTTTCACTTAGTAGTAGTAATAATAAAAGTAGTTGCAGTAATAATATTATAAGTAGTAAATATTAGTAGATGCAGTAATAGTAGGAATAATAGTAGGTGTTACATTTGTAATTTACATAAATATCGCATATTAATTATTAAAGACACTGACATTTCCTTACATAACATTTTCTTCACATTTACTTACATTTTCAAAAGTATATTTTAAGCTGATAAAACAAGTCTTTACATATCAGTTTAAGCCGGTGATCAGCGAAGACCAGCTTGTCGCATTTTGTTTATCATTAAACTGTATTTATTTCATGTCTTTTAATCCAGTCTAATTCACCCCTTGAGTGTGCTCGGCTCCGCATTGCTCTAACTGTAGGTGGCACAAAGCCACCTCCTCACAGATGGTCCTCGCTCGTCCCCTCTTACACCTTATGCTTCTCATGTATGCAGCGTAGGCGTAGGGACTGGATGGGATTACTAGTCAGATGAGCAAACAAAGGACTTGCTAGTAATGCACCTGAATTCAATGTAAAAAATTTCACTGTAAAAATAAAAATGTCAAACCAAGCCACTGTGAAAGTATTTGATATTTACAGTAATACTGCTTTTAGAGGGGGCAGTTGGTGGTGTAATGGTAGGATGTTCGACCAGTGAATCAGACGGTTTGAATCCAAGACCGGTAAAGTTACCACTGAGGTACTCATGAGCAGGGTACCGTCCCCAAGCACTGCTCTCCGGGCGCTGCCCATGTTAGCTGCCCAATGTTCTTTCACGGATGGGTCAAATGCAGAGGTCATATTTCATTGTGGTGCTCTGTGTGGTGTGCTGTGTTCACAATGACAAAGAATTACTCACTTTAACAATTTTTACTTTAATTTAATAGGAAACATATAAGAAAATATGTGATTCTGCACGCAGAACCAGTCGCTTGTCGCAAAATTGAGTTATTATGAAAGGGCATAAATCAACCTTCAAAACGATACCGATATCGGATGAATCGGACGACATATGACTGAGATATCAACATTCAAAGGAGTCGGGTTTCTCCTGTCACGCCGAGTGAGAAACGGCGAAATCTGCCTTTGAAGTTAACTATCGACGTAGGGCTTGGTGCGGTCGCAGCCACACGGATAGCCTACCTGCGTTAGGTTAACTGAACTCGGGAGACGAAGATGGATTCCGGAGAAATATCTTCACGCTAGCCAACGAGTGGATTTACCGTAAATACTGAAGTAGAGCGGTCAAACCAGAAACTTTTAACATTCTGCTGGAATTGAATTCCTCACCTCAAGAAAGTCACGTTTTTAGGATGGAAAGGGTAAGTTTTCCAGCGAAATTTATTCACAACAGTACAGTATAGACCTTCCACTGTCTTAAAACACTAAAAACAAAAAATCCAAATTTTTACCCCACGCAACATAAACGGTCGTTTTTCTCAGAAACCTCCATTGCGACAAGCGACTGGTTTCGCCGTGCAGAGCCACATATATATATTTGGTGCTCTCTCTCATTACAGTGCAAGAGATAAACTGAAATCTGGTTGCAAAACTGGGAGAAATGTGAACTTAAAAGACACTCCATACTGACCCGTGGAGTGTAGGATTCGAGTGTGACTCGAGGGAAAGCACAAGCCGTGTGTAGAAAAACAACGCTGCTTTTATGTGATAGCAGGTCGGATGCTCTGTCAAAGGTAGAAACGCCCCATGAATTAAAGAACGAATGGGAATTTGTAGAGCTGCTCTTCACCAGTCATTGCGCTGTTGTATGTGTCAACACGGGCATGCGATGGTATGAGAAAAATAAAAAATAAAACAGATGTGAATTATTTCACCTTGTGGTGGCGGAAGCAGGATAAATGAATTAGGGAGGCAGCCACCAGCATATGTCTTATCAGACAGCATCTTATTACATATTTTCCTCATCCAAATGGACTGCGTTTATAAATGGTTAGATTGTTTCATCCATCTTGTGGTGGCTTGTGTTTCTGAGAAGAAGCTCGTATTGTGGTTTGGAAAGAAAAAAAAAGTAGGCAAATCAAATTCAATTAAACATCATTATACTTTCCTCTGCTGCTGGGAGAGGAGATTAGACTCCCTCTATCTTTTCAGGGGAGACGGAGGAAAAAGAAGAACGGTGACAGATGAATCCTTAACACTGCCAGACAGGAAAAAAAATCCAAACGTTATCCGCCCTTTTCCTCCTCCTTGAAAGTTCCAGGTTGCCGTAATTGGTATTTCCCACTTTATCTTTCTGTTTCCGCTCGGCTGCCTCCTGGACACCTGGCCTATGCACCAAAGGTTTTGCACGATCAGCATGAAAAAAGCAGGAGATTAACGAACGTGTAAGATGATCAACATGACCCGTTATAGGCTAATGTGACGAGACAGTGCCATGTCCTTCTCCTGCCCTCGCTCAGACTACATGACCACAAGGCAAGCTTCGGTCAATGTCAAGCATTTTTTCTTTGTCAGGATGTGACACTGTCCGTGAGTGCAGAGATGCATGAAAACGCACCAGCAGCCTTGACTTCTTGTTCAGACATTATCTGTCATTTTGCTCCATGTCATAATCTGGCACTGCAGAGATGCTCTGTTGTCATACAAGACAGTCAGGCTTGTTCTTGTGAGTTGCACTGCTGTTCAAGGAAAGCAGAGGCATGATGTGGTTGTGACAGGAAGCAGCTCTGTGTTCATACGCTTCAGAAAACTTGCTAATTTTTCCTGCTGCTTCCCACTACAAAGTTACAATCCACTTTGTTGGACAAGTACTGTGTTGTGTGTAGGGCTGGACGATCTGACTCAGAATATCAAAATCCATCCAAGATTACTAAAAAAGAAGTCATACGTATATTATTTTTGTTCATTCAGTCGTTATCCGGGGTCGCGGGGGGACCGGAGACTATCCCGGCAACTTAAAGGTGCAAGGCGGGGATCAACCCTGGGCAGGCGTCAACATACTGTAGGGCACACACACTCACGCAATCACACCTTACAGGACAAATTTAGATTCACCAATTCAAAATCAAAGTAAACTATTAACCCATAGTGCATGCTTTTGGACTGTGGGAGGAAACCAGAGCACCTGGAGAAAACCCACATGAACAGCATGCAAACTCCACACAGAAAGACCCTGCGGCCGACCCGGGGATCGAACCCAGGATATTCTTGCTGTGAGGCGGCAGCGCTAACCACTGCGCCACCATGTGGCCTGAAGAAGGTCTATCTGGGTAGATTTACACATTGCTCCATCTGTGGGACTGGCGAGCTGAACTTGTGTTGGGGAAAAAGGAAACTAGTGCCATTATGTTGAAATGCATATATATATATATATATGTTCTTTTATTTAATGATTTGGATCTGACTGCACAGACTTTATATGACAGCAATATGCAAAATGCATATAAATATTAACACATGAAAGTGATCTTACTGCACTTAGGTAATGTAGGGGCAGGTCTTTTAAAGACTAAAAAATGTTAAACTATTTTAAACTGTGTTTTGCAAAAATCAAGTAAATTCATGATGTATTGCAAATTATCCGCTTCTGGTTTTCAAGATACTGAGCAGGAGGCAGGGCTTTAGCGTTTGGGGAACCTATTAAATGTGTACATTGATAGTTTTATTTAATTTTATGTATTAAATGATGTATTGTTAATATAGTGGCATTTAGTTTATTACCCAAACCCAGCTGGCAATCTGACAGGGATGAATGTGTTAATAACAAACTATGTGAAATAATTTCCTGTTAAAAGGAGATTAATATTTTCTTTTCAATCCAAACATGATCAGATGTTCAAGACTCACCCATTGTTAATAAACTTGTTTAGATTATTTGGTTGTTTATATATTTTTTATAATTCCTATATCTGATTATATCCTATTTCAGAGTAGATCGATGTGCCTTTACACCCCTATTTCACACCATAGTTCATCCGAGGCTCTCAGCTCACGTGGAACTGGACCCTGCCGCATGCATGCGATGGTGGTAAAGAGCCTGGACTGTGACATAAACTGCACCAGGTCCCTCCTGAAACAGGAAAAGGCAGGTCAGATCCGGACACGTGGGTTTAACAGCCGTGAAGTGAAGTGCACAGAGTTGTCCAGTGCCTTCTGAGAGTTGCACGTTTATGGTTGTGGTTGCATGTCTGGCGCTGGGGTAAAAAGCCTCGGGGCAGCCGGGTTGGGACAGGGAGATCGAGACAGGATGGTTGGCATTAGTGCGCGGAGGTCCTATTAGGACATTTCACCTTACAAACCACTTAACAATCTCAGATTCCTCTTAACAGAGATCAGTTGATAAGGCTTTCATTTGATTTCTCATGCTTTGACTTCTCTTCATTTACCCACAAACTCTACTTTGAGTGATTATTTGTCATTGTGAACACACCACATTACAGCACACTGTGCACCCAAGTGTGACCTCTGCATTTGACCCATCTGTGAAGGAGCAGTGGGCATCCTTTTTTGGCAGTGCCCAGGGAACAGTGCTTGGGGAAGTACTTTACTCATTGGTACCTTTACTAGTCCGGAACTTGAACCGGTGACCCTCCGATCACGGAGCCAACACCCTAACTGTTAAGCTAGAAGCTAGGGGTGTTAAAATGAATCGCATAATCAGTTGGATTGACGTGGATGATTCTGCATCAATGCAGTGGCAGACCATAATTGATTATATTGAGGAGTTTTGACAGCTGGGGGGCAGTCTGGGGCAGTTAGTGGCATAACGGTAGGGTGTTTGCCGCATGGTCAGAAGGTCACAGGTTCGAATCCCGGGCTGGTAAAGTAACCACTGAGGTACTCGTGAGCAGGGTACCATCCCCAACCACTCACTCACTCACTTTAACCTGCGGTCCGCTGGTGGTCTGTGGCAGCATTGCATGTGGTCCGTGACCTGCAATTCAGTTTCACTACTGAAATCACTTTTTTGAATAATGATTTCATTTTATTTACTTTTCCAAAACATTTCCAGATGATGTGGGCATCTCTATGAATAATGAATTTAATGCAAATATCTGAAAAGTAATACAAAAAATACTCACCTCACTGACACAGAAGCAGTTGAAAATCTCTGGATTTGAATTCAATATTCTGTATCTTTATGATTTGAAAATACCTTAGTCTGAGTGGTCGTCTCTGGGACAGAAGCAGTTGAAAACCCCTAAATTATATCATAATGACATTTCTTAGTAATTTTCTGGATACGGCATTACAATTCTAGTTAAAAATAACATCCCAGTAGTAACTATGGTTACCCAATCTGCGTGCAATGTGAAGTGATGCAGAAAAATGTTTGGGATGCATCGTCAAACATTGAGATATCATATTGTATCAAATGGTTGACCTGATAATCATAATAAAAACGAACTGTGAGACCAGTGAAGGTTCACACCTCTACTACAAACTGCCCTGTTGCTATTGTCTTTATTTCTTTCTTCTTTTCAGCTATCTCCTACAGCTGTTCTTTGGTGTACCTTTTATCTGACTATTTGTTACCACAGCTGTGTGAACATCTCTCTGTCTGTCTCAATAAACCTTGCTTAGGCTTGAGAACCAGCCTCATCACTGCCTCTCTGCCAACTTTCTCATAAAAATTTCCTTCATATCCGTTATATGATTGGAAGGTGTAGACAAAATTACATTTAGATAAAAACCAACATGGGAAACATAAGTCTCTGACATGGCAAAACTAAGCCACAAAAAACAGTCGGATGGGTCAGACTGTCAACTTCTAAATAGTGAAAACACAGGTGAAGTGAATAATCAAAGCTCCGGCTCAGTTACAGTTTTGATTTAAGTGCTCGATTCACCTCTGTTTTGGGGGCATCGTACAGAATTTTGTGTGGGCAGAGAGATGACAGTAACATGGAAAGAGTGTGTAACAGTGTATGTCTGACATCCTATTAACTGATTGTGTGAATATGGCATAGCTATCTTTAGAAATGAAAGTGAAAAGTGAAAGATTGTCATTGTGAACACAGCACAGCACACCACAACAAAATGTGACCTCTGCATTTAACCCATCCATGAAGGAGCAGTGGGCAGCTAACAAGCACCCGGGGAGCAGTGCTTGGGGACGATACCTTGCTCATGAGTACCTCAGTGGTAACTTTACCAGCCCTGGATTCGAACCTGCAACCTTCTGATCACGGGGCAAACACCCTACCGTTACGCCACCAACTGAGAAGTTAACTTCTAATTTCTCCAAGAAGCAGGGAGCAACTGGTTAACACTATGCTGTATACCTCTAGCTCACATTTTAGTTTGGAATGGCCTGAACGACTGAGTTTATTGAAGACAAACCTGGGAAAATCTACACTGACTACAGACAATGCAGACAGCATTGTGAAACACTGTTACTTATATTTCACCTGGATTTGTTAACCAAAAAAAAGAATAATAAAACACCGAATATATTGTTTGCCTATTTTTTGCCCAGCAGTGTATGTATTTAAAGTACAGTGATCTTTCATTTTTCTTTCTCTTTACATGTACACATAGTCAGACCCTCCAAGAAGTCATGATGTTGCGATCGCAACTATTAACGCAAATTCAGCCAATTGCAAATTCTTTCCAACCTTGCAATTTTGACCAATTACAACTTTCATAAAAAAGTTTTTACCAATCATTGTCATTTCCTGCAAAACGTGGAGCCATACGTCAGCAAACTCACTTCCTTGTTATGTTTGGAAGACGCAGGAAACATATTATAATAATGCCTCATGTTTACCTTCAAAAATAACTAAATGGTTAATGGTTAACAAATATAATCATGGTTTTGAAATTAATTGTTAAAGAATAATTGTAAAGGGGAAAAAAATAAATACTTTTTTCCGCCATTTAGCTGCAACAAAGCGGCTAAAAACACTGCAACTTTCATCACCATTTTTTCGAAAAGCTGACGAAAAAATCAGCCTTTTTAGGCAGCAACATTCTCAAAAACGGTCCGTGAAATACTGGAGGGACTACCTAATTGGTTGTGCACATTTTCTGTCCAGATTCAACAAAAAAGTTGTTTTCAAACTACTAGCATTCATGTGATCAATAAAATGGTCATCTTTTGTGGAATAGTGTTTCTTTTCTGTGTTTTAAGAAGCCACAAAGAAAATCTTCAGGATACTTGTCTGTTTAAAAATAAAAAGTAACACAAAGAGAGGAATCATTTGCCCAAACTCAGATACTCAATAACTGTCAACTGAAAACTCCACCTGCAGGTAACTAAGGGGCAGAAAAGGCAGATACACACACACACACACTTACCTGTTGCTTTTATCCTACATTGATTTACTTTTTTTAGACTCTCAGTCTGTCGACAGAAGATTGTTAACAGAGGAATGTAATTTCAAAAACAAAACAGGCTGCAATTTATCAAAGGTCCATGAGCGGCACCAACTTCATGACATTTAAATGGAGTTGTGCTTGTTGCTAAGGCTGCCGACTGCCTGAAACGAGAAGCGAGGCCAAGCTACACAATACTGCTACACATACTCAGTATTCAGTTTGGAAGGTCTGAATGGATGAGTGCCCAGGGCCTGGGATTAAAAAATCTATATTGGAAAAGTTAAAAAAGAGGAAAAAATAATTGAAGTGAAGCTTTTCAATCTATGACTGTGCTTGTTTTGGTCAAGAAACTTCAAATGTGACATACAACTGGTTCATTTCACTCCATTCAAGACTTAACCACAAAAGCAGCTTCTTCTCAAAAAATGGCAGGATCTGAAAAGCTGTGTTTGAGCTACAGTTCCAAGTTTTTTTTGGTCAGAAAAAACTCAAATGTGAAATACAGCTGGTTTATTTGCCACAAATCACGGCTAAAACCACCATGTTTAAGGTTTTTTTGGTCAAAAACCCAACAAATGTGGCAAAAAACTGGTTTATTACACACAAACTAGAATTTTTTAAAGAAACTAGCTTCTTCTAAAAATGAAGTTTCAAAAGCAGTCTTTGAGCCACAAATCACACATAAACACACAATGTAGAAGGGTTTTTTGGTAAAAATTTATTAGGCAAATTTATCAGGAATTTTAACTGGAGTTTCTGTTTCACCTTTCTCACTATGAGTTGGAATTTGGGGCTAATGTCCATCACCTGTGTCTCGTTTAGTTTTCCAGGCTTTGGTTCACATGGCGTAATATCACCCTCTGCTTTGATCCGCTGAGTCATTTCATGGTGATTCCTCATAGCTGGGGTTATGATTATTTAAGGCGTCCTGTCACATTACCCTGAATGTTTTGTGTGTATGTTTCAGTGTTAGAGAGCAAGGCACCACAGCTGCCTGGGCTCGCGCAACCTCATGGATGGAGAAAAGTGAATAATGAATCCTGCATCTGTTTCCTCTATTTCAAGGGTTGCTAACCCGATCATGACAGTAACATCTATCATTTGACCACAGAAGGCAGATTCTTCTTAAAAATGTTGTTTTAAAAAGCTGTGATTGAGCCACAAATCTTGGGTAAAAACCCACCATGTTTGAGAGGTTTCGTTTGGAGATCAACAGTTGGGGCCCCTCTATATAGACATAGATAGAACAAAGGGATTTCAGATGCTGACTTTGTATCTAGGGGGAGGCGAAAACTCCCAGAATGCTTTGAAAGAGGCACCAGAAGCATGAAGGTGGAAACAAGGCTACAGGTGTGGGGAGAGAAGGCCATAGATGGAATATGTTTGCATAAATATGCATGCAAAACAAAGAAAATTCCACAGAAGCTCAGTAAAAGTGTAACCGATTTGAACCCGAATCATTTTATACAGTTTTATTAATAGATTGGATATAGAATTTTTCATATTGAAACTGTTACTAACCTCATGCACATTCAATGTAAAAGTCAATTCCAAGACCATAGTTGTAGGTTAATACTGCATCCTAATTGTCTCTCTTTCTACTTCTACTTCTAGTTTAAAATGTATATTTTGTATTCTATTTGTGACCCTCCACGGCAAAACCAGTCGCTTCTCTCAAATTTTCAAAATTGAGTTATTATGTTTTCACGAAAGGGCGTAAATCAACCTTCAAAACGATACCTATATGGAATGAATGGTACGACATATGACTGAGATATCAACATTCAAAAGAGTCGGGTTTCTCCTGTCACGCCAAGTGAGAAACGGAGAAATCTGCCTTTGAAGTTGACTATCGCCGTAGCACTCACAGACGCTTGGTGCGGTCGCGGCTACATTTGCATTTTCGGTAGCCTACGCTGCATTCACAGCCACACAGATAGCCTACCTGCGTTAGGTTAACTGAACTCGGGAGACGAAGATGGATTCTGAAGAAATATCTTCACGCTAGTCAACGAGCGGATTTACCGTAAATATTGAAGGAGAGCGGTCAAAACAGAAACTTTTAACATTCTGCTGGACTTGAATTCCTCACCTCAAGAAAGTCACGTTTTTAGGATGGAAAGGGTAAGTTTTTCAGCGAAATTTATTCACAACAGTACAGTATAGACCTTCCACTGTTTTTCTCGGAAACCTCTGTTGCGACAAGCGACTGGTTTCGCTGTATATGTATATATGTCCTATTTGTTCTTTGTTCCCTGTTTCTTGTTGCGCTGTGAAAACTTGAGCCACGTCGTCTAGTCTCTCTATACATCTGTACAATATATAGCAGAGATGACAATAAAGTTTACTTTGAGTTTGACTTTGACTCTAACATGCATTTCAGAAATCTACTTTTTTGACACTTGTGTAAATTACAAGTCATGAGAAAGAACAGCAGCACAGTATACATGCTGCTTATGAATGCTGAAAAATAGACGTGCAGCAGATTTTCTGTCTTTTAACTGCTGATAATGTAATGAGTGGCAAAGATTAGAACCCACTACCTCTAGTGGTTTTGTTATGAAGTGAAAGTGAGTGATTATTTGTCATTGTGAACACACCACAGCACACAGTGCACCACAGCCAAATGTGACCTCTTCATTTGACCCATCGGTGAAGGAGCAGTGGGCAGCGCCTGGGGAGCAGTCATTGGGGACAGTACCTTGCTCATGAGTACCTCAGTGGTACCAGTCTGGGCTTCGAACCAGCAACCTTCTGATCATGGGGGGAACGCCCTAATCATTACACTACCAAGTGACTACTTCCAAGGGCACTCTAAATCTAGGGTTAGAGCTAAGGGAAGAATTAGGTTTGGGTCTTAATGAGCAGTGTACTACTTCTCTAAGTAAATATTCCATCCCCTACCCCTTGTGGTCATGTTCTTGAGGGCCACTTTCAAAGCAAGGCCACTTCAAATATATAGGGTTATAGGGTATAGGACTAAATGTGGGGATTGGGACTGGACCAGTCTCTATGAACGCTGATATATGTTGGTATGCTCATGGCAGATGAACAAAGAAATGTCCGACGTCCCTTTTTCCCAAAGTCTCCTCTGTTTTCTCCCAGGCTTGGAGATGGGCGAGATAGAGAGAACAGAGAGCAATACAGGGACAGCAGCCAAGTGTGACTGTGCTGCTCGTATTTCTCTGGAAGCCTCTGCGGGCTCCGGCGCGATGGCTGAGTTGAATACTGAACACGGCTGTGCCGCACTGCCGTTCCTACCTCTCCAGGATGATAAAATGCAACCTCTACCGCCCAGGACAAAGCAATGGCTGCCATCGCCTTAGCCGCCGACGTGCGAAAGAAATTAATGCTGCTTTTCCCCTTTCACACCGCTGACGCTTAGAGGCCGGCCTTTAGTCGCAAGACCCTCCCACTTCTGCATTCACACAGTAATTACGCACTGTACGTGCACTGCTGTGAATAATTATTTGTAAACAGAGTGACCTTTCCTTAAATTCAAGCCTTCACTTTGATAGATAGACCTTGTTGCGTTAAATTTTACTGATATATGGATTTTTTCACATGTAATCACATGAATCAGAATCAGATTTCTCAAATATATACTCTCTCTCTCTCTCTCTCTCTCTTATATATATATATATATATATATATATATATATATATATATATATATATATATATATATATATATACATATATACGTATTCTACTTCCACGCAGAATACGTGCTCTTAAAATGTAATTTGTACCTATTTCATTAGATCACTAATGTGAGTAATGACATTCTGAATGCTTGGGATGAATGTGTAATCACACCCTTCATATTCTTCTTTTTTAACCTTACAGCCTTAAAAGACCTTGTTTTAGGGCTTATTCTAGTATGTAGAAGTTATCCATGTTGTTGTGTTCAGATCGCCCTGCACTGCCCAGATTGAAAGTTATTGTTTGATGTGTAAATGCTGATACAGTCTTGAAATCAGTCAATTTCTGATGAAAACTGACTAAACTTTCTCACTATAGAAAGTTTTACTTTTTATTTTATTTTAACTTCATGTAGTATAAAAAGGGCACTGCAGATATAACTCATAGCAGAGACATGCTATGACTTTGTACTGTGAGGAAAAGGCGCCAGATGGAAACACTTCCTTATCC
Source organism: Distichodus sexfasciatus (assembly GCA_032718565.1). Taxonomy (NCBI): domain Eukaryota; kingdom Metazoa; phylum Chordata; class Actinopteri; order Characiformes; family Distichodontidae; genus Distichodus; species Distichodus sexfasciatus. The sequence goes on along the minus strand of JAVGVS010000011.1, from coordinate 65,106 downwards.
ATCTACAATCCATCTGGAAATAGAATAATAAAATTTGATAACAAATAAAGTATATATACAGTACTGTGCAAAAGTTTTAGGCAGGTGAGAAAAAATGCTGTAAAGCTTTCAAAAATGGAAGTGTTAATCATTTATTTTCATCAATCAACAAAATGCAGTGAATGAACAAAAGAGAAATCTAAATCAAATCAATATTTGGTGTGACCACCCTTTGCCTTCAAAACAGCATCAGTTCTTCTAGGTACACTTGCACACAGTTTTTGAAGGAACTCGGCTGGTAGGTTGTTCCAAACATCTTGGAGAACTAACCACAGATCTATAATCCTATAATCCTACAAAATAATATAATGACTACAAGATAATATAATGACTATAATCCTACAAAATCCCTGACTTTGTGCAAGAGTACCTATAAGAATTGATGCTGGTTTGAAGGCACAAGGTAGTAACACCAAATATTGATTAGATTTAGATTTTTCTTTTGTTCACTCAGATAAAAATAAACAATCATTATTTATATTTCTGAAAGCACTCTTTGTTTACACCATTTTTTCACACCTGCCTAAAACTTTTGCACAGTACTATATATTTCTCAGATCAATTTATATATATTTTTCAGATCAATTGAAAATTAAGAAATACCAAAAGTTTGGCAAATTGTGAGCCAATTTGGGCTGATTTGGTGTATAAAATGAGCTGCTTTTGGCCTTTCTGGGAGAGAACTATATTTCCCACAATCCATCGCACGCCACTAGGAACCGCATCACGTTAATGTGATAAAACACACAACAGGAATAATGCTGAAAACATCAATTAAATGGCTGTATTGTGAGTAGAATACTGGTTGTTTTTTTATTTATCAGCTAAAATATGCTTTTTTCTGTAATAAAGGGGAAGATTTGACTGAACTGAAGCACTTTGCTGAATGTTGGACTTTACAACGCGAAAAATATTATTTATGCAGTTTTATGCAAATACCTACATTTTTGTGCATGGAATTACTCACAAATAATTTCACATGAAGAGGAATCAATATAAAGTCCAAACCTTTGTTTTTCTGATGGCATGTGTGTGGTTTCTGTAAGTTAAAGATTCGAGAGTTAATATACTAGTGGTTATCCAAGCTATGTGGTGAAAATATATACATTTACAGAATGAAGTGACTACGATCTGTGACTATGATGGAGACACACCTGTAGTACTGTGAGGTAGCTCAGAGCACCTGTCAAATAGAATTTGCTTTGACATGTCTCATGAGAGAGGTGGCCTGAGGTGTTGGACTGATTTCAGTCAGCTCTTACCGGCTATATTTGCTGATTAAACACTCGATTTGACAGCAGGGCCGATCCTACGTACTGCTGAATATGTGAAAGAAATATTCACCAATTAACGGATGCTTTAGACCTCTACAGGAAATCAAGCTTCATTAAAACGTCCCATTGTATCTCATACTCCTTGTCACATTAATGGCCTTGGGTGCAGTGAGTGAGGCTATATAAATGTCAAGAGGCATTGTGATCTTCCATTGAAAATAAATCAAATTATTTTCCATTTGCTCACGTGCCAAAGTCCTAATCTCTAAATAAACGGAGTATCGTTTTCTACTTGAGCAAATTTGCACGGCGAATGCCAATAGTGATATACAATCCAATAACATTGCGTCTAATTGCGAGCGGACGAGCCCCTCCTACCTTTGTGATGTGTACCATTCTGCATAATTAATTGAAGAGCTTTAGCCGTAATCGGATGGCTGGAGGCTTGCCGCAGTACGGACACACGCTATTAAAATGCAAATGAAGTTCTGAGATATAAAACCAAAAAATCTATGTCGTTGTAGACTCGGGGAGATTACCATCGCATCGCATCGCGTCCCGCTTCCAAGCTCAGTGTTGTGTGGACGTCCAACACTGATAACCTACTCATTGCCGTGGCCAGGAAGCTTGTAGGGCCAGACACCCCTGCCCGGGAGTTAACCAGTAATCCATTTCCAACCAAGGTCAGGCTGTTGAAACATTTCACAGAGTGGATGAGCTGTAACTGAACCCAGGTAAAGCATCTACATCGTCAAACCTGAACTGAAGTCCATATACACGGCACTCACGATTTCAGAGGCCAAAATGATTCTAATATAGGGGCAAATTAGGTTTGTGTTGGACTTGTAGCCAAGTTTGCCATTACTGGTTACAAATTGTTTGGCAAATCACTGGCAAATACATTTTGCCAGTCATTGTTGCCAGAACATTGCCGCAAGTTTGCCGCTAGGGGTGGTGAAATTAATCACATCTCGATGCAGACGTGGACTATTCTGCATTGATACAATGGCCGACCATAATCGATTATAACAGCACTTTTAAAGTGCCGGTCCACTGCCCCCTAGTGGTCTGCAGCCGCATTGCAGGTGGTCCGTGACATGCAATCCAGTTTTACGATTGAACTCGGTTTTAAAAATTATTCCTTTATTTATTTTTCAAAACATTTTCATGATTTGGGCATCTTTATGAATATTGAATTAGCAAAAAATTTGCAAATACCTTAGTCTGAGTGGTCGTCTCTGGGACAGAAGCAGTTGAAAACCCCTAAATTATATCATAATGGCATTGCTGGGTGATTTTCTGGCTACGGCATGACAATTTTTGTTAAAAAGAACATGCTGCCCAATCTGCGTGCAATGTGTTGTAATGTAGATGAATTGGTGGGATGCATTGAGATATCATATCGAATTGAATCGTTGACCTAATAATTGTAATCGAATCGGATCGTGAGAAAAGTGAGGGTTCACACCTCTATTTGTCACTAGTGTCTGACAATGGCAAACTTGTGGCTACATATTCTGGTAAATCTGTTTGCCACAAATTAACCACAAGTTTGCTGTAAGGCTTTTGTAAGGGTTTTCTTATTTAAGTTTTGTTCGTAAGTAAAAACCGAATCAACAAACTACGAAGAACGCTGTTTGTAGATTGTGTTCTCACCTAAAAACATTAGATAATTGTGTTTTCTTCAGTTTCCCTGTTGTTTAATATTATACCAGTTAAATATCTTAACTTTCTTTAGATTTTGGAAAAATATTGGTGGATGAGGCCTAATGATCTTTTGATACCATTGTTCTCATTATTTGGCAAAATCAATAGAGTAGTAACAACAAGACATGACACAAACGGTCAGGTTTAGAGTGAGTGGGACTGAACGCACAGTCTGTTAGATCATATTTATGTCTACCATGTTTCCATGTAGATTTTAGCACATGACTGCACAAGACTCTCCATGATTTTGTGATGTTGCGATCACAACTATTAACGCAAATTCAGCCAGTCCACATGAATTCGTTACTACCGTGCAATTTTGACCAACTACCACAACTTTTCTGCAATTTTTTGACCAATCATTGTCATTTCCGGCAAAACATTCCCTGTTACGTTTAGAAAACACAGGCAATGTATGTGTGATAAAAACGCCTCACATTTACCTTCAAAAATAACTAAATGATTAATGGTTGATAAAAATAACAGTGGTTTCATTCCCTTCATTTAAATTAATGGTTAAAGAATCATTTCAAAGTGGGATAAAATTGCAATTTGTTTCCACAACTTTGACTTGCTCCCAGAAACTTTATTGCAACAAAATGCCTAAAAACACCACAACTTTCATCGTAATTATTTAGAAAAGCTGCCACAAAATCAGGCATTTTGGGCCGCAACAATCTCAAAAAAGGCCCACGAAATCTTGGAGGGACTGCACGAAATGTATAGACTGAATCTGGAAAGAGGAGAAGTTTAGCCATTTCAAAATGTTATAAAGCCTTAAAAGAACCTTCTAGAACCTTCACAGAAGCTTCACAGAGTTTATGAGGCAAAGAATGGTAACAACATTCACCATAAGGTTTGCTGCAGTCATGGTAATAGCTTTTATATGTAGATGTAATACAAAGTTAGGCAACACAACATTATTAATCTCCTTCAGGCCATTTGTTTAATGCTTTACAGCAACATCTAATATTTCTAACTCAAACTGGACAAATGAGCAGATTTGTTTTGTTATTCAAGCTGTTAATTTTTGCCATTTAAAATGTGACAGTCCTAATCAGACGGCTCGTCCAGGCGGCAGCATTAATGCTTTATGTTATATACCTACTAACTAGGAAAACGACGTCAGGAATTAGACTCTTTACATGTGCCTGGTTTGGCGCAGGTGGCTTCAGACACTGTGTTGGGATGAAAAATTGAGGACATGTACGCTGTCCTCTAGAACGCTGCAGGCAGAGCTCTTCTCTGAATGAAATAAAATGATGTGTCACATGTTTGTGCATGTGGACATGCGTGAATATATGTATGCATTTCAGAATGTTTGTGTCTTTGCATATAAAATAAGATGTTTCAACTCAGCTGACAAGCACATTCAAGTTACTTTCTAGCCAAAGGCTTTAACCCAGACAGGAGAGACGACAAAAACAAAACAAGTAAATTTTAGAAAGCTGGAGGAGGAAACATCAAAAACACTGTGATTAAATTTTGAAAATGTGGTACACCTGTAAACTTAACATCGCTGGAATCAAACTCATATTTGATGAGTCATGTTACTCAAGGATGCAGAATTACACGTCATCTTCAACCTGCGCCAGCGGTAAAAGAGAATTCCATACTTGATTATCCAGTACTCTTCCAAATGACACATAGACGGCAGTCTGTCTATGCCAAACCCGCTTCCCATTTGGAAGTCTTCAAAAGGCATTTATGTCAAGAGTCAATAATGTGGGCTGATTATGCCTCCCCCTTGGGGCTCTGAAATGAAATGGAACTCTCTCTCCATGATGTTAGATTTATGCAAGGGGAGGGCAGGCGTCTGCGAAATAATTCCCATTTCCCCCAAGTCTACGGAATGCATTTTTAATGATCTCTTTTCCCCTTTATTACATTTTACTGCCCCAAACCTGGTAATTTTGCCAAGTAAATTATTCAAAATATGTACTGATATACATGCCCGAAGGAAATATATCGAGCCTCATTGTTATTAGGAGACTGGAGTATCTACATTTGTTTTAGAAACACACAAACCCCAGCTCCTTTCTGGTGATCTGCTTTCTTATGGATTCTTTTGTTATGAGAGCACCGATTTCTGCCTTCCACGTAACAATGATTTTCAATCAAAGACCTAACCTTTAGAAAAGTTTGAATCTTTATTTAGACATTGTTATAAAAAGGTTATTCCAAATTGATATCCAATAAGATCAATGACTTTTCATGACTATCCATGTTGAATCTTTGGAAACAGTAGGCCAGTGTCATTTAAAATGAATTTATATGTCACTGAATTGACATAGCTGTAAAAGCTTTCAAAGCCTTTACTTACCGCACCAATTATGATGTTATTATGCTTCTCAGATCATACAGAAAAATCCTTCAAACATACATTACAGAGGAACAGACATGTCAGTTATAACAAAAACATGATGTCACTTTATATATAGGATGTCAGTTTAAATTAAAATATGTCGTTTTAATTAAATGCAACTGAGCCGTTTGTCACTTGGAGAAATACAGTCAGCGACAGATATAACACCCATTTATATCAGTTGGGGCAGTTGGTGGCGTAACGGTAGGGTGTTCGCCTCGTGATCAGGTCGCAGGTTCGAATCCAGGGCCGGTAAAGTTAGCACTGAGGTATTCATGAGCAAGGTACCGTCCCTGGGTGCTTGTTAGCTGCCCACTGCTCCCTCACAAATGGGTTAAATGCAGAGGTCGCATTTCGTTGTGGTGCACTGTGTGCTGTGCTGTGTTATGTTCACAATGACAGTCACTCAAATACATGGTCTACTGTCAGCAGTTTTCTAGTTGCACAGGAGATGCTCTTGGTCATTTTTAAAAAATTAACCAATGCTCGTAAGTCAAAATGAGAATAGCGATAACTAGCAAGCTAACTATCCACAACTAGCTAGCATGTTAGCTACCAGCTCAATAAACTGCTGTAGGCTACTACTTGGATTAACTTGATTTATGTATATAAACGGAGGGCTATGACTTCAATAACACAGCCGGACACACAGCAAGCTCAAAAGCAATGGATATAGATGAGAAGCAAAGAATTTACACTTACTATTCCAACAGAAGCAGCACCAGGTCACCATCGCTTCTTCCCTTTCAGCTGGGACAATATTCACCCTAGTCCGGGCTCTTACTTTATCCCTCTCCTGCGTTCTTTTCTTTTCTCCTCTGACCGCACTTTTATCACCTTCGTTTTTCCATGCCGAGTCAGTCATGCTTTCGTTAGCTCTTTTGAAGTGGGAGGGCAGAGGTGACGTATTGTGACGTTTTTGTGGTGAGGTTCCTGCCTAAAACCCAAAGTTTGGGAAATACAGATGCTCTCAAGTGTTGATAAAGGTGTAATTGAACCCATTGTAAGTTGATCTTGTAAAATATAGTTTTAAGGCTGTAAACCTACATAGTATTGCTTAAAATGTCTGGTTGAGCTTAGGTACAAAACTTCAAATGATACTTAAGTTGCTTTATGTGATTTGACATGAATGGAAGTGATTGTGTAAAATCAGCAAATGATCTTGTCCCTTATCAATCGTTGACTCCTGAATTTAATCAAATCAAAATCGTATCGTAGCAGGCTTTGAGATATCGACAGGCATCCAATGACGTTAGTTATAACAAAGAGGCAGAGAAAAGTGTTTGAAAATATAGTGTCACAACGGTTCCATCAAGAAAATATGGCCAAAATTCCTGGCCCCAGGGCGAAATCATCCCGACGTGGCATGGCAATGTGTGTGGATTGGAGCTGGCTATTAATAGGAAGACACAGTTGTACCCCCTGGTTGTGATGACTCTCTAGAGGAGTTCCCCAGTGACTTGATGCCAAAACCCTGCCAATGTCATGTACTGACAGTGACACACTTGCAGTGAGCAGCATTTTGCCATCGGCTACAGTCGTCTGCCAGAGTACAAACGGAACACCACAGGACTAACCGATGCCTTAAAAGCAGGGCTGTTCTATTACAAATTCAGTTGGGTCTTTTGAAGAAATTTTGTTGGCAGATAATGACAAATTTTAAATCAACACAAATTAATGTCTTAGCACATCAAAAAGTGAGCACAGCAATACTGTTTTTGTTTTTGCTTTTGAAAAAAAGAATCAACATTCTGAAGCTCTCTCTTGGTTAAACATGACACGATACCACTTTTTTTATGCCCAATACAATAACGATATTGTAAGTCTGCTAATACAATACAAATCTGATAGATTCTCAGACTCTTTAAAACAGAAAACAGAAAATAATGCTTTAAAATTTGAATACATGACTGAGATTATTCTGTTATGCTTAAGGAAATGCTTGACTTAAATACAGTTTTCCTATTAAAACAATATAATAATTACACACCCATACGTATATGCTAACTTATTTGTTATTAAAATAACATCTCAAAAATGATTCCTTTAAACACATTTGTGTAATTTAGTGATGGTCCCTAAAACTATCAGGAACACAGAGATTGTGAGTGAGAGCTGGTGCTGTTAAGGACATTAAACAGTATAATGGTGTGATTTGTTTTTGAGGTTGTAGTGTGTTGCGTTGCTTGTTCTGCTCATTGTCATATCAATATGTAAGAATTAGTGTGAATGTCGAACAATAAACCAGCTTTACCGCAGTAACACTTCCCATGCAGAATCAATTGAGTTTACAGTTCAGCTTCATAGATCGGCCCAATGTCACTGATACCCGTTCCTGCAATTTGAGTCATTATCTAACCGATCCAAAATGATTAAATCCAAAATGATTGATCCACAATACATTAAACAGACATCATACATATTGTGATGCCACTTTGCATCCAACAGGAGATCTATTTTGATTAAAAGAGAAGATTTATTTTTCATCTAAATGCCTGGTTAAAATGTTTTTATGATTTGAATGGAATATGAATGGAAGTGATTGTTGTAAATCAGCATGATATTGTCTGATATATAATTGCTGGCTCCTGTGTCAAATTGAAATAGCAGACAGACATCGAATCCTTGCCAATCAATATATATAAAATCAACTTGGTATTTGCCGTACAATTCAACTGCACTTTTGGGGCTCTTTCCTGAGATCCCTTGGAACATCTCTACACAATGTGCAAAGTCTTATTCTCCCTGTTATTTGATTGTATCATAGGCCACTAACCACCTCTACATACACAACAACGCTGTGCATTGTGAGTTGAATGTTGCTTGCCAACATGGAATGTTGCGTTCATGGTCTATACCAGCGTTTCCCAATCCCAGTCCTCGTAGAACACCGCTCTGCCCAGATTCGGTACTTCCTGCACCTCCGCATGCCGACCCAACGTTGCTAATTAGCTAATAAGTAGCATCAGCTGTGCTGTGGGTCGGGAAACTCGAATCTGTGCAGAGCGGTGTTCTGCGAGGACTGGGACTGGGAAACGCTGGTCTATACTACTGTAGGAATTTATGTAGGAATTTCTGAAGGCTCACAAAATGTGTTTTTCATGTTTTTTTCCTCTCCATTTCTACCAGGATCACAGACTGGGACACTAAGAGGGTGATTCTGGACTACATTTCCGTAGGCCAGATCTAAAGAATGACAGCATTTTGAGTAGACTTATGTTCACCAAATATGCATATATATATATATATATATATATATATATATGCATATTTGGTGAACATAAGTCTACTCAAAATGCTGTCATTCTTTAGATCTGGCCTACGGAAATGTAGTCCAGAATCACCCTCTTAGTGTCCCAGTCTGTGATCCTGGTAGAAATGGAGAGGAAAAAAACATGAAAAACACATTTTGTGAGCCTTCAGAAATTCCTACATAAATTCCTACAGTAGTATAGACCAGCGTTTCCCAGTCCCAGTCCTCGCAGAACACCGCTCTGCACAGATTCGAGTTTCCCGACCCACAGCACAGCTGATGCTACTTATTAGCTAATTAGCAACGTTGGGTCGGCATGCGGAGGTGCAGGAAGTACCGAATCTGGGCAGAGCGGTGTTCTACGAGGACTGGGATTGGGAAACGCTGGTATAGACCATGAACGCAACATTCCATGTTGGCAAGCAACATTCAACTCACAATGCACAGCGTTGTTGTGTATGTAGAGGTGGTTAGTGGCCTATGATACAATCAAATAACAGGGAGAATAAGACTTTGCACATTGTGTAGAGATGTTCCAAGGGATCTCAGGAAAGAGCCCCAAAAGTGCAGTTGAATTGTACGGCAAATACCAAGTTGATTTTATATATATTGATTGGCAAGGATTCGATGTCTGTCTGCTATTTCAATTTGACACAGGAGCCAGCAATTATATATCAGACAATATCATGCTGATTTACAACAATCACTTCCATTCATATTCCATTCAAATCATAAAAACATTTTAACCAGGCATTTAGATGAAAAATAAATCTTCTCTTTTAATCAAAATAGATCTCCTGTTGGATGCAAAGTGGCATCACAATATGTATGATGTCTGTTTAATGTATTGTGGATCAATCATTTTGGATTTAATCATTTTGGATCGGTTAGATAATGACTCAAATTGCAGGAACGGGTATCAGTGACATTGGGCCGATCTATGAAGCTGAACTGTAAACTCAATTGATTCTGCATGGGAAGTGTTACTGCGGTAAAGCTGGTTTATTGTTCGACATTCACACTAATTCTTACATATTGATATGACAATGAGCAGAACAAGCAACGCAACACACTACAACCTCAAAAACAAATCACACCATTATACTGTTTAATGTCCTTAACAGCACCAGCTCTCACTCACAATCTCTGTGTTCCTGATAGTTTTAGGGACCATCACTAAATTACACAAATGTGTTTAAAGGAATCATTTTTGAGATGTTATTTTAATAACAAATAAGTTAGCATATACGTATGGGTGTGTAATTATTATATTGTTTTAATAGGAAAACTGTATTTAAGTCAAGCATTTCCTTAAGCATAACAGAATAATCTCAGTCATGTATTCAAATTTTAAAGCATTATTTTCTGTTTTCTGTTTTAAAGAGTCTGAGAATCTATCAGATTTGTATTGTATTAGCAGACTTACAATATCGTTATTGTATTGGGCATAAAAAAAGTGGTATCGTGTCATGTTTAACCAAGAGAGAGCTTCAGAATGTTGATTCTTTTTTTCAAAAGCAAAAACAAAAACAGTATTGCTGTGCTCACTTTTTGATGTGCTAAGACATTAATTTGTGTTGATTTAAAATTTGTCATTATCTGCCAACAAAATTTCTTCAAAAGACCCAACTGAATTTGTAATAGAACAGCCCTGCTTTTAAGGCATCGGTTAGTCCTGTGGTGTTCCGTTTGTACTCTGGCAGACGACTGTAGCCGATGGCAAAATGCTGCTCACTGCAAGTGTGTCACTGTCAGTACATGACATTGGCAGGGTTTTGGCATCAAGTCACTGGGGAACTCCTCTAGAGAGTCATCACAACCAGGGGGTACAACTGTGTCTTCCTATTAATAGCCAGCTCCAATCCACACACATTGCCATGCCACGTCGGGATGATTTCGCCCTGGGGCCAGGAATTTTGGCCATATTTTCTTGATGGAACCGTTGTGACACTATATTTTCAAACACTTTTCTCTGCCTCTTTGTTATAACTAACGTCATTGGATGCCTGTCGATATCTCAAAGCCTGCTACGATACGATTTTGATTTGATTAAATTCAGGAGTCAACGATTGATAAGGGACAAGATCATTTGCTGATTTTACACAATCACTTCCATTCATGTCAAATCACATAAAGCAACTTAAGTATCATTTGAAGTTTTGTACCTAAGCTCAACCAGACATTTTAAGCAATACTATGTAGGTTTACAGCCTTAAAACTATATTTTACAAGATCAACTTACAATGGGTTCAATTACACCTTTATCAACACTTGAGAGCATCTGTATTTCCCAAACTTTGGGTTTTAGGCAGGAACCTCACCACAAAAACGTCACAATACGTCACCTCTGCCCTCCCACTTCAAAAGAGCTAACGAAAGCATGACTGACTCGGCATGGAAAAACGAAGGTGATAAAAGTGCGGTCAGAGGAGAAAAGAAAAGAACGCAGGAGAGGGATAAAGTAAGAGCCCGGACTAGGGTGAATATTGTCCCAGCTGAAAGGGAAGAAGCGATGGTGACCTGGTGCTGCTTCTGTTGGAATAGTAAGTGTAAATTCTTTGCTTCTCATCTATATCCATTGCTTTTGAGCTTGCTGTGTGTCCGGCTGTGTTATTGAAGTCATAGCCCTCCGTTTATATACATAAATCAAGTTAATCCAAGTAGTAGCCTACAGCAGTTTATTGAGCTGGTAGCTAACATGCTAGCTAGTTGTGGATAGTTAGCTTGCTAGTTATCGCTATTCTCATTTTGACTTACGAGCATTGGTTAATTTTTTAAAAATGACCAAGAGCATCTCCTGTGCAACTAGAAAACTGCTGACAGTAGACCATGTATTTGAGTGACTGTCATTGTGAACATAACACAGCACAGCACACAGTGCACCACAACGAAATGCGACCTCTGCATTTAACCCATTTGTGAGGGAGCAGTGGGCAGCTAACAAGCACCCAGGGACGGTACCTTGCTCATGAATACCTCAGTGCTAACTTTACCGGCCCTGGATT